>CAIGQZ010001108.1:23164656-23175135 GCA_903798205.1 Danio tinwini
ATATTTATTGTGCCCAAATGACTTAAATTTGTTTGAAATGCTTACACAGTCAAAGGCTATAAGGTTAAAATCTGAAATAATTCCACTATGTTCTGAACGGTTATGTCTGGTCAACTATAAACCCGACTACATTGCAGATCCCTGTGATGTGAGTATTGCAGCCTCGGACGTTGCAATATCGATGCTGAAACAAAATGTTGTGCACATTTCCACCCCTGTTTTGTGAAAACGGCATGTTTATCAATTAAACCTCTTTACGATTTTGTTCAGCACTGCAGATGTTTATTTTTCTTCAGATTTCTACAAACCTTCTTTATTTGTCCTGTAAAACAAACAATGCCTATCACTTAAGTGTGATAACGTGTGAGAAAAGGCACATTCCCATTGGTGTAGTGTTATCACATGTGTTTCATGCACAGATATTTAAACCGAACAAGGTCTTCCTGTAGCTGCACACAATGTACCATTCTCCATTGCACCTGGTTGCCAGCTTACTGTTTTATGTGTGTGTGTGTGTGTGTGTGTGTGTGTGTGTGTGTGTGTGTGTGTCTGTGTGTGTCTGTGTGTGTGTGTGTCTGTGTGTAAGGACAGAACCACATTCTTTCATTTCTTTCATGCCCCTGGCCTGCACCCCCCTCTATCCCTCTCTGTCTGGTTTTGAAACACAAACTTTTCTCATGGCCTGAAGAGCGTGCAGAAACAAAACCTGTCTTCTGTTCTCAGTGTCTTACTGCTGTGGACGTTCTCTACATTGTGATTGGCTTGCATTCTTTGAAGTTCTCATTACGCAGTGCACTGAAGAACATGGTGGATGCCAGCATGATGTTGTGATGAGTGCTTTGATGCTACACTTATAACATGGAAGTCATATTGTTAAGCTCTAATATTGTTTCCAGTAGGTGAATAGTATTACAGTAGTTAACATTTGAAGTTTGTTTAAAGAAATTGTCAAAATTGTCCTAAGACAAGAATTGTTGTTGTATAATTGTTTTAGAACAAATTAGATTAAAGGTTTTGATCAGCTTCAACTGTTCACTATATATAGAGAGCATTATCTGTTCCAAAATTACAGTGCTCAGCATATATAAGTACACCCCTCACAAATCTCTCTTTTAAATTAATATTTTTAATAGGAAGCTGTACAATATTATATTTGTGCATATACATTAGATTAGTCAGTACTGAAGACAAATCTGGAGCAAAATAACTTGCGATAACGGTCCAAAAATGAAAATTTACTCACATAAGTCATTTGAATCCTTCTGTGAAACACAAAGTTATTTTAAAGCAAGATTAAAACCTGTAACCATCAGTGTTGGGGGTAGCGCATTACTTTTCTGAGTAACGAGTAAAATAACACATTACTTAAAATAAAAAAGTAATAATGTTTGAATTACTTTTTAAAAAATTTAACTTGAGTTACTTTTTAGATTAATACGCTTTTAAAAATAGTTTGCTAAATTAAAATTTGTGTAATCACATTGAATCACACTCAATAAGAAAATGAGCTCCCTGCGGAGACAGACAAAAACCAAGATGGCAGAACCTTACATTTCTTTAATGGAAGTACTCTCATTATTTTGAACACATGGTAGAAAAGGGGATTATAGTCTCAATGGACTGATTTTACTGAACTAATTAGAAAAAAATACAAAAGTAGCAAACACATTGCTTTTCAACTTTAATAAATCTGTTTGTACTGCATGTATAGTCAAAGTTCTCAGAAGGTAACATTATTCTGTTCTTGTTTATTTGTTTTTTTTGGGTAATTGAAGGTGTAGGTTATACAGTGGGTCATTAAATGCAGAGCTCCTCTATTTCATAAAAGAAAAACACCCTGCAAGTTCTGAAAGAGATCAAGCCTCAGTCAGGTCAGAAAAAGTAACTCAAAAGTAACATATTGCATTACTTTCTATAAAAAGTAACTAAGTAATGCAATTAGTTACTTTTTGTGGAGTAACTCAATATTGTAATGCATTACTTTCAAAAGAACTTTCCACAACACTGGTAACCATTTACTTTCATAATAGGAAATACAGACTCTATGAAAGTCAAAGGTTACAGGTTTTCAGCTTTCTTAAAAATGCCTTTTTTGTGTTCAAGTGTACAAGTGAAGAGTGAGTAAATGATGACAGAGTTTTCTTTTTTGTATTCCTTTAAGTCAAAATGTTGTTGTACAGTTGTTAAAGCTATAAAGTTTTGAGACTTTAAGCAATTTTCTAAATTGTTTTTGAAAGCTTCTTCTTTAATTAATAAAGAATTCATAAAGCGAATATGGTAATGTTGTGAAATATCATTAAAACGACTTGTTTTAATAAAGTGTTTAATGTCTATTTTAACAAAAAACTACAGTATTTTTCAGCATTTGATGATCAACAGAGAGTTCAAAACTTTTTCCAACCTTACTCTTTTTAACTGATCATTTTAATGCAGTCTTGTTTAATAAAAGCATTATTATCTTAATAAAAAAATAAAGCATGGTATATAATGCATTAACCAATGTTAACAAACCAAAATTCCCTGTTTATGACTTAAGGGAATTTATTTACAAGCATATTTGCGTTGTCATTTCCTCTGATCCCACAATATTTCTCGCAAGCATTTCCCAGAACCGCACTGGGGCTGAACTGTTATCAGTCATCTAGACGCAATCAGGGCAGGCCAGGACTGCCTCTCATCAGCTCACACTCATGTGTTCTCCCATCCGTCTTCACCCAAACTGCTTTCAGCTCATGGCCCATTACTGACAGCATCACCATAGCAAACGCATTGACACCACTAAAACAATTGCATTGTATTGTGCTAATCTAAGTTTGCAGATTTGCACATGCACCTGTGACTCAGGCAACAGGTCATTTACTTTTCTACAACCCAAGTAGGTCAATAGGCTTGTGGGGGTAAACCATCCTTTACTTCGTTATCAGTTGATTCAGTCTTGGAGCTAATTAAAGATTACAGAGAATAGTTGTAGTATTAGTAATGTGTGACAGGGGTCAAATACAGTTGGACATGTAAGCATGTCTCACTTCTGAGTCACTAAGACCGTAAGAGCACTGGCTTTTATAAGGCAACCTTGAAGTCTTACTGTTTCTTACAGAAATACTGAATGTATTGTCATGATGGTTTTCTAAATTCAATTCTCTCTCTATGTCTTCATTTTACAGAGAGTCATCCAGCATCCCGCTCATTCCTCTGGGACTAAAGGAGACAAAAGATGTGGATTTCTCTGTTCCTCTCAAGGTCGGTTTCTTTCACAACACCCCCTCTGTGTTTACCTCAGTTATCAGGCCTGCAGTCAGGTGGCTTTCAAAGATTTTCTGAGTGGAAAAGGAAAGTAGGTCACAGAATAATAAACAGGGACTCTATGAAACTTTAATAAGTCTTGATGAATTCCTCTTATTGTCTCGTAAATATATGGGCGTTGAGATGAAGGTTGAGAGATGGAGATCAATCGGATGGATTTTTGTTTGTCTCTGACCTGTAATTTAGCCAAACTGTAATAATATACTCTTTTACAGGTGAAGTTATGACAGTATATGTTTGCAAGTCTGTTTTTCTAAAGACAAGTTTAAATAGGCGGACAGGCCTACAAATATGTGATTATGTGGTGTCTTGTGTTTGCTAAGGCGTATGAATTAATGGGTATAAAAATTATTTATTTGAACAGGACTTCATCCTGGAACACTACAGTGAAGATGGCTCAAACTTTCAGAATCAAATCGATGACCTCATGGACCTAAGACAGGTATGATGTTCCTGCTGGACTTTAGGCTTTAATTACACAGTGGAGCTTTCAGTGTCTGATGTTGAATGACATGTTACACACATAGTACACAGTGTAGTGCGTCTTTTGGGACAGAACTAGACTTGACGCCACCTACTGGTAGTTTTAACTTCATATTTAGTATTTATGTAATGTCATGTATTGTTTTGTAAAATGTGCCATGCTGATTGATTGTTGGCAATATTGGTTGAATTGAATATTCATACTAGATAAAAATCGCTCATTAAAACATGTAAAGTACATTTAAAGGAATAGTTCGCCCAAAAATGAAAATTTACTTACACTCAAGTGGTTCTAATCCTTTATGAGTTTCTTTCTTCTGTTGAACACGAAAGAAGTTATTTTAAGGCAAGCTGAAAACTTGTAACCATTGACTTCCATAGTAAGAAAGATCGTATGGAAGTCAATGGTTACAGGTTTCCAGCCTTCTTCAAAATACTTTCTTTTGTGTTCAGCAGAAGAAAGAAAGTCAAACAGGTTTGGAACTAGTGACGAGTGAGTAAATGATGACAGAATTATCAGTTTTGTGTGAACAATCCCTTTAAGTCACAATGTTGTTGTACATAATTGTTAAAGCTACAAAGGTTCGAGACTATTTTCTAAATAGTTTTTGAAAGCTACACTTCTTTGATTTAATAAAGAATTGAATATTCATACTAGATAAAAATCATTCTGCTCTAACCAATGGGTCTAATAATGCTGGTAATGTAAATGTTTTTCAGGCTTGTCGGACACCCAGTCGCAATAATTCTGGTGTAGACTTGATTGCCAACTACTTCAGTCAACTTTCCTTCCTGGAGACTCGATTCTTCTCCCCTACACGTCAGATTGGCATTTTTTTTACGTGGTAGGTTGCATCTTGCCCTCACCAGTTATAAGTTTGTAATGGATGTCTGCTGTACTGTATCAGGTGTAAATATGACAACACTTAGAGGAAATACAAACTGGAAACAACTGGTCCAACTGGGCTGTCAAGCTGGCTTTGTTGTTTGTATGTTTATACAACAACTTTTTGTTTCATTCATACGCTAGGGACAAACAGAGGTGACAAGGTAAATAAATGAATAATAAATAAGCTGGAGAGATTATGCTGAATTATTAATAATGCGATGACACTTTTTAAATAAGTTTCCATTTGTTAACATTAGATAACAACATTACATAACATGAGCTAACAGTGGAAATATTTCTAAAGTATCTTAATTTTATTTACAGTATTTATTAATAATGTTGATGTTATTTAAGGCACTTTAGTTAGCATGAGCTAACACTGAACTGTATTTGTTCGTATTAATGTTAACAAAGATTAAATAAATATTGAAACAGTTGCTCATTATTAGCTAATATTAGCTTATGCATTAAAGATGTGGAAAACATTACTCATCAATTACTCATCCTCATGTGGTTCCAAACCTATGTTGAGTTACTTTTTTCTGATCGATTCAAAAGCAGATATTTTGAAGAATGTAGAAAACCGGCAACCATTAGATAAATTTTTATTCATAAATGCGAATTAACTTTATGCACATAACTGGAATATCACATAATAGATGTCCGAATAAAGCTGCGTTTCCATCCAACGAGTCAGAGAGACCAAAATTGTCACTTCCTAAATAACTGGCGCCAAAAATCAACAGTTTATGCACATCTTTTCTCAGAGCATAAAAAGTTTATCCTACTCAATTACGCGCAGGCATTTTTATGCACTTTTTTTTTTTAAATTTATGTGCATCTTGGCGTTTCCATCAACTGGGTTTTTTTTGTTTCATTTTTTTATGCGCATGAACAAAATGCTAATAAAAATAGGTGGATGGAAACGTAGCTATTGACATCCATACTAGGGAAGAAAATAAAGTGGAAGTCACTGAGTGACAGCCAGTTTTCAGTATTCTTTAAAACATCTTCTTTTGTCTTCAGAGAAGGAAGAAACTCAAAACCGGTTTGGAACAAGTTAAAGGTCGAGTAAAAGATACCAGAATTGACATTTTTATTTTTATGGGACTGTAAAGTTAATTCCTATTAATACAGCAAATTAAGCATTTTCAGTGACTTTGAATCATCTGCGTCAAAATATGTTTCAACACACTTTTTTTTTTTGTTCCTGCACAGGTATGACTCCTTCACTGGCATGCCAGTGTGCCAGAATAACATCTCCCTGGAGAGAGCCAGCATGCTCTTTAACATGGCAGCGCTCTACTCACAGGTTGGCACTCGTGCTGACAGACAGACACAAGCAGGACTCGAGGACGCCATTGCTGCCTTTCAAAAATCTGCAGGTGAGAGCTTTTTTTAAGTAGGTTATTTATCATTAAGGATACTTGAAACATCAGTAATGTGACACCTAACTGTGTGGGAATGTGACAAAAATTGTCACAAAGCATGGATGGACTCCTGCCTCATGAGATCAGGCCATATTTTCAGGTTTTGGTTGTGTTTCGGGGTGGAGTGAGCATGATGTAATTCTTCCCCCCGACAGCAGATCTGTCACAAGCTCATGGGAACTTGATGGCTTGTGTTGGTTTTGTAGCTGCCTTAAAATAACAGCTGCACAAAGAGAGCTTTGGCTGTCTTACTTAAGCTATCAAAACATCCAACCCCGCAGCCTTTCATCACATAGAATGTTTTGTATATGTCCACCGGAAAGAAAGACCAAATATAATCTCTGTCTCTTCTTTCATAGTTGTTATTATGACAGAGATCGACACACTGTTCCAAAAGTCTTTTTTTTTAGTCCGTAAGATATCTGTGCTTAGAAAAGTGTTTTGTAGAAAATTGCTTAGTTATTCAATATTATTTTGCCAGAAAATGTTTCAGAGCAGGGTCCATCAACCTTTTTTTCCAGCAAATATTTTTTTAGCAAATGCATTTTTTAAAGAGCTATATATTTATAATATATATTTATTTATGTTCAATCACACCTCAAAAATAAACAAATATGTCCATAGACATAGTCCATGAATGAAAAAAGGATAATTTTTTTTTTTTTTCTGTTCGCCATCATGAATGAATATTGTGTGAGGTTACCATAGAAATGTATGTTTGCCCTTTATTGGTGTTGCGATTCAAGTTTATCCATTGCACCACACAAACACATTGATCAATTGTCCTTTTATTGTTCTTATTACTTTTGCTGTAAAAAATTACACTAAAAGAGAATTGTAATTGTATTTTCAATAGGAAACTTTTGGATTTCTAGTGACAGTTATAATAATAATAATAATAATATTAATAATAATAATAATAATATCAAAATATTATTGAAGGGCTGGAGAGACGCATATTTTGGTTCAAGAGCCACATGTGGCTCGTGAGCCATAAGTTCCCTACCACTGTTTTAGAGTTTTTGTCTGACATTAATGTTAAAAATCTTGCGTAATAATATAACTTGTGCTTGTTTATTTGCTGTTTTAGTATTGTTTTTTTCGAGTTGTATTTTCTAAATAGTTTTTGCCATTTAAAATAGCCTGAGATACAGATGTCATTAAATATAAACATGCATACATGCATATGAAAAGTATTAAATAGAGGAAATGGCTGTGCTGTTTTGCGATAACACTTTTAAAGTCCAATTTTTAATGTTACTTAATGTATTTACTAACATTAAGTATGAACAATCTTATACAGCATTTATTAATCATCATTTACTAATGCATTATAAAAATTCAATGTTGTGCTTCTTAGCATTAGTTAATCACTATGTGTTAACATGAATTAACAATGGACAACTTTATTTTGATGAACTAATGTTAACAAACATGAATAAATACTGTAATAAATGTATTGTTTTTTGTTTGTTCATGTTAGTAAAACATGAACTAATGGACCATTATTTTAGAGTGTGACCAAATTTTCTTTTTAATTCATACATTGGAAGCAAATATAACGGCAGTAGTTAGATATACAGTAGTGGTCAAAAGTGGTGTCCTTTTGTACAAATATTTAATTTAAGAACCTTAAAAGAATTAAACCATCAAACTTGCCATTTTGAGAAAAAGAAAGCAAAAAAAAATGTAGTTAAGACATTTACAGTAACTAGCATAAATATTTGACAAATTAACTCCAAGCACAGCTATCCAATATGCTTGGAAAATCTATGTCTGTATGTTTGGTATTCCTAGGCAGCACATCACATTTGACCTCTCCTGTTCACTCTGATATTAAATTCTTTCCTGTTTTTTTTTTTCTCTCGTTCTGCTGCAGGTGTGCTGCACTTTCTGAAGGAGACCTTTACACACACCCCCAGCTATGATATGAGCCCTGCTATGCTGAGTATGCTGTTCCGGCTGATGCTAGCACAAGCGCAGGAGTGCCTGTTTGAGCAGATCACTCTGCCAGGAATCCGAAATGAGTTCTTCAGCCTGCTCAAAATGGCCCAAGAAGCTGCCAAGGTAGTTTTTTAATGTTTTCAGCTTGAAGAAAAGGCTGGAAAGGGACATTAAAGTTGGCTTAACGATATACCTGAGTCAAATCGGTTATCAAATCAATGTTAAAATTTAGTATTTTGTATTTTATTGTTTATGGGTGATATTGGCATTGGTTGAGATATAAGGTAAATGTGTAGTTATGTAAATGTAATAAATGTAAATCTCAAAATGAAATAGCATTAGCAGAAGGATTTACATTGTTTATGTTTAACAGGGTATCTGTGGGGTCTTACATTGTCTTAAATTTCAAAAACACAATTTTACACTTAATTTCACTGAAATATTGTCTTGTAGGTCTTAAGTCATTTTGAACGGGTCTTAATTTTCCTTTGTTTTTAGTAAAGCTACCCAATCGATCCAACACACATCCAATCACCAATAACACATCTTAATAACTTTTATCAAAACTATTAATAACTAATATTATAACAGTCGGTTGTACATACATTTCGTTTTTAAAGATTTTTTTTAAGTTATCTTGAAGAAAAATTGATGTATACAACTAAGGTCTGCTTGCTTTGGCACATTATTTAAAATATGTGGCTAAAAATGGTTAACTAGATTTTTTTTTCTGCAGAGCCATTAAAAAACATTTGTAGCATTTAGCTCTGTATACATCTGAAATGTCATTCTTCATAGTCTTAAAAAGGTCTTAAGTCTTACATTTGACCTCAAATTTGACTACAAATTTGACTAGCGAACCTGCAAAACCCTGATTTAATAAGGCAAAATGGTGTGATTTTGTAAATATTAAGCACTACTATTGGTTTAGTCTTTATTACGCTGCTTATACTACCAATTATATTACAGAGGTCAGTAATTTTTCTTAAAGATATCTGTTATTTTATTGTAAATAAATGCATTTGTTTTTACCTTTTAGTTAATCAAAAGAATCCAGTGATAAAATATTAAGCAGCACAAATATTTTAATATTGTTATTATTTGAATGGTTTCTGAAGGATCATTTGACAGTTTTATTAACATCACAATATTATTTCATTGCTTTTTTAACTTTGTTTTTGATCAAAATTATGCATCATTGGTGAGCACGAGAGACTTTTCAAAACCATAAAAATAATCTTACCATGTTTTTTTTATTTTGATGTTCTCACTATTCTAACTACTATTCTCATTATTGGTAAGAAGGAACATTTGTGTTTTAAGATTTAAGTGTGTCTGTTTTAAGGCCTAGAGTTCCACCTCTGTCTGGAGTGGTCGTGACACTTATCCTTCTCTCCTTTCTGTTCTCAGGTGGGAGAGACCTACGCTCAAGTGCACCAGTCCATGATCGAGACCCCCATTAAGAACAACGTGCCCTTTTTCTGGACCACCATGTCCCAGCTCAAGATAAATCACTACAACTCGTTGGCCCATTACTTTGTGTCCACCGCTCTGCTAGACCACCAGTGTAAGTCAAGCAGCCAATCACAGCTCTTGGCCACCTCTCATTGGCTGACAGCCCACTTGAACTATGAAAGGTTACCTTTGTGTCTCGTTCATAGAAACCATTCCTTTTTTCTTGGGAGAGTAAAGAAGGATTTGGGTATCAGCCATTTGCTGGAATTTTATTCCGGGGAGCTTTATTTTTTTGAGGACGATAATAGGGAGGCAGATGAAAGGCAGAGACAGTTCAGTATCTCAGTCTACTTTTGACAGTATGCTTATAGACTACTGCCAAAACAAATAGGATTATGTAACATTTTTGTTGTTATTCAAACTGTCACTCCCCTCCCCCCTCTCCTTGTATTTTTAACATCTCCATGACAAGCAGTTTAATCTATTAATGAGCTCATTTGGACACAGCAAACTGAACACACACACGATGGGACTGTAAATGCCATAACATTTAGCATGGACTCAGTGGGATGTATTATAATGTACAAGAATGTACAGTACATGCATCCTGTTGTATTGAACAAAACAATGCAGTGTTTAAATATGGATGTACTGTATGTGTAGTGAACCCCAGTGATGATGAGGACAAGCAGGAGAAGGCTCTCTCACAACTGTATGATGCCATGCCAGAGGGACGCTCTCCACTTGACATCTTGAAGAACAAGGATGAGAGACGGAGGATAGGTGAGAGTTGTGTAGACCGTATTGGGTAAAGTTACTTTTAAAAGTAGTATATGTTACAATCTTGAATGTTTTACTTGCATTTATTCACATTACTGTGTTATGTTGTGTTTAGTGTTGGGGAAAGATAAATCATGATTAATCACATCCAAAATAAAAGTTTGATTTACATATATATGTTTGTGCATTATATAT
>CAIGQZ010001108.1:23188530-23242507 GCA_903798205.1 Danio tinwini
TGTAGGTGATCGCCGATGATAATTCACCTTTATTGGATAGGACAGTATAGAGAATTGACAGGAAAGTGTGGGGAACAGAGAGAGGGGAAGGATCGGCATAGGACCTTGAGGTGGGAATCGAACTCGGTTCGCCGTGTTCACCAGAGTGCATGTGTTGACGCACTACCACTACGCCATTGGCGGGGACATAGAACAGTTTTTTAACTATAATGATAACTATAATTTTAAACTAAAATGAGTTAGAAAAAATGAAAAAATCAAGGCAAAAACTAGTGTAATTCTTTTATAAATTAGACTGTAGTAAGTTAATTATACAATGTAAAAAATACTGTATTAGTTAATGTAAAGCAATTGTTTTCTAGTCATTTTTAAACATTGTTAAATTATTATTGTTATTAAATAACATCATTAAATAAATTAGGAAATTACCCATGGTAAATTACCCCACCTATCTTCAGCCTACAAGCCTCAATCAAATTTGGTTTTTGGCCCTTCATATGAAAAAGTTTAGGCACTGCTCTATACAGTATTAAGCACTTAAGTGTAAATTGACAATCAAATGTAGCTTCAGTATGTACATAACCAGTGGATATTTATTTTGATTGCATCCGATATGCCATTCAAATGAACTGTTGTTAGTGGTTATACACCGTTTCTTTCTCTGCAGGCGACCAAAAGCGCGACATACTGCGGCGGCCTATCCAAGACATACTCCATGATCTGCCTGGCACACGACGAGGATGATAAAAATCCCAAGTCTCGCAAGGTAGCAAAGAAACCATCATTCCTCAGCTGGGGTCTCAAGAACAAGAAGAGCAGCAGCACGCTGAGTCTCCCTAATGCAGATTACAGCAGGCCCTGGAACAGACCCTCATCCAACTACTCCAACTCGCATCACGAAAGCGCCCTCTACTAAAACACACAAAACTGGAGTCGGAAAAGAGGGAGAGCTTTGTAGAGAGATTAAAATTAATGTACATTTTGCACAGACTTAAAAAAACAGGTGTAAGCTATTCTTTTATCTTAGAAAATCTCACCAGTAAATTAAAGGTGGTTTTAATGAATCGGATTAAAAACACTACATGTATGCTGCTCTAAATATTTGATTATACTTGTGTTGAATGGCTAAATGAAGGATTTATTTTTACTTTTTAATTAGTAGCAAAGACAGGCATCCTCTTTAAATTACATTGAGGCTAGTAGATTGACTGGAGTCTTTCTGTGGTGATCTTGCACCATCGAGACGAAACCTGTATTGATCGCTGTAGGAAAACAGAATATGAGTGAGGATGGTGAACGGCTTATGGGACCTGGAATGTATAAACAACAAACAGTCATATATTATTGTTTGTGTTTCTCAAGTATTTACATACACTGAAGGGAAATATTAGGATGGGCTGTGTGCGTGACAAGGTATTGCCAAATTCGAGCAAGACGAATAGAAAGTCTAGTGAAACCAATTTTTTATTTAACTTTTTATTTCACGTGTTTTACCTAGCACTTCTTCAGTGTTGGAATATTTCACTGTCTACAAAGTAGATTTTTTTATACACGTTTGATAATCAAATAATTTATATTCAAAATAAAGAGAAAAAATATATATCTATATAAACATATGTATTCATTTTAAGTATTGGAATTATTTACTGTAGGTTTTATATCGTGAAGCCTGATGTATATAATCATGGGTTGTTTTGGCTACATGTGTTTCTGTTACTCCATGTGCGTTCTCTTTATGTGTAGCTTTTTTAATATCTCTTTTGACAATATTTAACCATTTGCTTGTTGAAAACACTGCCTTTTACAGTCGTCAAAAGGACAAAAGCTTTTAAAATGCCGCAGTCTACACTGACAGTCTTATTTAACCATGGACCTCCGCTCCTCACTTGTAAATACTTTATTAATGTCTGTGAATGTATCCTTAACATTTGTGTTTCTTCACGTGCCACTTGGAATTATAACGACAAACACCGTTCTGACAGAATGTTTATAATCTGCTTGCATGCTAATGATTCTTTGAAATTTAATGTATTTTTATGTAGTCGAGCCAGAATCTGCATCAGTGCCCTAAATTTTACCACCCTTACAAATGTTAACATAAAGCAGATTTGTAGATTAGTTGCTCTTGTGTCTACAGTTTGTACGATTACCAGTGGGATATATCTGATGAAATGTCTGAACTATGATAAAATGTTGCCTACTTTTTATGTTGTATATGTAAAAGCTGATTTAAATAAAATAAGGGGTCAAATCTGTGGTTGTTTTTATTGTGTAAGATGTTACTGTGGTTTACTATGTGTAATCATATCAACCACACCAATGCTATTTAAAGGTGGCATTGCATAAGCATAAGCTTACGTGGACAGATTTGTTTTGTAAGATCTATTTTCAATCAAATTGTGCTTTTTTTTCCTTTTGTATCAAATATATGACCTTATATTCCCAGATTCCCATAAACTCATCTACTCTGAAAACTCTCAAATATAGTTTTCAAAGCTTTGCGAGTTTAAGATTCTAATGTGAAACTCAATGTAACGACAATGCAGAAGAAATATCTAATCAAAAATGTATACAAAAAAAGCCATTCATGCAATTATATAATGACTGAAAGAGCTCTGCTGCTATGAACTTCAGTGAAACAGACAGAAAGAGATTCACAGTCTTCTCAATGTATGACAGGAAAAGCATAACTTGTAGAAAACTGCGCATGTGAATCAGGGCAGTGAAAATAGTGTGGTGGACTAATGGATTTTAAATCACTCACAGACTGGGGGGTTTTATGGTGTGGCTTTGGGTTATTGAAGTGATTGCTTACCAACGGCAGCAGTGATGTCACAGTGGTTAAGTGTGTCTGTGTGTGTGAAAGGAAAAGCTGGAGAAGATATTTCTGCGTCTTCTACAGCTGGAAAACATTAAAAAGAACAACTCAGAAATACACTGACTCAGGACTTATTCAACAATTTTAATTCACAAACTTTTACTGGAAGCACGCATGTATCCCAAATGAGTTTGCTTGTAACAGGAACGTTTTCCCCAAGAGCAATATCTAACCGTATGACTCACATACCTACTTTCTCTTGTAATAACACAGGATTTAACCCACTTACAAATGCAGTTAGGAGCTGGTACAATTATTAAAAATAATACTAGTACATCAAAAATACCACAAAATGCTTAAAATTACAATTTATATCCATGTTTTAATGAATATGGATATTGAAAAGTTTTAGCATCACACTACTAAACTTGGTTACAAGACTTAATATGGACTAAACACAGTTCTTAATCAGGTCCAATCCAGCAAATAAACCATAGTTATGTAAAATTTTGTCTGTTCAATAAGAATAAAGGTTTTTTTCTGTTGTGCTTTTGTAATCTTGTTCATTGAACATGTAACCATTTTTTCCACGAATAATTCACATGCTGGGACCAAGCTCTGCCTACAGTAGTTTGTTCATAATTTTTACTCTGACCCATCAGATCACCCCTTTAAATGTATTTTAACAATACTGTGTCATTTGAAGATTAGATACTAAATATAGAAGGTTTCACTCTATTCAGGCTGACCCTGGAATTATTATACAATAATAGGATTAATAATTGTTAAACCTCTAGTCTACTATGTGTGATACGGATCTCTTTACTACTTTCACTGCATGTCCTGTGGCTGAAAGTCATTAACTCAACCTTTTTGAAGTAAATTTGATTGATCTTACCTTCGAGACCTGTTCTCAAACATGTTTTAATTTAGTTTACTTGGAGATTCTTGGAACTGTAGCAAAGCCAAACGATATACATACATTTAGACATTTTATTCTTCATTGAAAACTAATCAAACTGCACCTTAGGCAACTGTTCTACCCACTAATGCCATTACAACTAATATACATTATCTTTATTCTTACATTCCCCTCAACCACCCTTTCCACAGACTGGGCTACAGTTGCGTGGTCTAGGCGTCCCTCTGCTGGACAGCTGCCGCACTCACATATGGCACCATGCCGTTGCTAAGACGATTAAAGCGACATCGTGATTGGTTAAGCAAAAGAAGAGACCCAATAGGAGCAGTCGTTATATTTCAATCGGTTTTCATGAAAAGCGTCTAGTTACGTGAAGTTGAGTTGAAGCTTTTTTTTTTGAAGATTTCGATGATAAACAATGCTTGCTTATTAAAATAACATGTAAACTCTGCCAGTTTCATCCTTGAACCACAGTTTTCCTCCAACAATAGCTCTGAAATGCGCGGTCCTTAGCGCCGTTTTCATAAATCTTAATGTTAACGTTACATTTCTCACCGCAGCGAAGAAGTTGGCTGAGGAACATGTCGTCCAAATTCAACTTCAGCCTTAGGAGAAAAGAGAAGAGGGAATTTGTAAGTCTTCTATTACTTAATATAAGACTTTAAGTTACATTTTGTGGCGAACTAATTTAGCTGCTAGAAAAGGCCGTGCTACATATCAATCTATAAAGAGACGTTAACGGTACATTATTTTAACCCTCAGTGTTTGTTCGTACTTTGACGTGCATCCTGTGAGGCATTTGTGTTGTAAACGCTGTCATGGTGTGTGCTTTTGTGGTCGTTTAGCGGAATATAGCTCATGGTTTAATCCCTGCTGCCACCATTGCCCCCAGACCTGCTGTTCCCCGCACCCCTCCTCCACGAAGCCCCAATCCCTCTCCAGAGAGACCCAGGTATACACCTATAATCTCCCAGCCCATACAAAACACTCTGGCTCTCTGTGTATAAATGTTCTTGAGGGACAGTTGGCACTCATCATTAACCCTTAATGTTGTTCTGAATTTCTTTACACCTTTTTAACTACATTTTGTAATCTCTCTGATGGTTATCACAGGTCTGCTTTGGCAGCTGCCATATTGTCTTCTTCACTGACAGGCCGTACTGTTGCCATTCCTTCTCCACGCCAAAGATCCTACTCTGAGAGTGATTGTTCACGTGCAGATAGCCAAGCTGATTTTGAGCCCTATGCTACAGCACTTTACACCAGGTATAGTATTTGGTTTCAGTGTCCTAAATCAGGAATGTCTGAACTTTTTTGTCAAAAGCACTCTGCCTAAAATAAAGCAATTTTTAGGATAATATTTAAAGAATTGAACAAAGTATTGCGGGTGTAAAATGGTTGGTTCATTGCGTTACCATATGAAATTAGTATTATTAGCCAGCGATTTGATATTTGTCAATACTTAAAAAAGAAATTGCAATATGATTTGTATTTAATCAGATTTTTTTGAATATTGGTTGATATTAAGATATTATGTGCCTAATTTTAATAAACCAGTTACATTTTTATTAACTTATAACTCATAAATAAGGGACTAGGCTGAAGAAAGATGAATGAATGAAATAAAATTAATTAATCAAAAGTTGACAAAAGTAACACATGAGAAATAAATAATATATTATTCTTAAATGTGTTTTAAATTGGATGCAATTGCTGCTTTGTTGTTTTATTGTGACGAGGCACTTATGCAGACAGTGCTGTTAGTAAATGTATGCACGCTTATATATATATATATATATATATATATATATATATATATATATATATAAGCGTGTATATATATATACACACACACTAGTATGCAAGCTTTAACAGAAATATGTCATATCACATATTTAAAATGGTATCAAAATAAAAGTGTCATTCATTCATTCTTTTTCGTTTTGTCTTAGTCCCTTTATTAATCAAGGGTCGCCACAGCGTAATATGTGTTTTATGCAGCAGATGCCCTTCCAGCCACAACCCATCTCCGGGAAACATCCATACACTCATTCGCACAAATACACTACTGCCAATTTAGCTTACCCAATTTACTTATGGCGCATGTCTTTGGACTTGTGGGGGAAACCTAAGCACCCAAAGGAAACCCATGGGAACACGGGGAGAACGTGCAAACTCCATACAGAAATGCCAGCTGACCCAGCCGAGGCTGAAACCAGTGACCTTCTTGCTGTGAGGCGACAGCGCTACCCAATAATTGATACATCATATTATTAGTAATTTCATCAACATTTTGATTCATATTAATGTACTGTTGCATCCCTATAATACGGTTCTATGGTTGGGGTAAATGGTCAGATAAACATATATTTCATTTGTTTGTGTTTTTTTATACTTGTCTTTTTTAAGTATGTTAAATTGAATTGGTTTAATCATAAACTCCCTGCTGTTCTGTTGTAAACTGTTATAAATAAAAGTACAAGAGAATGACATCTAATCAGGAAAAAACAGCAAGTCTCATTGATTGTGAATATATAGACATTATTGAATCAGCAGGAGGGAAAGTGGTTTACTTATAAATTTAATTGTTGGCTTGATTGCCTCTCCATGACAGGAAGTGTTACAGATAGTGGATTAAACAGCATCAGCCTGTCATCAGCTGAAATATGTGCCCTTTATTTTAGATTCAGCCACTGCAATGCTTCATTTGCTTTCTCACTTCAGGGACAGATGGCCAGGTTCTGTGACAGGAAGACCCCCTGTGCCTTCCCCGGGACACACTGATGAGGATGATGATGATGATGATGATGAAGGGGATGACATTGATGAGGTGGAGGGATTAGAGAGAGATGAAGATCATGTGTATCAGTCCCTTGAAAGACAGAGCAGAGCTGATGACATTAATGTTGTTTATGCTGTGCCATTAAAACACAAAAAGGTACAGTTGTGTGTGTTTGGTCTGTATGTGAGGTGCTTTGTTCTGGTATGTGTTTGATGTATTTACCAGTATTCACCATGAGGTGGAGCTGATTAATTTAAATTCTGCTCTAAATCAAAACCTAGTCTGAGATCATAAAAATGTGAATAAAAATCTAATTTAGTAGTCTTCTAATGACCTTTGGGATTAAACAAAGATTTACACCTATTTTTTACTAACTATAATTTGCGTTTAATATATAATATCGATTGGCTCATTGAGTCTCTTTTGTCTTTGTCAGAACGAGACCGATTCAGATGTTGATGAAGAGACTGAAGACTCTGCATTTGATATTGTGTCCCCCCTACAGACTGAAGGTTTGGAATAATGATAATGTTATTACAATTTAAAATAAGTTTCCTACTATAATTTGAAATATTAATGTGCTAACTATTAATATGTGAAGTCAATGCTAAATTTTTACCAGTCTTTATTGTTGCATGATCTATCAGAAATCATTCTTGTCGCTCAAGTAAAAATCTCGAAAACAGTTATACTTCATAAATGTGACACAGAATGCCCTGAAATACATTCAATTGTTCTCTGATATCTAAATGAAAGGTATGTGCCTTATGTAAGTGCAAAAATCCTCCAAATGCGCTTTCACTCTTGTAATTAGCCCTAAAAAATATGGTTGGTTTTGATCAGATTTGATATAGCTAATGAATTTTAATGAGTTCTGCTCTGACAATGGAGCAGCTCATGTCAGTGCCTGATGCTCATGCACATGCACACACACAACGCTTGTTGTATTATTAGCAAAACAAACATGCAACATAATCATACTCATGTGTCAAAAAATGACATTTTTTGTATAGTATAATTCTTTGTTAATTGACAATCTTTTCAATTGAAATGGTTGATAGGTGTAATTTAGATAGGAGTGAGTAAGCTATCTTTATGCCACCAGAGTTACCTAGTTTGCCCTTGAGTTGTGTTGTGGATGAAATATAATCTAAATTACAATTATACTTTGCAAAAGCTGCAGACTCCATACCTGGTTGCACTACCTAAGAGCTTTATGATGTGTTTGTGTGTTTATTTAGATCCGCATTAGCAACTACCAATGTAGTGGTTTTTCTTCCTGGGGTCCAACAAATAAAATGACAAATATACATCAAATCATCATCAAACCACTATAAAAAAGCAGCAATTTACACTAAACCAACAACAGACACCAATACCACAACCAAACAAAGACAAATTTACATTAAACCATAATTATACAGTAGGAACAATATAATAAAACATATATTATAACATTGTGAAAGCAATAATAATTTTTTATGATTCTTTGATCATTATTTATTTAAAATCCAGGCTTTATAAAAATAATGTTAAAAATAGATGCATATAGAATGCAATTTTATTCTTCTAAAATTCAAGACATTGGAGCCAAAATTCCCAGTGTGGTTTTATTTTTTTTTCACATTTGTATCATGTAATACATTTCAACAATGCATCATAAGTAACAAGTTTTCCATCGGGAGGGGAACTTCAATGCTATCTGGAAAAACTTCCACTTTGGGATTTCGTTCAGAAAGCCAATCATCTGAAAGAGTATGTAAACAGGCTAATGAAATGCCAATGAGTTGCCAGCTTCAGCTTGCGCAGCTGATTCTCGTTGCAATCAATTTGGCTATAAGAGCACAGTGCGAACAAAGCCAAAGCATAATTTTTTGCTTCAGAGACTTCAACAGTGAGAGCGATCTCCCGGTACAGAGTGTGTGACACGCAGTGGCAGATAGTCGATCTGGGTTTCTCCCTTACCTGGGTCCGGTCCTCCAGAGCGGTATGTATTGTTGCGAATTTCCTAAAAGAGCAACACTGTCGTGCAGCGTGTCTTTTTCAAGACGTCGCTCCGACTGTGGTTTCTGGATGCGGTGGTTTTCTGTCCTCGAAAGATGGGCACAAGCACTGCGTTTCATGTATGGTGGTCCAGCATGGTAATGCGGTGCTCGCGTGCAGCGCATACCATTATTGCGATGGCATGTCTGTTGCGCAGTTAAGATCGCGGTTCGCTCTTGCCAAAGGGCCACCCACCCCAGTTGTTCCCTGCTCCGTGGTTGGACACTCGGGCAGATCTGAGGGTCACAGTGGGAGTAAATCTGTCGGACCTCTCGCTCCTCCACGCGTTCCATCCAAGTTTCGAGTGAGAAAAGCGATCCGTCCTCAGATGACCGCCCACTCACTCGATGACACAGAGGCTCAGATGTCCACTGCTGCATTGGAGGATGGGGTGTCATGGTCTGATGAAGGATTCCTGCCCTCCGCTCCCTCCCCTCGGCCGGACCGACCAGATGGGTATATGTGGAGGATTAAAAGGCAAGACCTTTTAGCCTCCATTCCCTTTCTTCCCGGAAGTGCACAGTGGGCTTACGCAGTCTTTAAAGGGCACCTTTCTCTGCCTGATCTGCGTGCGCCTTCGCCTCACCACCCTTGATGGTGGAGCAGCCAGGGAGTACAAGTCGATTCCCCAGCTTGAGAGTGCCGTCACGGGCCAGCGTGGTGCCTCCTTCTGCTGGTGTCAGCCTCATCTCCCGTCCAAGGCGTGTCAGTCTTCTGCCTCTCTCTGAGCCAGAGCTCACACAGCTGTGGGCCTGGCTGCTTCCACCCCGCACGCTAGGGTCCATGCACGTGCTCTGGCCCAGCTGCACAAGGATGGTTCCGACCCAGGCTTGTTACAAGCCCCGCACTGCACCCGACTGAGCTCCACGGACCTCAAGTCCATTGCGTGTGCCCTGGGAAGGACGATGGCCACATTAGTGGTCCAGGAGTGCCACCTCGGGCTAAACCTGGCAAAAAATATGCGAAGAGTCGACAAATTTCACTTTTTTGACTCCCCCATATACCAGTGTGGCCTGTTCAGTGACACCGTTGGTGGATTCACCCAGGAATTCACGGCGGTGCAGTCGGATACGATGGGCCATCCATCGCCGGGGATGTAAGACCGCTTTGCCTGCCTGGTTAGCGTGGACTAGCCCTTCGCGGTGGCTCATACGCATGATCAAACTCGTCTACGCGATTCAATTCGCAAAACGACCTCCCAAGTTCACGAGGGTGTATCTCAGTAGGGTCATCCCTGTGCCCGGCCCTGTCTTGCGAGAGAAGATTGCTGTCCTCCTGGCGAAGGATGCAATCTAACCAATCCCTCCAGCCATAATAGAGAGCGGGTTGTAGCCTGTACTTCATCGTACCCAAAAGAGCAGTGGGCTATGGCCAATCCTAGATCTGCACGTTTTGAACCGCTGTCTGCACAAGCTGCCGTTCAAAATTCGCATCCTCTGGTGCGTTTGTCCTCGGGATTGGTCTGCAGCAATAGAACTGAAGGACGCTTACTTCATGTCTCCATACGCCATGCCACCATCAGTTTTCTGTGGTCAAGCCTGGCAGTACAAGTCCTCCCCTTCGGGCTCTCTCTGTCTCCGCGAGTCTTCACCAAGCTCGCAGAAGGTGCCCTAATGCCCCTTCGGCTCGCGGGCATCTGTATACTCAATTATCTCGGTGACTGACTGATTTTTAGCCCACTATCGGGAGCAAATGATTATGCACAGGGACAAGGTGCTCCAGCACCTCCACCTATTGGGGTTTCAGGTCAACCGAGAAAAGAGCAAACTCGCCCCAATGCAGAGGATGTCAAACTGTCACCATGACAGCGCGCCTCTCTGGAGAGCACACTCAGCTAATGCTGAAATGTCTGCGAGAGTTCGACAGCAAAATTGTGGTTCCACGGAAATCTTTTCAGATGCTCCTGGGGCACATGGCATTCGCAGCTGATGTCACGCCGCTCAGATTACTCCGTATGAAACCACTTCAGCACTGGCTTCACGATTGAGTCCCCAGATGCGCATGACACACAGGCACACCGGGTGACTGTCACTACGCTGTGTCGCCGCGCCCTCAGCCCCTGGAATGACCACTCGTTCCTACAGGCCTGAGTGCCTCTAGGACAGACGTCCAGACATATTGTCGTTTTGACATGCTTTCAGCACGGGCTGGGGGGCCATGTGTTGCGGGTTGCAGCTGCAGGCCTGTGGAAAGGAAACTAGTTGCATTGGCATATCAATCCCCTAGAGCTGTTGGCAGTGTTCCTCGCTCTCTGCTGTTTTTTATCAGTGCTGGAGCAACAACACGTGCTGATCACGACGGACAGCACGCAGCGTTCGCCTGGGAAAATGGAGACTCCACCCCAGACTGGCCAGCTGTTATGGGCTGTGCCTTTCTCTCTCTACATCAGAGATTCTTGCGCTCTCGTTTGAGTTCCCCGCTTGGCAAACCCTGCATAGTCCACTGGCTACACAGCTGAGTTCAAGCGTGCTTAATAAGCATTTCTCCAGTGAGCCTACTTGCACAGATACTGTGTAAAGTCAGGGAGGTCGAGGAACAGCTCTCTTATTGCGCCTCTCTGGCCTAATCTGACCTGCTTCAACTCTCTCCTCGTGATGGCCCCTCTCTGGCACATCCCCTGGAAGCAGGGGACAGGCACCGTTTGGCACCCGCGCCCAGATCTTTGCCTCACGTATGGTTCATAGATGGAGAGCGAAGGACATAGGTGACCTACAGATTAGGTGGTTAACACCATCACTCAGGCTGAGCACCCTCTACGAGGCATGCCCACGCTCTGAATTGGAGTCTATTCGCTGTGTGGTTATCTTTTTCCCCGAGAAGGAAACCCTGAACATGCCAGATCAGAGTGATGCTATTCTCTTTCAGTTGGCTAGAGCTAAGGCTGTCCCCTCCGCTTTGAGGGGTTGGCGTTACGATCATGCCCGCTCTGAGGATGCGGCGATGGCGGCGCGCTGGGAAGCATCGTCTCATCATCCAGTTCCCAGAGGCGCGAGACGTGGATATTAATTCTTCCTGTTACCCTCTCATACCCACTTGGAGATCTCTCTTAGGAGAGGTCTGCTCGATCACTCGACTCAGTATCTTAAGATTTCTGTCCAGGTAGACAGCTCTGCTGGTCGCATTCTCATAGGCCAAATGGCTGGGTATCTGGAGGCATTTTTGGTCAGCGAAAGTGCCAGTATTTTGGGCTGGCCCACTGTCACGTTTACCTGAGACCCTGGCCCATCTAGGTGCCCTAGGTTCCTACAGCGATCTTTCAGCTACGTAGTGAACCTGCAAGCGCTGCCCATGGAGGAGGCAGACCCTGTCCCTTTATTTGCTGTGTCCTTTTGCGCTTTGCGTATTATATGGACCGTACTCAGCTCTTTATCTGTTACGGTGATCGGCAGAAGGGATGTGCCGTATCCAAACAAGTTGGCACATACCCACTGAACAGTCGATGCCATCTCCCTCGCTTATCTAAGCCAGGGCGAGCCGTGTCCCCCAGGAGTAAGAGCGTGCGTTTCTTGAAGCGCGCATCCTTTTGGGTGGCGCCTCTCTAACAGACACTGTAGAGCTGCGGGCTGGGCGACACCTATTGTATCAGTTGTATCTTTTCTTTTTACTTCTAAAAAGTCTTACAAAATTACCTTATATTGTTTAATAAAATAATTATTATTACAAAGCAGTTTTGATTTAGTTTTTTGGCTAAATGCATCCAGAATTTTATGTTTAGGCCCAGAATGTAGATTTTTTTCAAGAATGTTGGAAACCAGAAGAAATTGACATCCATAGTAGGAAAAAAACAAAGAAAGTCAATGGCTGCCTGTTTCCAAAACTTTTCTAAATATCTTATTTTCTGTTCATAAGAAGAAAACAATTCAGGTTTGGAACAAGTCTGGAAGGAATATACAAGTACAAAATAATTTTTTTGCCCTTCAATAGGCAATTCATATAAAGTAAATTAATCACTAGTTGAATGAATGACTCAGTGACCTTCTCTTTACCCCCAGCATGGTCTTTGTTGTCTTTTTTGTGTATTAAATATAATGTCCAAATTTCATAGAATAATGCTGTTAAAAATTCTTTTGTGGCAATTTCTCAGTCAGATTTAACACATGGTTCATTTTTGATTAATAAAATTAAGGCTGTAATGTATATATGTTGCTTTATAAAATTCAGTTTCTGATAGATATTAGTATAAACACTATGTATGTTAAACTGCTTCACTTTCAGTTGTAAATATTAGCATTTTACATCCTATTCTCATACCAATTCTCATACAAATGTTGGTTAATTTTGCAGCTTAATGGCTATAATTATTACATTTTGTATTTCAGAAGAAATTGTTGTTCCGGAAGGAGCTGCTCAAACGGTAAGAGAATCTCTTCAACATCTGCCTTAATGAGCTGGACTCATTATTTTGATTAAGTTAAAACAAGGTTTAAAGCTAATTTTCTAACACTGCAGTGTGAATGTCAATTATTTTGAACCCTGGAGTGGTTCTACTCTGGACTAAAGGTTATTCTACCCCAGGGCTTAATAAATTATCCAAAGAAAGAGAGAAAAAAATGACATTGGCATGAAGGCTAGATTAAAGGCACCTTTAGGAAGTCCAAGACATTGGTCATATCAGTGAAGGAGTGTAAATGAAAATCAGACAGGATGAGAGAAAGAGAGTGGGAAGGTGTTTAAACTGGAAGGGGGAAAGAGAACATGAGAGAGTTTATTAATAATCTCAGCTATTTCTGACACAAGAGACCATCACAACCATTCTGATTCACTATTCAGTAAGTGGCTCTCTGGTCTAACTGCTAATACATCCACACGTACACACACAAAAGCACACACCCCAACTTGGCTATATGAAGCTATTTTCTGTTAAAATGCAGGTACACATATTCACATGCACACTGACCATATCATTGCATCTTATAACTCTACATTGTCAAATCCAAAGGCTACTATTACCGCTTGGAGACCTTTACCAGAGGATCTCATCTCTTAATGAGGAAAATTGCTCATTAGCGGAGATGAACTGCCTGTGCAGTTTTCACTATTAGATATACTTAGTAATTCAGTCTGTTTCTGTCAGTGGTCTTTGATATTCTGCAGCAAGAACCTTTTAATCAGTTAACTTCCCTTTGTCTCCATAGCAGCCATCATCATTACCACAGCCAAGATCAGTCTCTCGGAGAAGCATGGCATCTGCAGGTACTTCCTCTCCATCACATCAGCCACATTCTGCAGCAAGTCTTGTTCCACCTGGGCTAATTTCGTTCCATGTGAAAAATGTTTTTTTTAAGAATCCAAGGCTTTGAAAAAAAAACATTCTTTCATTTTCAGTTTCATTTGGCAGATAGCAAATTAAGAACATTGCGAACATCTTTCAACATACAGTACTAGAGTCAATTGAGGTAGTTCATTGGGTGATACATTTTTGACAGCCTCATTGTGGTCTCTGAAAAAAAAAGATTTTAATAAGTCGATTTTAATAGTATAGTACGCCGTTTTGGCTACAGGATTGTTAGCTTTGAAACCCATTACCTATGAATTACCTGACTACTGCATGATATACAGTAGAACCCCTTTTAATTTTTTTTTTGAATTGCTGTTAGTTTTCTTTGTATTATAGAATCCATAATGCCCTAATGATATGCCAAAATATGTTTGGAGTATTTTTGTTTAAAGCCACAGTAAGATGCTTTAACCAAAAAATAAGTACAATTTTCCATGAGAACTGGCTTTTTTTTGAGGTGCCAATTATAGTTATTGCATTTTTTTAAATTACTTTTTAAAAGTTTTAAAGAATATATATATATACACACACACACACACAGAGAGAACAAGAACATACATTGACTCGTACTCTAAACATCCAAAGGACAATGTAAAGGAAAACAAAAAAGAAAAGAGACAAAAAACACATCATAGTCACAAAACATATAATCAAAATGAGAGAGGGTGTATTACTTAAACCTCAGAGGGTTCACTGGATTGCTCTTGAGATATAGATTTTTTTCAAATAAATCAAGATATTGACCACAAGTAGCCAAAAATTTTCTTACGGAGCTAAAAACTTGAGTCTCTCCATCTGCATAACAGATATGTCAGAAATCCAGTTCTGGAATAAGGGGTGTTAAAGTGATTTCCAATTGTTAAGCACTAGTCTTTTAGCTACCACCATGACTCTTGCACTTAAAGACTCTTGCATTGTTTGAGGGAGAGAAGATGTATTTTGTGAGAAGCCAAAGATGGCAAGTTTGGCATCTGGTAGAAAAGGTCTGCTATAAGCCTTGGAGTACCAGTCAAATATGTTTGTCCAGAATCTATTCAGTAAGAGACAGAGCTAAAAGGCGTGAGCAACCATGTCCTCTACTATCTTGCATCTATTGGACATTGGAGAGACAGAATGAAATATTTTATGTAGCTTGACTTAAGTGTAGTTTAGACGATTTATGACCTTGAATTGAACCAGTTAATGTCTGCTGTTGACTGAGCATGACTGTATTGAAGTCAAACAAATGTCCCATGTGTCTCCAGAGAGTTCGATTCCCAAATCTTTTTCCCAGGCAACTTTAAATCTCATAGAGGATACTGTAATACAACTTTCAAATAAACACACGAATTTGGAAATAAGATTTATAGAATTGGGGGAGGGGGGGGGGGGGGGGTGAACACAGTGTGAACACAAACCAACTAAGAATGTGGCAAGTGGGGACAATCGAACTTGGGTACGGTCCAGGCAATTGAACCAAGTGTGAAAGCACACTTAAATGCCGATTTATACTTCTGCGTCAAGCGCACGTGTATGCTACGGCGCAGCCTATGCGTGGACGCACCGACGGCCGTAACCGACGGCGACGTTGACGCGCACCTCTCAAAAAATGTAACGCGTACGCGTAGTGCAAGCTCTGTGATTGGTCGGCTTGGTAGCGCTGACGAGTGTGGGCGGAGGTGAGAGCCGCGCGCCCGATGCAGCGAGTGTTTACAAGTGTGGAGTCCAGTAAAGGAGCTTCGGATGGAGACTGTTGTTTTGTGTTTATCTTATGATTAAAGTTGTTGCACGTCCACCGGTTCCCGCCTCAAAATGAGCGAATTTGAGCCACTTGTACATTAAGGTAGCGTTCAGAAAAAACAGAACTCCAGCGAAGAAACTCGACACAGAGAAACATAAACACCTATGATGCCGAGCATTTATACTTCTGTGCTCTGTTTCTGTTTTTTCTGCAATACACTTCCGAAACGCTAGCTGGCAGTAGGTGTTTATGTTTCTCTGTGTCGAGTTTCTTCGCTGGTGTTCTGTTCTTTCGCTGGTGTTCAAGTGGCTCAAATTCTTACGGCGAGGGGCTATGCATCCACGCATAGGCTGCGCTGTAGCTTACGCGTGCGCTTGACGCAGAATATTTTAACCCCAATATTTTAACTTTGCATTCTATTAGTATAATGGAATTAGCAGCATTGTCTTGTGATCAAGAGGTCTAGTGGCAGATTAGAGCAAACCAGCATTAATCTAGCCTAGTGGAAGAGGATTGCAGGAAGGATGGATTTACCCTCTGAAATAGAGCATGAAACAGCAGGTCTGGCCAGTTGCTGCAAAGTGATCAATGGACAACTGCCAAGGTTTTTATGCACCAGTAGACAAAGACTGTGTCACATTTAATAGCAACAGAGACTTTCAGTGAAGGAAGAACTTTGCTGGATGATGAGATGAGGATGACCTTGGCGGCTGAGATGTCAGAAGAGCAGACAAAATCTTGTCTGTGTTTATAGTAAGAGACCGAAGGCAGAGACAGATCAAGGGAAATTAAAACCAGATCAGAAAGAGCAAGGTTGATACAGCTCCACTTGGAGGCACAGTAAGGGGTTTTCAGCTCCATATCCAATTTTTAAGCCTCAGAGTCAAGCAAAATGGCTTCAGTAAGGACATTTGACATGATGTAATTTGGCATGTACTGCAGTCTACCTCATAATTCCCACATTCAGACAGATCAGATTTGTGGATTTTAATATTGTACAGGAGAGAGTCTGTGGTTAGTGAAAAAATAAAATATTCAGTAATTTATAAGCCTACTCCTGCCATCACAAACTGTTAAAAAAGAATGCTTTTTAAATGCAGTTTCAAGTGGATCAATGAGTGAGCTGGATCAGTTCTATTTGTAAATAAATCAGTTTAGTTCAAATTTTTGGTTTATGAACCACATCATGCAAATTATTGGAAAGCACTTTATGACTGAATAATTAATTTAGATTACAGTTTGACTATCAGAACTTCTCTAATGTAATTTATGAAGTCCTCAGCAGTGTGAAAGGATAAAACACTGAACAATGGATAACAGATGAATGGAGAATGATTTGTGTGTGATTAAGGCTGGGCGAAATGACAAAAAGCTCATATCACATGTTGTCTCTTATTCTGGTAAAGATATATAGCACACTATATTAAGTTTTCTGTAGATTCAATCAATTAATAGTTTGACCACATATGAAGGACTGTTTTTGTAAATTTTAAAGTATCATATTTCTCACTTTATTTAGAACTTATGGGCAAATGTTTAATTAAAATTAAATAATAATAAAATATACAGTGACGCGGTGGTGCAGTGGGTAGCACTTTCGCTTCACAGCAAGAAGGTCGTTGGTTCAAGCCTTGGCTGGGTCAGTTGGCTTTTCTGTGTGGAGTTTGCATGTTCTCCCCGTGTTCGCGTGTCCTTCGGGTGCTCTGGTTTCCCCCACAGTCCAAATACGTGGTACAGGTGAATTGGGTATGCTAAAATTGACCGTAGTGTATGAGTGAGTGTGTGAATGAGTGTGGATGTTTCCCAGTGATGGGTTGCGGCTGGAAGGGCATCCGCTCAGTAAAACATATGCTGGATAAAGGCTGCTTTATACTTCTGCGTCAAGCGCATGCGTATGCTACGGAGCAGCCTACGCGTGGACGCCCCTTGCCGTCTGCGCTGTTGACGAGCACCTCTCAAAAAATGTAACACATAAGCGAAGGGGAAGCTCTGTAATTGGTTGGCTTCGTAGTGCTGACGAGTGTGGGCAGAGGTGAGAGCCGCACGAGCGTGATGCAGCAAGTGTTTACAAGTGTGGAGTCCCGTGAAGGAGCTCCGGATGGAGACTGATGTTTTTGTGTTTACCTTATGATTAAAGTTCTTGCACATCCACCGATTCCCACTTTAAAATGATTGAATTTGAACCACTTGTACATTAAGGTAGCGTTCAGAAAAAACAAAACACTAAATATCACTAAATAAAATGTGAAGGGTAAACATTCTACTTTTAAAATTGCAATTTTCTCATATGCTGTTTCTGTCCTCTGTGAGTAATTTTGCATTCGTCAAAAAATGATAGCCTAATATGAAATCATTCACTTTTTATTTTGCCCATAAAAAAAATATAATGTCATATTGCACAGCCCTATGTGGGATGATAGTACAATGTGATGATACCAGACTTTTGCACATACATTTTGAGAGTGATTGAGTAGATTGTTTACTTGAGAAATTTGTTCATTTGCTCAACAGATATGACTTTGATTGGCTACAGTGATCATCACTTGATCCTCTTCACAAGACTTTATAAGTTGTATATCAACATAGTAGAATTTAAAAGCAGCATCTACTACCTGTTTTGTCAGTGGATCGCTTGTATATCTTCTCATAGACGGATCTACTGATAGACGTGGCTTTCAAATGCCGTGTTTGGGTATCTGTGTACAAACTCAGTGAAGTGATGATCATTGGAGCCAGTCACAGTCATATCTGTTGAGCACTTGAACACAACGGCTAATCAGTGGTGTTTAAGAACCTGCTCAACAGTGTTATTTTGCAGTTTTCATCTGGTTTTGACATAAACTCACATGTTTCTTGTGAACATTTTTGTTCGGATTTAGTTTTTTTGGTTGTAGACTAAAGTGAATATGCGTTAAAAGTTTTAGACCCTGCTTACCACTACATTTTAGTGTCATCTATTTGATATTGGATTGATGCAAACATGAAAACATACCAGGTATAAACTAGGTCCCTTACTGCACCACATTTGGTTTATGGCTAGTGTTTTGGGGGGATGTCACAGCTCTTAGAGAGGTGTCAACAGAAAGAAGTTCTCTGTACCCTGAGGAAGTGATTGAAGCAGGTGAGAAGCCATTGAGGATTTATTTAAGCTGTCTGTGAATGCGTGAGAGGAAGGTGCGAGACCGTGGGTGTGAGATTCAAAAGTGATCAGCTCAGTGACGGATATGAGAGCAAGCTCGAGGGAAAAGCAACTGATGCAACATGAGCTTGGTTGCCAGCCATGTGTTTTTGGCTGACAAAAAGATGTGAAAAATTAATGGTGTAAGGAGATGTTGAAGTAAACTGGGTTGGGATGTGTGACAATAACAAAAATGGATATCTCAATAAAGCTTTTGAAGTTTTTCTTTAACAATTAGTAAACAATATCGTGCTGAGTGGGTTTTTAAGCTGGGAACTGTAAACAGTTTGTCTGTTCATTAAATAATTGACTCAAATGATTTGTTCATAGATTTGTTTGTGAAACACCTCAGTGTCAATAGCTCTGCATTAGTTTTGATTAATAAATATATGTTTGTGAGGCAGATAAAACACAGCATTGCGCCTGAAATGTAACTCACTCAATAGTAACGTCATGTTGGCTGAGCTAAAATCTATTACGTTTTCCATTGTGATCACATGCTGTTTGAAAAAATGGCACTCCTGCTTGCTTGCCTGCCTGTTCTTTCTTAACTGCATCTTGTCTTGTTTTTTTGGGCTTTCATAACATGAATTATAGGGTCATTTTGACTCCACGCTAATTGGCTTAATTTATGCAGTCAATCCTTTTGGACTCTAAGGACGTGTGTTTGTTGGATTGTTTATTTGCAAGTGAATGATGTACTCGATAATGTCAGCTTGCACATTGTTAAAATATCAATTAAGATAGTATCATAGGCAATAAATATCAGATACCCCTAAACTGCACTGGAAGGTTTATGAACATAATAATTAAAGAAGGAGACTGTTGTGTTTAGGAAATAGCCTTTGATTTTAGATTTCTTATCAACACCTTAAAGACATGTTGATTAGACTGTTCAGTGTACATTTGTGATTTATACACAATGATTACTAGACACAAAAATATATATAATCTACACTACCTTTTAAAATTATGATTTAAGGATGCCTTAAATTGATAAAAGTGACAGTAAAGACATTTATAGGTTACAAAGGATTTGTGTGTCAAATTATTTCTCTTCATCAATGAGTAATGAAAAATGTGTTTCAAGCAAAATTGAAAAACAACTTAATTAATATAATTTAGAATAAAATTAGGCCAAAGCAAAGTTTGTTTTGTGAGTTTGAAACATCTTCCAGAAGTCAATTTATGGAAAAGTTTTTTTCAACTGATAAACACCTTCAAACTACTATATTTGTATGTACAGTAGCAGTTGCATAATATATAGTGTGGCTATAAGACTTTGTCTACTTGGACTTGGAAATTTCCTTTGTTTAGCGAAATATGTAAACATAGACATAAACACTTCAGAGCTGCTTTATAGTTGCAATTGTAACTAAAAACAATACTGATACTGTAAAATGCCTTACTGTAAAGCAACACATAAAGCTCTACAAGAATTAATGAGACATGAATTAACTGGAATGCCAATATATTCACATCACAATTATAAGATTCTTTCTTAACTGCTGTTTTCACACGACTATATTATATATTCTATACTATTTATATATTATATACTATATATATTTTAACTATATGTGTATTTTGTTAAATGGAAAGTTTGGTGCATGTATTTGCTCGTGCTGATTCTGCAGAGTTCTAAGTGTAAGTGCAGAATAATTGCAGAATCAGGACGTGTGCATGTATTTACCATCATTTACTCACCCACTAAAATATAAATCTTTTTTTAAATAATATTTTACAATTACTCATTTATTTACCCAATCAATTTATCATTAATTTCGTACTTCACTAATCTTGTTTTCTGAATGTTTTCTGTTGTTCCTGTCAGAGCTGGAGGACTGGAGCTCTCCCAGATCACTGAAAACTTCAAAGAGGAAAAGCTCGCGGACGAGCAAAGAAAGCCCAGGGAGAGTTAATGAGAGAGACAGAAGTCCAGGTAAGGGGTCTTCAACTCTACAGTATACTTTTACAGTACTATCTGACTTTCCAAGCTCTTCTGTCTTTCTAATTCATATTTTTGCGGCTAAAATATTTCTAATCATCATAAAGTCATTGAAGCACATGACATGACCTTGTGTGCCTTACTGCATCAGTAATTAATGTTCAGTAAATAATTAAAATAATTAATTGCTATTTTATGGCTTTAAATCCAACTCATCACCTCAGATTTGACATGATTTTCGGGACAGTTCTTGGTTTTTAACTAGAGAAGCAAAAACAGCAAAAGAAACCAATAAACTAGATATCCTTAGTTATGCATGTCACTTTATCACATTGAGCTTGTGTCTCTAATCAGTTTTATGCTGCTTTAAAAAATAGAACCATGCAGAGAATATATAATAATCTGTACTTATGTTATAAGGCTGATATAGCTAGACTAACAAAATAAACAGACTGATTAATCCTAATAACCATATCAGACTCAATAATGTGTGTTAGGATTTTTTAATGTTTTCAGTTAAAGGAAATTTAATATAGTTAATCTTGGAAAGAAAATCTGTGATTGTGGTTGATTCTTCCATTCTGTTGTCTCACAATTTTATTTCTTTGTGTCCATCTTGTCAGTGCTCCCTTCTGTCTTGCCTTTGCATTTTTTGCACTCATTGATAGATTTGTTTTGCTGTGCTGCCGCTGTGAGAATTGTGTTGCCATGTCTTGTGTTCTGCTTTGTTTTTACATTTTTCTGTGTGTCTTTTTTCAAATTCTTGTGTAATGATCTGTGATTTCTTGCTGTGGTGTCTGTCGTGTTTTGCCCTGCCCTGTTTGTTGTGTGCTGTGTGGTGCAGAGGACAGTCAAGTGTTGCGCTGTACTCTAGAGGTACAGCACGCGCTTGTAAAGGAGCTAAAGGAGCAGAATCAAATTCTGAGCCAGGAGAAAGAGACGCTGGAGAAAAGATGTTTACAGCAGAGTCAGCACATGAAGCATCTCCAGCAGGAGCTCTGCCACACTCACAGAGAGAGAGGAAACTCCACAGGTGCTGCACATCCCACTGAGCTCACAGGGCCTATCCTGTGTTACCCAGATATTACATTTCTGTCATCATTATTTGCCTTCTTGCTGCTCCAAACCCATGTGACCTTTTTTGTTGTTGGTGGATTTAGGTTTGAATAATTTTTAAATTTCCACATAGTTTTTCTTGAATTGAATTTAACATATCTAGCTTCTGATCTAATCAGATATAATAATAATAATTATTATAATTATAATAATAATATTTTTTGATATCCTGTCTTATTTTTACCTCACTGTTTGTATTTTGGACTATTTTTTATTTTACTTTACTTTAACTTTAAGTACCTCGTTGTTTTCTTGCAGCTGCTAATAAGTTGTAAGCCTTCAACATTAACAGAAAACAGCTTACCTCCACATATGATTTAAAAGCTCCAGTCCCCATTTGTTATTAAGTCAGAAAAATATACTTGAGAGGTTTTGGAATAGCATGAAGAGGAAAGAATATTGACTGAATTACAATTTTTGGGTCAATTATTCCTTTAGGCAACCTACTGTGGCAAAAAATAGACATTACAAACGTAGATTCTCTCTCATTTTTAAAATAAGACTGCTTATTTTCAAGCCCTTTGTACGCAGAGCTTCCCTTTATAGGTACTACTTTATCAGTTTTGGTAGGACACAATACAAATAAACGATATATCAAAGCAGTTACTTAAACATATGATGATAGATAAGAGTATTTGAGACATTCAGTCCAATCCATGACATGGCAATTATTCCATGGTCAAAATCACATACTACAAACCACATTTTTTCCCTGTTGAACTATTCTCCCTGGTGATTGAACATGGAAACTTTTGACATGACTGAATGATTATATGATTGAATATTTTTTTGGCAATAGTGTACGGATCTACCTAATAAAGTGGCAGCTCTGTGTTGTACATGGAAGTTTCTCAAACTACAGGCAATTAATTTTATATGAAGGTGACCTCTGTTTAGCATGGCTTCATTATTTATTTCAAGATTTTGTTAATGCCTTCTATACTAAGATTTTTTTTTTACCCTTGTCCCAGATCCAGACATGTTATGTTAAAATATGAAAGCCCACCAGTTAGTATTTAATATGACATTCTGAAGAAGACCTTGTAATAACTGTAGCCCTTTTAGGTTTATAAATTTCATTATTTTATATTAGTGGTCAACCACTAAAAAGGTTTTTGAACTGTTTTTAAATTGACATAAATTTAGAGGTTATATGATACATTTGCGATGATATATATATATATATATATATATATATATATGATTCATTCATTCATTCATTTTCCTTCGGCTTAGTCACTTTATTTATCAGGGGTTGCCTCAGCGGAATGACCCACCAACTTATCCAGCAGTTACCCAGTACTGGGAAACACCCATACACTCTCACATGCACACACATATATTACGGCCAATTTAGTTTATTCAACTGACCTATAGCGCATGTATTTGGACTGTGGGGGAAAACAGAGCACCCGAAGAAACCCACACAAACACAGGGAGTACATGCAAACTCCAGACAGAAATGCCAACTGACCCAGCCGGTACTCGAACCAGCGACCTTCTTGCTGTGAGGCGACAGTGCTAGCCACTGCGCAACCGTGTCGCCCCATTTCTGAAACTTAGCATTTTAAATATTTAAGGGGTTAGTTCACTCAAAAAGGAAAATTTGCCCATGATTTACTCAACCTTTAAGGTGCACCCTAGATATTCATTCATTCATTTTCTTTTCGGCTTAGTCCCTTTATTAATCTGGGGTAGCCACAGCGGAATGAACAACCAACTTATCCAGCATCTGTTTTATGCAGCGGATGCCCTTCCAGCCGCAACCCATCTCTGGGAAACATTCACACACACTCATTCACACATATACACTACGGACAATTTTAGTCTACCCAATTCACCTATACTGCATGTCTTTGGACTGTGGGGGAAACTGGAGCACCCGGAGGAAACCCACGCGAATGCAGGAAGAACATGCAAACTTCACACAGAAACGCCAACTGACCCAGCCGCCCCCCACTGCGTCGCCCAACCTAGATATATTTGACTTTATTGTTTTTGTTTTATGACCAAGGGTTACAATTGCTTTTGGGTCTGTTTGAGTTCAGATCAAGTTATCACCACAAATTAACTGCTTCAGTGTTTATTTGAAAGCATACCGAGAACACGTCTTCAAGCAGGTCTTTGTATGCTTATCTGGTCCACTTTTGGTGCACACTCGAGTACACAATCAGATGCATCACAAGGGAAAACGAACTCTAGTGTAAGTCAACCAAACTATAAATGAGGCAGGTGTGAAAGCACCCTTAAACCTAAAAACTTGTCCAATAAAATTCATCCATCCATAATATAAAGTTCCTCACACAGTCCTATGGGGTGAATAATGTTTTTTAGTAATATATATATATATAACTTTATGAAGAGTTTTGTGTGGCTTCCACTGTGGTACTCAATTTTATGAGATTTACCACATATGCCAGTAAAATGAACAGGGTTCTTTATTGTATCTGATAAATAAATGCACTTCAAATGACTAACTTTGGACTGGTAAAGTAAAACTCCTGCCAGTTGCTATTATAGTGCTTGAAAGAGCCAGCAGCTTTTTAAAAATAACTGATTTCTACTAAAAGAAGAAACTCATATACTGTATGCCTAGAATTCCTTGAGGGTGAATAAATCATAGGCTAATGTTCATTTTTGGATGAACTAAACCATAATTGTTTTCCCATCACTGTTCAACTATCTGTCCTTCAGCTGTGGCATCATTCTCATGACATCCAACAGTTTATCCCCCAGTATTTTTTCCAAAAAAATAATATTCCTGGTTACCAAGGAGACAACAGTATGAATGGTGCTTGAGATGTGGTGAAAATGACACTTGTTCATAGCTGTTCATGTAGAAATTGACAGAATTCCTCTATGAAGCATGTTCTTGCAGACTACTCAAAGTGCCCACAGTTAGAGAAACACATATAATATGTGTACATCTCTGGGTGGGAGTTCTTTTGCTGATTTGCCTGTGACTTTGCTTGAATCAGTTCTGGTTTAACTATTTGTCATTGTGTGTGTAGGTGAAGGCTCTGAGTTATCGAGCCTGAGACAGCAGGCACAGGAGCTGGTGGATGAGAATGATGGCTTGAAGATGACCGTCCACCGTCTTAACGTGGAGCTTAGCAGATACCAGGCCCGATTCCGACCTCTCACCAAAGACGAGGTAATAATTCACTCTACACAGGTGCGCTGGCTTCAAACTGTTCCCACGCTCTGCCATCTCACAATAAAAATTAACTTATAAACAAATAAACACTGCTTGCTGTCGTTTACACAACACTGGCAGGAAATATGCATTGATACAGCTTTTTATGTATGGTATATGGTTTATTTTCATAGGTTAACTGTTTTTGTGCTGTTAAGCGCTCCTCAGTGCATTCAGAGAGAGAGAGAGAGAGAGAGATCACATTACATATACGGTTCTTCCACTCATTTTTTCCATGTTTTTTTTTCTCCTTTTCAATTCAAATATGGTTTCCCAGCATCCCTCAAAGCCTTCCTTACTCTATTCTTTCATTTGTTCATGTCGGCACAACATTTTTTGCAGAGGATTTGACTTGTAATGTCCGAAGCGAACATGACAGTAAGCACACAAGGCATCTCCATTCTTCTTAGTGGACATAAACATTTTTTCTGCGTGAAGCTAGTTTAATGTTTAAAATGCAGACTCTTGGTTGTGTGAAAATATCCCCTTTGGCAGAGATATTATTGCTTATATTTAATTCACATTTAAACATTGATAAACTGACAGTGTTTACAGCATTTAAAATTGGTCACAGAAGCTCATGTATGCTTTCTAGAAGCGTGAGAACCAATGCGGTTGATTCTCGCAGGCCACACTGCATTTTGAGCTTGCACAAGGTCCAGTGAGGTTTGTTTTTATATTTGAAGCAAGTATGGTTGAGGTTGTTTGTATTCACTAGTCAGAGTTGGTTTGTCAATAAAAAAAATTTGAAAGATATAATGAATATTCCCTTCAACTATCAATTTTCTTTCAATCCTCTTGGAGACCTTTTCTAGCTGTGCTTGAGTTCTCAGAGTTATTCTGTATCAATAGGAGAAAGTTACTAATGCACTTTTAAGTACTTACAAAGTACTGTGCTGTTTTCATATATTGTGTAGAAATGTCACAGCCCTTAATTAAACATTTGTGAAATGATAAATGTTTGAGCTCATGTTCGGAACATTATATCCGCAGTCTCGCTTGCCTGATCTTTTGTTTTGATGTGAGAGATCGGTGCTGTGTGTGATAACTGACGTTAATTGCTCCAAATCTGCGTTGACTGATTTAGAAGCAGTCCTGGAAACTACAATTCATTTGTCCTTATAACTCATGAAAAAAAGGACTCGGCTCTGAAAATTTCAGTAGTTTATCTGACACTTTCTTTTTCTAGTCATGCGGGGTGTGATTAGCTGACGCCAGAGTAATGATATGCAGCTCTTCCTTTCATCTCCCACTTCCTGTTTAATGCAGAGATGATAGTTTGTGGGGTATTATAATTTCAAAGGAGCATTAACCAGTGAGAGGTTGAGATGAGATCTGTGTGTGTGCGTGGAATCAGAGACGGTCGCTGCTATATTCTGGTGTGCAGCTTGTCTAGCCGTATGCATGCATTACTTCTTCTAGGGCCTCTGAGATCACGGGCAGCTGGGAAAATATGCATGATTAGCCTTCATCTAAACATACTCCTTTTATCAGTTACCTTCTAAACTCTGCTGACCGTAGAATGTTGTTTAACTGTGTTGGGATTTGTATGTACGAGCTATGATGTCGAAAAAAAGGCCTCTAACTAAACAGCTGAGTTGCCATAAGTTTTTTATGAGCCTTGATGCAGTGAATATTAAGTGGAAAGCACTCCAAGGAATTGCATAACTGAGCTTCTTTAACAAGCCTCAGAAGAGTTTGACAGCCCAAGGGCGCTGTGACCTCTTCGACGTCCATCTTTGAAGGATCAAAGATCTCAGATTTGTCCTGCTGGTGTCATTTTATTAAGGAGGAAGTGTTGGAGGGAGCTTATTCTGTATTGATGAGAGCCGTCTGAACTTTGAGCCTGTCTTACTCGTGGGTTCACAGAGAGAATGACTTCCTTGATTGCTCAGAGTCTTCAGTATAATATATTAATCTACTTTTCATTCATCTGTACAGTATTCAGATTCCAGACATGCTCTTCATTTAAAGATGAGCCTAGGGATTAAAGTCCCAAACCACAATGAATTAGAGATCCCACTGATTACAGAATTGAAGCTCTCACTTAAATATTCTAGTTCCAACTATGTCTTAAATATTCCAGTTGAGGTTTTGGTAAATGATTTTAATTTGAAAAATTATCTTATCAGATCTGTTCATTTAGAAGGATTGATCACCATCCTTGACTGTTGAACTCTGGTTGTTAAAAAACTGACTTTAATTTGAGCACTGGTGTGTGGTTGGGTAGAAGAGAGTGGATAGGGAAAGAGGAGACAATCGGCAGGCTAAATATACTCTGTCACTTTAGTTTCAGGTCAGTAGCCTGGATCTCACTGTTTTTTTGCTCTTTCTCTCCTACTGCCCCTCCTTCCATCTCAGCAAGGTTGAAACTTAAGGAAATTTGGTCAGTTGTCACATGGGCTTTAGTTAAAGAAGAAACCGCAGGCTGCACTTGTGAAACTGGGCTCTCTCTGTCTTCCTCTCACTCTGTCCACCGACCTCTGCTTTTTACAGTACTGCTGATTGCTTCCTTTCTAGTCTTAAGTGGATCAGTGTAACACTGAATGTGTCTGAACGCTCTGTTGAGGCAGCGGGACGCAGGAAGCGTGTGCGGGAAGGCTGACAGAGTGATTAAGGCAGTGGCTGGCAACACTGCTGCAATGTGAATGAGTCATTAAATCTGGGGTCTCTCAGCAGTGTTACTTTTGACTGTAATTAGTGTTAAAAAGTACATTGTACACAGGGTCATACAGCACTTTACAAATAAAACTGATTTAGAATAAGAAGCTTTTTGAAAACTTTTTGAAAAATCTTTTTTAGTAATTGTAATGCCCTAAAATTAATTAGTATTTTAATGGAGTTTAATATAGGCGAACTCCTGCTCCTTGTTGATATCTTTTTCCACAAATGAAATATAGTGTACGCATGGTGCATACACTTTTATAATGGTATGTGTCAGCAATTAGAACCTAGCCCACTAATTCACTCATTACACTGTTATAGATCACTCATGTAACACACAACTTGCTACTACCTTTGCTCTCTCATCCACAAATGCTATGTAAAAGGTAATAACAATGCACAAACCCAGCTGAAGTGGTCCTGCCATCACATATGGTGCCGCAAAAGCATACAAAACAAAAACAACCATACAAAAGTGTTTTTTTATTAGACAAAATAAATGAAAACAGTGGTCAGTAACACTACTACTCTTTCCATTATTTTCAACTTGTGTGCTGTAATAAAGAAAAAAGTAACAACCACAGCTTTGCTTCTGACATGTAAACAATATATTGCGATTAATCTCTTATTCTGATTCCTGGAAAATAACTGCTTTATTTGCGCACATTTTAACATAGTTACTGTGCAATTATGCGCACAGATTTTAATGTATGGCCTGATGTAAAGTGCCAGAACATTCAGATTTGTTATACTGTATGCAACAGAAGGGGGAAACACAACAAATTGTCTCTCATTTAGGAGATAGATCAGAAAGTAAATACATACAGAGACAATAACATGGGAACTAAAACATATTTGAAAACAGCAGTAGCAAACATCACAAAGTGGAGTGGTTGTATATTTTGTTAATGCAACATGAACAGATCATGCTCTTGAGCTAAGAAGCAGTAAAATCTCAATGGGGAAAACATTTTCAATAAAAATTGTTTTATTGGGAAATAAGAGAGTCTGCATTATGTACCACTAGAAAAAGTGTAATGGTAAACTTGGGTCACATGAAGCACCTCAGCCAATCATACAATAGCCCCTGGTCCCAATCCTTGCATATAGACAAAGCCACAACTTTGACACTGGCCAATGTTAAAGATTACATACTTGGATTCTATAGACTATGGAGTCCTTATGTCATGTATGCATATTTCATTCTACAAATTTCAAATTTGTCAAGTTCTATTTTGAGGAGTATGAATGTGCCCTGTATGCACTCCAGGAGAACCAATTGCAAACGGTTCTAATTAAATTAGTTAGAATAATGCTCAAAGTTCAACTTCCCTATACGTTAAGATTGTTGTACAAGTGTGAGCTTGTTGTTGATAATTATATTTTTAGAGGATTTTTTTTTTTTTATTTTAACTGGTGTACAGATTATTTCAATCATTGGATTTAAGTTATTTAGAATTTTAGTATCCCTGGATTCCTGCAACTGATGACTCTGTACTATGGCCACCACACTGGAACGCTTACAGATTAAAAAACTATTTTGACATGGTAAGAGATTAACATACCTGTATTATAAAAGGTATTCCTACCTATTGTATACAATATCTGCATACAATAAAAAGAAATTTTATATTAACAGGTAGTTCTGGGCAATAAAATCAGTATTTATATTTACTGACTGAACACCATTGTTAATATCAATTTAAAAAGTTTTATGGATATTGACAAAATATCAATATTTTAGTTTTTGACTATTAAAACTACTTGCCTTAGTAATGTTGGTAAATTATAATAAAGTGGTTAAATAAATAAAAAAATCCTAATATTCCCAAATAGATTGTTAAAAAAAATATTCAATAATTATCAATATCAAATGATATGAAACATGAAAGATTTTATTTTGCAATATCGCCTAGCCCTATAAACAGGGCTACTGCATAGAACAGATTAAAGGTTTTGAATAAAATGTGATTGTTATGTCATTTTAGAATTAGTATTTGATAGTAGATACTGCATCATCTTCTGTGTATTTGCCACCATTGAGGACCATGAGGAAAAAACCTTTGGCTTTACTGCGTTTTATCATTGATAGGGTCGCCACATCGGAATGTACCACCAACTTATCCAGCATGTGTTTTATGCAGCGGATGCCCTTCCCATCTCTGGGAAACATCCATACCCACTCATTCACACTCATACACTACGGACAATTTAGCCTACCCAATTTACCTGTACTGCATGTCTTTGGACTGTGGGGCAAACCGGAGCACCCGGAGGAAACCCACGCGAACCCTGTGAGAACATGCAAACTCCAATTGACGGCAACTGACCCAGCCGAGGCTCGAACCAGCGACCTTCTTGCTGTGAGGCGACAGCACTATCTACTGTGCCACTGCGTCACCTTTATCATTGATCGGTTTTTTAGAAATTGTATCAGACACTTCTGTTTCCTATTCAGTTTTGTTAACCAGAAAAATAAATTCAAATCAAATCAAACAAAACTAGCAAAATAGTTTCTCCAATTCTGTTTGCTATTCTGCAGCTATAATCTCAGACTGATTAATCAGCCAAAGTAATTGCTTTACCACATGCGTGATGTCAGTAATAACAGCGGTTAAACCAGAGCAGTTCAAATGACAAAAACGCAGAGATGGGAAGGCAAGCTTGACAGTCACCTTCCTTTTTAATGTTTCAAAATGTTTCACACTTCACCTGTAACAATAATGATGTCAGGAGTCATCAGCCATGGTCTCCATTTAAAAACAAAGGTATATATTTTGGAGAAAGAAGATTGCAGACTATGTCACATTCATAAAATATGTCTCTTCAACTCACAATAGCAGCCTGTCCTAAAGCAACCTCCGAGCTACATTAGTTCTGAGCTGTGTGTGTGCATGTCTGACTTTCCTGAGGGGGTCATTGGCTCATGTCACTTGTAAGCTCTAAATTGCCCTCTTGCATCAATGTCCAAAAGAGGCTCATCTCTCATTGCTTTAAGGGATATATCCACACACCCTCTAAAACACAGTCACACTCTATCTAATCTTGTCACAGACTTTTAATCCAATTTTGCTGCTAATCTGAATAACTGCATACCCCTGTATTCATTATAGTACATTCTGTTCAACTTTAAGAAAAAGTTATTCACTCAGAATTTTTTTCTGTGTTCCACTGAGCTGTTTTTCCATTATGTTCCAACGTCAAAAAGTTTAGTTTCTTCAGACTATGTCTCTGTAGTCTCTATAGCTTTTGTTTTCATTTCACTGCACTGCATTTCACTTTTTGTTCTGCAAAAACACATCTCCATGAATGGTCTCCAAGTCTGTCTCATCCTTTTTATTCTACTGTTCAGTTATCCGTCGAAGAACTGGCACAGCTCTTTATAATTATGTTGCAGTCTAATTACAGTAATTGTGATCCTTTTGTCACATCACAATATCCATAGGAATAAAGAAAGTGAGATAATGCATAGGCTCAAATGGTTTTTTTTTTTTTTTGGATTTTTCAGAATGCTCAGCTTAAGGGCCTACCAGTGAAAGGACCTGCACCTCCTTGGCTGGTATGTATTGTATTTTATAGATTTCAGTGTATGCTTGTTCTGTTGATTTCCATACTGTATCTTCTTAATGTTTCTAATTTGTTGCTTGCATGATAAAGATTGTTAGGTGGTAAAAGATTCATTAATTTAAAGTTAGAACACTTTTTTTGTACGTTTTATACCAAAAAGCCTTTCATTTTAACGAAGGACAAAATACTAGTTGCAGTGTCAAAAGAAATCAAAGCATCTAAACAATAAAAGTGTTATACATGATATACAAGCGTTAAACATGAGTTCAGGACATCGGAATGTTCCTGTTTACATTTTTCTGAGCAAAAAATACTGAAAACAAAACATTTTTAGACACAAAATTTGTCAGTCAAATTTAGAATCATTTGGTGATGTTTTATAATACTCTTAAGCATTGCAGTGCAGCGTCAGTGTACTAATAAAATTTTAAGTCATTTACTTTGTTACCTTAAAACTGCTAGATTTACTCATTTATCAGCAAGATGTTTTTAGTCATTTCAAATCAAATAAAATCCACTTATTCTAGTATGTATTTAATATGCACAGCTCAGGATTTCTTCATTTTATTTTTACATTATATACACTCAGTGCACAGCACAGTAGCGCAGTGGGTAGCACAATCGCCTCACAGCAAGGAGGTCGCTGGTTCGAGCCTCGCTGGGTCAGTTGGCGTTTCTGTGTGGAGTTTGCATGTTCTCTTCGTGTTCGTGTGGGTGTGCTCTGGTTTCCCCAATGTTAAGTCCAAAAACATGTGGGATAGGTGAATTGGGTAAGCTAAAATTTACTGTAATGTATGTGTGTGCATGGATGTTTCCCAGTGATGGATTGCAGCTGGAAGGGCATTTTACGCAGCCATGTGATTGGCTGCGTAAAACATATGCTGGAATCAGTTGGCGGTTCATTCTGCTGTGGCGACCCCAGATTAATAAAGGGACTAAGCCGAAAAGAAAATGAATGAATGAATGATACCTTACTAGTATCAGGTTGCCTTCAGAACTGCCTTAATTCTTTATGGCAAAGATATAACAAGGTACTGGAAATATTCCTCAGAGATTTTGGTCCATATTGACATGATAGCATCACGCAGTTGGCTGCACATCCATGATGTGAATCTCCCATTCCTCCACATTCCAAAGGTGCTCTATTAGATTGAGATCTGGTGACTGTGGAGGCCATTTAAGTGCAGTGAACTCATTGTCATGTTCAAGAAACCAGTCTGAGATGATTCGCACTTTAAGACATGGCGCGTTATCCTACTGGAAGTAGCACCAGAAAATGGGTACACACTGATCATAAAGGGATGGACATTGTCAGCAACAATACTTAGGTAGGCTGTGGCGTTGACATGATGCTCAATTGGTACTAATTACACCACCACCACCAGCCTAAACTGTTGATCCACTTCTGGATTCTCGGTTGTAACGAGTGGTCATTTGAGTTACTGTTGCCTTTCTATCAGCTCAAACCATTCTGGCAATTCTACTCTGACCTCTGGCATCAACAAGGCATTTGCGCCCACAGAACTGCTTTCTCTTTTTCAGACCATTCTCTGTAAACCCTAGAGATGGTTGTGCGTGAAAATCTTAGTAGATCAGCAATTATACTCAGACCAGCCGTCTGGCACGCTCAAAGTCACTTAAATCCCCTTTCTTTCCCATTCTGATGCTCAGTTTGAACTGCAGCTAATCGTCTTGACCATGTCTACATGCCAAAATGCATTGAGTTGCTACCATGTGATTGGCTGATTAGAAATTTGCATTAATGACTTAATAAAGTGGCCGGTAAGTGTATGTATGTTACAGTGAATAATAATAGAAGATTATTATAACCATACTGTATATTGACTTTTTTTAAATATAATTTTTTATATAAAATAACATTTGTACTTGTAATTTGAGGCAGACACCAAAATGGGACTCATCTTTCACCGATGTGTAATAGGTTTGTTTAATGCTATAGCTGAGCTTTTTATTGCCTTTAGCTGGATATGAAATATTTATCACCCCTGCTTCTGGCCTATGAGGACCATCTGAATGCCAAAGACAAACTCCTCAAGTCCTGTGAGGTGAGTTTGTGTGTGTCTGTGTGAAAAAAGGGAAAGTCATTCACATTTTTGACATATTAGGGGTATTTACCAGAAGTTGTCAAATTTTATTAAGAATTGAACACATGATATTACCAATGAGAGAGTCTACACTTAGCTTTATAGTCTAGACATAAAATGAGAATATGAGAATGATGCAGGGAAAACAGCTGCACTAAACACATGATTTATGTAGGCTTTCTGACTATGGACTTCTCATTTTCATTTAATCTCAGTCTCTCTCTTCCTAACACACTTGCAGTGCAGCCAGGAGTCCTGCTATACCTACCTGTTATGAATTTAAAGATATTTCCACTCAGTTACATTTTATGTTTTAAAGGCATCAACGATAATTTTTACCACCCCATTTTGTAGCCAATGGTTTAATAATTACATTTAATTATTTATTTATATATAATCTTTGGATATACATTATGATATTTAAGGGATAATTCACCCACAAATTACTCACAATTTACTCCACCTCAAGTGGTTTCAAACCTTTATCAATTTCTTTCTTCTGTTAAACACATATTTTGAAAAAAAAAAGCTGAAAACCTGTAACCATTGACTACCACAGTAGGAAAACAAATACAATGGAAGTCAATGTTTACAGGTCTCCAGCTTTCTTGACCAACAGAAAAGACAGTTAAGTAAAGGGTGAGTAAACGATGACAGAATTTTCAGAGTTTTGGATATACTATCGCTTTAAGTAATTATATATTGAAGGCATATCAAAGACTTACACTCTTCATAAAAAAAACGTCAAGCACTCTTATGCTGGAATCTAAAAGGTATTAAAGCCTTCATGAATTAAAGAGTGTCATTCTTGTGTAAATATGTTATTTTGAGAGTTTGCTAAACATTGGAGTTTTTGGTTTGTGTAGATCTGCTGAAGTTTCAGATGAACTTCAACTGAGATGAATGTATTTGCAGATGCACCAGAGGATGTTCATGCATACCAATAGCCTTACCTAAAGCATAATAGCAGTTTGTAGAGATTCTTTCCATAGCAAAATAAAACAAAAATTCTCTTGACAGGAAGAACTACAGAGTCTAAAAGTGCATGCAGAGAAGGTCATTCAGGAAAATGAGAAACTTCATGCTCAGGTCAGCAAAAGCAGCACTGTCAGCAACAAAGAATGGTAAGTTTGTTTCTGGGTAATGTAAAAATGTGTGCATATGTTTGTTTTTTGCACTTGGGAATAAAATCAAAGTGGACATGCGCTGACTTCTGTGAATATTATTTCAAGGAATTTATGGAACAAGCTGAAAGTAAATTTGTCGAAGGGGATTGTGATAGTCCTGAGAGTAATAACAAACACAGGGCATCTTGTCCTTGAGGCATGCTTCACTCCGCTAGCCATGCTCTTATCACACAATTGATAGCGTCTCATGGTCCTGTCTGTGTATGGCAGTCATGAGTCTGAAGTTATTAGAATAAGAGTTATAATGAATCAGTGTGTAGGGTTGAAAAGTATTAATTTTCTTTTCGGCTTAGTCCCTTTATTAATCTGGGGTCCCCACAGCGGAATGAACTGCCAACTTATCCAGCACATGTTTCATAATCATTCACATCATTCAAGAAAATGAATGAGTGAATGATTATGGCTTATAGTGAATGAAAACCCAAAATTTAGCATCTCAGAAATTATTATATTGCTTAAGACCAATAAAATTTTATTTTTTTATGCAGAAATGTTGGACTACTGAAAAGTATGAACATGTACAGCACTCTTTTTCTGAGCTCTCTTTTCATGAGTTATTTCAGCAAAGTCACGCGGAATGGAAACGATCAGTCTGTGACACTGCTGAGGCGTTATGAGAATTCAGGTTGCTGTGATGCTGGCCTTGTTTCTGAATTTCCAAAATGTGAACTCGCGTGGACCCAAGATTCTCACAGAAATCAGTCAGGTTTGGTTAAGAAAAAATCATGGTTTGGGGTTACATTCAGTATGGGGGCATGCAAGATCTGCAGAGTGGATGGCAACATTAACAGCCTGAGGTAGCAAGACATTTGTACGACATTACGAACCACAGAAGAGGGCAAATTCTTCAGCAGGATAGCGCTCCTTCTCAAAATACGCCTCCACGTTAAAGCAAAGAAGGTCAAGTTGCTCCTGGATTGGCCAGCCCAGTCACCAGACATGAACATTTAGCATGTCTGGGGTAAGATGGAGAAGGAGACATTGAAGATAAATGCAAAGAATCTCGATGAACTCTGGGAGTCCTGCAAGAACGCTTTCTTTGCCATTTCAGATGACTTTATTAAGATATTTGAGTCATTGTAGAGATGTATGGATGCAGTCCTCCAAGCTCATAGGAGTCATACACAATATGAATTCTTTTTCCACTGCACCATGACTTTATATTCTATACTGTACATTATTTCTGTTAAGTGACGACTTTTGCCTAAGCAAAGTCAGACCTTTCTGTCCTAATCAGATAATTAAAATTTAGGCATGATCATAATTAATTTTAGTAAAAACAAGTGTAATCTAGAGGACTTTGCCTTTCATAAAAAGCCACTTCTGATACCAAATGGACAACTAGAAGTCAAGTTATTATTTGTTGTTTCTAAAACTTGGATAGGCAATAAGACTTGTCAGGTAGTGTACTTGGAAAAACAAACAAAGGCAGTGGTTGCCATTTGATGACCTTATGATATGACCTAGAGCGAGCTTGCAGTGTTATTGTTTTTTGGTTTTTGATTTGATTTATTTATTTTCGAACAAAATATGATACATAAAATATCTTCAACAAAAAGATAAACATTTTTTACATAGTCGAAAATGGAGCAGGTTGAAGCCCAAGCTTATTATTTTCCCACCCCATTACCACGCACATCATTCGTCCATTACTTAAACTTATTTCTTCTTTTACTTATGTCTTCTTTTTACATAAGACATATTTTATCCTTTTGGCATCTTTGACATATTACATGTTTGATTCCATTTGTACATTTACATTTTTAACGTAGATCCCCCCCAAAAAAATAAAAATAAACATAGTACTACAAATAGCCATTAACTAGAATTTCATCATACCTTTCTCATTTTATGCTTTTCAATCACCTTCATCATTATATTCCTTTAATAATATATATTTATACAACTTTTTAACTGATTAATATTCTGACATTGTTTGAGAATCTGTTCTAGACTGTTCCATAATTTCACACCACATACAGACATACACAAACTTTTTGTTTTGTTTGTTCAAGTTGTCCTTGTTTTCAACCTCCTAAAATTTTATTCTTCTCTCAGATTATATCCCCCTTGTCTTTCTTCAAAAAACATTTGTATGCATTTCGGAAGTAATTTTTTCCTAGCTTTAAACATAAATTGTGCTGTTTTAAATTTAACCAAATAATTGAACTTAAGTATCTTCAATTTAAAAAATAAAGGATTTGTATGCTCCAAATACCCCACATTTTCTATCAGTCTAATTAATTTGTTATGCATTGTACATAACAATTGTAAATTAGATTTATATGTATTTCCCCCAAATTTCAACACAATAACCCATATATGGCAACATGAGTGTTATATAACATATACATTGATTTATTGATTGATTGTGCATAGAGAGTGTTATCAAAATGGTAACTAAACAATCAGCTTTCTTCTTAAATCAGTTAATTTACAAGAATTCACATTACTGAAAACATTCATGCTGTTGAATAGTATATTAATAATCAAATTCATCACAATTTCCAAGAATATTCTGCACAAACATTTTTGACACCCCCCTTTCTTTTAGTTTTTATTTTTCGTCTCCTTCAGGTTGTCTTTTTTTAAAGCAAAATTTAGGTCTATGTTGCCATGGAAGCAATGTCTGCATCAGCACGTTGAACAAACAGTAAAAATTCTGCTGGATACAAATACAAATTGTATGTTTGTATTGTTAGTGTGAATGCAGAGATCAGTTTTTTCTTCCTTTGATGAGAATATCAGCATGAAAATGAAAATGAAAACTTTAATTTTAGAAATGCTTCTTTTTTAACAATGTCAATATTTAAACCCTTTCATTGATCTAATTGATTTGTGTGTGTTAACTCAGAGCTCAGTAAGATTAACTGGAATTAATTTGTATGTCCTAGAGAAGTTCTAGTCTCAGTATGCTGTATTCTGTCTTTGTCTGTTATCCTTTCCAGCTGTTCACTGTCAGCTTGTCATCTTCATCAGTGAAGGATCTCTTGTCGCTGTTGTCAGCCGCTATGCTCATTCACACAGGTGTGTGTGTGTGTGTGCGTGTGTGTGTGTGTGTAGGAGGCAGCTGCAGGAACAGGCACGCTTAGTGCTGGAGGAGAATCAAGTTTTGATAGAGCAATTGGAATTACAGCATGCCAAAGCTAAAGAAGCTCACAGCAAACATACACAAGAAGGTATGATACACAAAAGCACGCTTTATAATCGTATTCATAACTCTTATAATTAAAAAAAAAATCTTGTTGTATAAGAGTTGTACAAAAACATCTAATCTAAGTTTGAGTGGTGTAGTCTGATAGAAGATGTGGCCTCATCTGACAGCAGCTGCAAATCAAACCTGTTTCGCAACAAAACGATCTTAAAGGAACACTCATCTTTTTTGGAAATAGGCTCATTTTACAAGTCACCTAGAGTTAAACAGAGTTTTGCCTTTTTTTTTATCCATTCAGCCAATCTCCAGGACTCCAGGAGTACTTTTAGCTTAGCTTAGCATAAATCATTGAATGGGATTAGACCATTAGCATCTCGCTCAAAAAAAAAAAAAAGAGTTTCAATGAATTTCCTATTTAAAGGTTGACTCTTAATTGCATTAATACTGATGGAAGCAATTTTCTAGGCTGATATGGCTGAGTTGTACTGTCATTTTGGTGGAATAATTAGGAAAAATAGTTCCAGCAAGGTAACTAAGTAACAGCACTGTGTAATACTAATGTGGCTGCTGCAACCATGGTATCGTCTTTGGTGTGAAGAGGCTGTAGGTAATTGACTGACCAATGGCAGATATAAAATGTTTGCGTAACACTTTTTTAAAATAATGGTCCATTAGTTTATGTTGCTGGTTGATGTATTTTTAACATGAAGAATGTATGAACAATCATATACAGCGTCTATTAATCATCACAGTTCATCATTTATTAATGCATTATTTAAATCTAAAGTTGTGCTTGTTAATAGTTAATGAACTGTGAGTTAACATGTTCATAAATCATTGTTTATAAATACATTAACAAACATTAACTAATGGGCTATTATTTTAAAGTGTTATCAATCCAGAGTGTTTCTGCAGGTGGTTTGTCAAGCTCACTCACCTGTGTGAAGCTTCACTACATAAATGCATAGTGGGTTTTTGTGTGTGTGTGTGATGTTGAGTGATCATAAGAAAGTGTCTGGTGCAAATGTGCAAAACTGGTGCAAGCATCAGTTATTTATTATTTATTTATTTATTTTGACATGGACATCACAATTACACTGGACAACCAAATCCACCAAGTGTTTTTGCAGACTTGCTAAGTCTAAACCTGTCCACAGGAGGCTTGACATAAATTGAAATAAAATAGATACTTATACACAATTATAAACATTAAAACACATTATAAACACATAAACATTATAATTCTTTACATAAAATTGCTATCATGCAAAAGCAAAGGCGGCATGATCAAAAAACTAATAGTACACTGTTTGCGTAAACACTACTGTTTTGTTTATAACCACTTTTTAAGTACACTACTAAAAACATTTATATTACTTTCTAATTTTAGGCTAACTAATAAATCATTCCACAATTTAGTTCTCTTTACAGAGAAAACAGATTGACCAAAAGAGGTCTTACACTATCAGAGTTGTGATAAAAGTAAGCACTGTGAGAATAAGCAAAGTGAGATAATTGTTGACAACATACAGTAGGAGTACAGAGTTATGTCTGTTAATCAAACTCTGCGGACCCGGTGGCGGGTCCAGTGACGTCATAGACTTCCCCTTTAATTTTTTAAAGGTTGCGGGTTGCGCAACACCCCGGAAGTAGCTCCGTTTGAGAGTGTAGAAGCTGTATTTTATGCACATATGCATCACTTCGGTTTTTATTTTACTGTACAAAAGTTATTTACACTTAAATACACAGTATACTGGATACCCAAGCTGGGTATTGAACATTGGTTTATTTTCATATCTTATAGTCATTGACTAATTTTAATATAATGTTACGATGCCTAAAATGGAAAGGAGATAAAATATGTAAACTCATGTTCCTATAGTTATTATCATCTAAAACTAAGCAAGCAAATAAGTATTATTTAATATGAATAATCAAAAAGTTATTTTTTTCAGTATTCAGTTGAAATGCAACAGTTTTGTCAGAAAACATGATAGAGATAAAATTATTTTTCCTAGTGTTTGCTGCTCTCTGCTGGTTTCAAGTGGAACTGTCTGGAGTAGTTAATTCTCTAAATAGATAATCTACAACCTTTCAAAAAAGCATTTTAGAAAAAAAAAAGCGTGCAATGTTGAATTGGTGCATAATAAAACAGAAAACATATCAAATAGTATTTATTACTTTCAGCAGTTTCTTATGTAAATTCAAAGGGTTTTCTAGTCAATTACACTGGAATTTTTCATTTATAGCAATGCATTTAAATATGAAAGGCTTTCAAAATTTAGTAGGCGAAAAATACATAAAAAAATGGTATAGCACCTCTCATCAGTTGGAATACAATAACTTTTGCATAGATTATGGTAGAGACATTTTTCTTTTTTCCTCTGATTACACACATGTGCAGGAACCACCAAAATTATTTATAGCAACATAGACCACACAGAACCTAAAAGGTATACTTTCAAATTTGAGTTTATAAAAAAATACAAAAAGTGCCTCTTTTTTAGGTGTTTATTATAACACAGACAACATATACAGTTATTTTAAATACTTTCAATAGTGTTTTATGAAAATTCAAAGGGTTTTCTTTAAAATGATACCAATTTTTTGCATTTACACCTCTGCATGTGGATTTGGGAAGCTTTTAAATTTGGGTAGGCAAAATCCAGGCGGAAATCCCAAAATAGAACTACACTTTAAAAGGTTAAATCTGAATTATATTGCCCAGACTATTCAATCCATGGCTGCGTCCGAAACCGCAAACTTCTAAACTATATAGTACTCTAAAATCAGTATGCGAGCCAGGTTGTATGTCCGAATTCATAGTATTTGAAAAACAGTTTGCAAGTACCTGGATGACCTACTATTTCCGGCAAGATTCTGAAGTGCGCATCCCATGCACGCTGCGCTATCCCATGATGCCCCACGAGAGAATTCATAAATGAGAGCGAATCGAGGTCACGTGACCATGACAAAATGGCTGCTGTAGTACATACTAATTCCATTCATACTACTCACATTCATACTGTATAGAACATACTTTTCTATCGGCCGAGTAGTACGTTTAAATTCAAATGTAGTACCTGCTAAGTAGTAGGCGGTTTTAAATGTCCATGTGTTGGACACCAGGGGACATTCAAGGTTGAGAACCACTGCTCTGCAGGAGACACATGAGCATCTTAAAGTCTTTATCTCAGAATCTAGAAGCCAGAAGATTATGCAAAACCCTCAGTTTGGACCTTAGTGCTGTTTAGGAGATTCTTTCTTAATATTGCTTTACCTTGGGGAGCAGACACTTCACATACTCTGTGTTGTCTAGGCCTCTGTTTTCTTTAGCACTTTTTTTCAGAATATCCTGCATGCTTATTATTCATATAGAAACAAATATAAAACCCCTGTGTTTGTGTGCAGTGTGCAAGGTGTCCAAAAAGTTGATGTTGTTGGAGGCAGAGAAGCAGTCTTTGGAAAAAGAGCTGGAGGTGGAGCGTAAAGAGCATCATGCCCTGAAGACAGAGTTTCAGAGAGTGCGCTTGGCTCTAGAACACTCCCTGAGTTTGGCCGAACACCACACTGTCACCGAGAAACTCAAAAGGTACCAAAAATGCATTTCGTGTTAGTGAAACAGTCCCAAAAAGTGCAAGGGCCCCATCATACACTCAGCACAATAAGGTGCAAGATGTGTTTGGTGTGATTTGTTGCTATTTTCAGACCAGCGCAACCCTAATTTTCTTGTTTTGTGCCACGTTGTTTAAATAGCAAATCCATTTATGCTACTTTGTGGACTCTTTGTGTGCTGGTCTAAAAAGGAGGTGTGTTAAGGCGCATTGTTGGTGAGTTGTTATTTTAAGGAACTGAAATACACGCATAATAGGGGCAACTAACAACTGCACTGGACTTTAGACCAGCTTTCAGTTGGTCAGTGGTGCATACCAACTGAAAGCTGGTCTAAAGTCCAGCGCAGAGCGTGTTAGTTGTGTGCCTATGCAGGTCCAAAGCGTGTACACATTGCTAAATACACACAGGATGTACAGCAACACACAAATTTCTTTACATATGAAAAAAATTTTAAGGATTAAAATGTTACAAAAATTATTATTTACTACTTAAATATAAAAACCACTGCCTGCATGCCTTCTGCATGTCGAAAGGCTTTTTTCCAGTTTAATCATGACAATTTGTATTTGTAAAATGTTATTATGATTAGCAGTATTATTTATTATATGCATATTTATATTTGTTTTAATAAAAACAAGTTTATTTTTGTCCACCATATGGGGCTTAAGAATAGAACGTGTGTTTAGATATAACTCAGTTTTTTCACCACACTTCGTTATTATTGTTTATTTATTAATTTGCTGGAAATTAAAACTGAATTTAGAAATAGCTTTGAAACAAATCTTTGCGTTTAACAATCGAAATTAAAAATGTAGGCTAATAGATGTCTTTAGTGGACTGCGAACAACACCATTTCCTTGCCCACAAAAGTAAAGGAGTACAGAAAAGAGTAAAAGTAAAGTAAATAGAAAGTAAACAGGCCGAATGGAGGAGGCTCGTTCTTTATCCTCGTGCTGCAGATGGTTTGTTTACCTCTTTCTCTTGCTAGTGAAGATGTAAATGCGCCATGGCGTGACACAACTGACTCTTAAAGGGAATGTAAGATGAGACTCTGATTGGTTTAATGCATGTTATGTCATTGCTTTAAATTCACGTGGCAGATTAACTGTTGTTTTATATTGGATATTTGGCTCTATACCTAGTCTTTGACTATGTTAATGGGATACAAATTTAGAGTATTCAGAAGTGTGTTATAGAGTTTATTTGGAAAAAGAAAAGAAAGTATTTCTATCTGTTTTTTAACATTCTGTTTTTTTCTAGTTGATTAGTCTTTGTGGCAGAATCATTGGATAAAAAATAAGCACACTAAAGAACAGACTGAATAGTATCAAGCACAGACATTCATTGCTATTGATTAGTTGTGGAGGCATGAATGGGCTTGTATTGAGTAAAGGAAGCTTGGTGTACTAACCTATCTACCAGATTTTACTTCAGGAGAAGAGAGACAAATCAATTTCTTAACCTCATGGAGTGAATTGCAAGAGAAAGAGCCTTCATATTTATATTATATGCACTGTCTGGGTTGGTGAGGTAACAAAGATATAGAAAACATAAAGAATAGATGTGCTCATCACACACAAGGACAAAAATCCATTCACACACACTCAAACATAGACAGTTGCTACAAAATGCAAGTGGTTGCCACACAATGAAAGATCCTTATGTAAGTTTCTTTAAAGGATCTCAGTGTTTTCTTTTTTCAATAAATAGACATTAAAATTCTTTCAACATTAGTTTATGGAACTCATTTACTTTAATTCGTTCATTATAATAATCACAGGTAACTGTTAATAGAGCAGCATATTTAACTGAACACAGTTTATTGCAAAATGCCTTTGAATAGCAATGCTGTTTACTTCATTCGTGAAGGTGAATTTACTTCTGTGCTTTAATCTATTGGCCTGTCACTCATTCATTGTGTGTTTGGGTTCCAGACAGCTGCAGGATCATGAGAAGGTGAAGACTTGTGAAGTAGAAGATCTGCAGGTTCGCTTGGGTGCACTGGAGGTGGAAAGAAAGACCCTGCTGCTAGACAAAACCAACCTGAACACACACATCAAACACATGGAAACTGAGCTACAGCTGTCACAGCAAGCTAACAGGTGCACATACAAACACTAATATTCAGAACATACTGTACACTTTAAAAAGCGTTTAGTTACTTTAATTTAAAAATAAGTAAAACCATTGCCTTAAATGCAACAACTTGATTGTGCCTTAAAAGCAACAACTTGACAGTAAACCCATTGATTAACTTTTATAATTTTGCACATAGTTTGTTTACTTAATAATTATAAGGCACCAGATGATTTGGCAGATCCTGGATCTTTTGATCTTGATAACTGATTTCTGGCTGATTTGGTTCTTCAAACAAGTTCACAAATTAGATTAAAATGTCTGGATGAACTGATCTGAGATTGCTGCGTGTGTTGTGAAGGACAGATCTATCGATCCTTGAAATCATGATCAGCAATGCAACAATTGGCTGACGGCACAGCAGCTTAATGACATTATCTGATTAATATTCAATTATTCATGTGAGCAAAATTACATAAAATTCATAGTAAACGGTTTGTTAAATATGACAATAACTTTCCACATTTGTTGTGGGATGCAGGCTTTACACTTTCAGGTGTCAAGATTATTTAACAATTCATTTAGTTTTACTTTTAGAGCAAATTTTCTTTATTACAGTAGCCTAGGCCTATTCAAGTTTCTTAATAAATGGCTGTTCAAATTAATTTTGATTTCGAAAAAAGCATTTGATTTTCAAAAAAGCATTTTGATATTGGTAAAGGTGTCTGCAACTTTTGCGAAGCATCAACTAACCATCATATTATCTGTCAAAACGTGTGCATGACTACATAAATTATTATTCCTTTTCTTTAAAAAATTAGAATATTGGTCATGTCTATTATCATACAGAAATTGTACTAAAGCTGGGTCGGTACCTTAAAATAGTAAGCATTTGTATGTAAAAAAGTCCATATTAATTAATGTTCTGTTTGAACCCCTTGGGGAAAGAACACCCGTGACAGTTTTTGTACTTTTATTTCGGAGTGTAGATTGCATAGATTGTTTTATTTATCATTTTTTTTAATAGTTCTATTTATATATAAATTGCATGAGTTTTGAAGAAATCGTCAATAACCAAGTACAGCTAATTAAGTAATTCATGTACAAAGAACAGACTCCTGGTTTTTACAGTGTACAGCACTGTGCAAAAGTTTATGCCATCATAACATTTGTTGTTTTAGCAATTGTATAATGATCATATATATATATATATATATATATATATATATATATATATTATAATACAAGGTGGGTGTGATACGATGCAATGGATTAACATCTGTGTTTATCCTGGAATGTCAATTTTTGTTCGAAAATGAAATCCGTGCCTATTCCCTACCACAAATCCAACCATAACTGTAAATTATTCCAAAATCTGAGAGAATTAATAGTTGGTTAACAATCATGAAAAAGTGCATAAACCTGTAAGCCTAAACTTAGCATGAACTGTAAACATATCCCTTAATTCTTATTGGCTGATTATAATGTAGTTCCAGGATAAACATAGATGTTAATCCAGGAACATGTCCTACTTGCTGAAATCACACTTCTTATAATACAATCAGAAAATACAGCTTAGGGTTGATTTTTGGTTAATCGTATAAGGCATGTGAATGAGATACATGAATGAGTGCTTGTGACCTTAGAAAAAAAGTCTCTGTCCTGGTTTGAGAATTGGCAATTGTATGAATTGATGGGATTGTGAATGCTGAAAAGTACAGTGAGGTTTTATTCCATTATGCCATTCCTGCTAGAAAAGTAAGGCTTTTGATGGTAAGGCTTTGTTTTTTCAGCATGATAAAGATTCCAAAAACAGTACTAATGCAGTAAAGTCATATTTAAGGAAAAACACTTATGAAACAGGCAGTGATGAACTGACCTCCACAGAGTCTGAACAGATAAGGAAAGAGTATCTGAACAGAGAAAGAAAAATATGACCAAATGTAAACAAGTGCTGAAAGAGTCCTCATATTACATTATTTCAGAAAACTTCAGGACAGTGCCCTCAAAACAGTTCATGTTCATTTTGGTGCCTATGGACGTTGCAATAAGCACAGTTAAGATATGTTTTGTTTATTTCACTTTGTTTTCTGTGTCTATATTCATTTAGACCCATTGAAATTTGAGACAAATGAAAAAATGTAATTAGAAACTAATAACATATGGTTATACTGTATATACACTACTGTGCCAAAACTGGTAGTGGCAGAAGATGTTTTAATGTGCAGATGTCTCACTCTCTTCCTGGTGTGAATGAACAAGTGTGAAGTGTGTCTGGAAGTGGTCTTAAAACTCTGTGTGTTCAGTTATGGCCATGCTGTTTTTTCTGGTTATTGTAGGATGGATGATGGGTTGATGCCAAAGCTTTTTAGCTATTTGAAGCTCTGCATTCCAGTGCTCTGCATTTGAAAACACTGCATCAAGAAGCATTAGATTTTAGGATACTCTGTAAAGTGACAGTATTGAAATGCAATGTTTCTGACTGCAAGATCATGTTCAGCTGGGAGGAAGAAGATCAGGATAAGTAATAGGCCATAGAAGCAGAGACAGATTATTTTGGCCAGAGGGCTGCAGAAACAGAAGAACCGTCAGGAAGTGTAATAGCAGCTGTGGCATTACAGGAGAGATGAGAAAGAAACTCTAAATCAAACAAACATCCAATAGCAGTAAACTCTGATGCAGAGAAGCTGCTTGCTGAAAGATTTAGGCCACTCATTTAGTGGTTTATAAGGACAAAAATAAGGAATACATTTAAATGATAGGACCTTGTAGGAGAGGAGAGTTTGAGCTAGGGCTGCACGATATTGGAAAAATTTGACATTGCAATATTTTTTCTCTGCAATATATATTGCGATTACAATTTCACCACATTACTTAAATTTCTCTATATTTTAAGTCATATAGTAAACTTTAAATTGACGGGGATGACTTTGTAGATACATATAATAAACAAAGTACACCCATAAATAAACACAATGGAGCAAATATTACAGTGAAATAAACATGCGTTATGGTTTTCAGTGGACAGAAATGTAATAATCAAATGTAAAATAACATTGCAAAGTAACAAAATTAATCTTTACTTAACTTCTTTATTTACTAATTAAATGCTTTAAACTTTTAAAATGCTCACAGGCCTTAAAAACACCTGATAGATAATTAACTTTCACTCTATATGCGTAAATTCTGCAGTGACTCCACAAATCTCATGTGTTTTTACTTGTGGTTCCTGGTCATCTATAATTCTATAATAATTTGCATATTATTATAGAATTATTATTATTATTAATTGCATATCTTGCGTTGCGACTATTGCGGACACACACAATCGATGCTCAAACAATATATTGTGCAGCCCTAGTTTGAGCAAATGTGAACCTATTTTTTTTTTTAAATATACTATTCCAGTATTACATTTTTTGTTCCAGTATTTATTTTCCAGTATTTAAATTCCAGAATTTAAAGTTGTAAATTATTAACTTTTTTTGTTTTCTGTGCTTACTTTATGCAGTATTTATTTGAAAAACAATACTCTAAAACAGTATACAAAACAATTATTATAAATAAAAGTAATTTTTTTATTGTTTTTATTTTTTCAATAGAAAATCTGAATTGTTCAGACACTTTTCGTTGGCCTTCAGTCTGACATGGCAGTTCAGAAATCAGTCTGAAGAGTTCTGAGAGTTCTGGCTAGTATTTTTGTTTTAGCTTATTTTCTATTCTTTGATGAATTAAGTTAATCAGAATCTCAAAGATTTTGTTTCTTGAAAAAACACTGCCTGCAAACTATTAAATGAATTGGTGAATTTTGCCATTTTCTACTTTTTTTACTACGTTTTTGTATTGCCGCAATAGCCCAGTGGTTAGTGTGCACAACAGTGATCTGGGCGTCCCAAATTCGAATCTCATCTTTTGGACCTTTCCCAATCCTGTCCCCATCTCTCTCCCACTTCATTTCCTGTCTTTGTACTATCCTGTCAAAAAAAGGCAAACGATGCCAAAAAAAATAAATCTTTTAAGGAACTAAAAAAGCATGTTACTGTAAGCAGTGAATTGTGTAAAAGAAAATAAGCATGAATTACAGGATATATTAATATTTAGTTTTGTCACTATAGCTGTTTCAACATTTTTTTCTACTTAATATAAGCTCCACAAGTGCTTGATGTAACCTGATGATCCATGTTTTTTTCTGCTTGAGCAAAGTATTTGAGTGAGAACGCAAATAAACTTTTGATAAAGGTCAGTGATGGACTCAGTGTTACAGATTGTCCCAAATAGAGCAGTATTTCAGATATCGCTTCCTAAATTGATGTCTTTATCTTTCTCCTTTACACAAAATGTAAAATTTGGTATAAGGCCCTGCTGTATGGTTTTTAAAAATTTACTTGTATAAGGTTTTTTTGTTTTTCATTTTAAACATGTCTCTTCCTCTCTCACCCCTCCACCCACTTTAGGAAGGCTCAAAGGCGTATAAGTGTTCTGAAGCAACAGGTTGAAGACTCTTTAGAAAAGGAGCTCATCGCTCATCAGTACCTTGCCAACATCGTCACGCTTGCAGAGAAAACCACTCATGAAAGAGACCAGCTCATGCTCATGGTAATCCTACAGAAGCTCATACACATGCTGTGCGAGCAGCTATCTATTTACATCTTCTTATGTCTTGATCTCTGGTATATTTTAGTTCTGATCTGTGCTTTCCAGCAGCAGCTCATTAAAACAGAGAATTTCTTGTCTTTGTCTATACATTTTAGGAATTGTTGCACAACAATATGGATTAATGCAGTTATAAATGGCTGAAAATGGTTGCTTTTTTAGAATCATCAACATTATTAATTACAGAAAATTATTCATAAGATGGTTACTGTCATAGGGCTGCAAGGTGGTACAGTGGGTAGCACGTTCACCTCACAGCAAGAAAGTCGCTGGTTCAAGCCTCGGCTGGGTAATGCGCTGTAGGTGAATGGGGAAGGCTAAATTGTAGTGTATGTGTGAATGAGAGTGTATGGGTGTTTCCCAGTGATGGGTTGCAGCTGGAAGGGTATCCGCTGTGTAAAACATGCTGAAACCCCTGATTAATAAGGGACTAAACTGAAAAGAAAATGAATAAATGAATGTTTACTGTCATTACAGTGCTTTTCAATAATGTACCAGTTGGAAGTTATTATACAGGAAACTGTACATTCATTTACAGTTTGACATATGTCTTGCAGAATAGACGGTATTAAAATAAATATGGGTCATAAAATGTGCATGTTTTTATAGTACAGTTCTGAATAAGCCATTTCACACAATTACATATGCCCCACAAGACAAAGTAATAGCTGAATTTATGGTCAACATTTTAAACAAGCCCAAATTACTATTTTGTCAATGGTTCACACTGTTCCTCATCTTAAATTCACAACTCTTGGTGCTCTCTGTTAAAGGGACAGTGCGCCTAAAACTGAAAATTCCATCAGAATTTACTGTCCCTTTACTTAGTCTAAACCTGTTTGAGTTTCTTTTTTTCTGTTGAACACAAAAGAACATATTTTGAAGAATGCTGAAAACCTGTAACCATAGTTCTACAGTATTTGTTTTTCCTACTATGGACGTCAATGGTCACAGGTTATCAGTTTTCTTTAAAATATCTTCTTTTGTGTTCAAAAGAAGAAATCCACTCATAAATGTTTGGAAGCTTTTGAGGGAGAGAAAATAGTGAGTAAATTTTTATTTTTGGGTGAACAATCCCTTTAACAAAGCATATTTTAGTCAAGGAAACACTGAATTCATTTTTCTGCATCAAACCATTTCCCCAGCAACTTTTGAGGCAGAGCCTTAAGCTTAAGGATTATAAAAGTTTCATACTCCTCTTTTTTCTGACTGTGCCACTTCTTATTGCCACTTCATATATAATTTGTACTCAACAGAATGCTTGTATTCATAAGTCTAGGTAAACTTTGAAAGATTGGCTCTACTGCTCTTGCTTTGCCATTTTCCCCTTTTTATCAAAGTAACACCTCCTCTCTTACTGTTTCTTTCTCCTGGCTCTTGTCCTTACAATTCCTTTTCAATGATGACCGTCCTCCTCTTCCTCTACCTGTCTTCCTGTAGCTGTGTAACCCTTCCTCTTCCCTCTCTTCATCCTCAGGCTTCAACTCTGGAGAAAGACAAGCAGGGCGTCCTCACACGCATCATAGAAAGCACTGTAAACCTGGGAAAACTGCAGGAAAAAGTAAAGGTGAGATTTGCAATTCACATAGCACCACAGAAACTTGAAGTGCTTTGTGTCATTACAATTTGCTTTAGTTTGAACATTGAGATTAGAGGGGTGCTTCTTAAGCAGGGGACTGACTTGAGGGGTCCTCAACATGACTTAAAATTATTTAAATAAGCCTAAAGAGTATGCATTAAATGCATTTATTTCTAATTCACATAATTGATGCTATTAAAAAAATAAATTAGATTTTGACAATGAACCAGTTTCATTTGATTTCATGTCATGTAATTTATGTATCTTTTTGAATAAAATGTTTAAAATAATAATAAAAAAAGATTTAGTTTTTAGACCTGGGCAGGTTATAAAAATCAACACATGCTCATTCTGAAAACATAGCCCTATATACATTTCTGGAGATTGTGAATTATGTAGCCAGAGCTACGTATGACTGCATTTCGTCTTTAAAACGAAAGCTATGGGGCTGTATGATGCCGTTCCTTTGCGGTCAGTCAGGTCAGTTAGTCAATAGCTCTGGTGGAGTTTTGGGAGAACAGCAGGTGCGAATGGCACTCACAAGAGAAATTTGAGATCTGAAAAATCGTAGACAGCAGCCTCTGGCGGATTCGTGTAAACAAAAGCTGCATAAAAACATACTTCTTGGGACGTATTTTGCTCTCTCCAGAAATGTATATAGGGTTACGTAATCAGAATGAGACTTAAAATCACACCATGGACATTTGTGTAGTAATATAGTTTTTAGTTATGGAGCGATTTTAAATATTTTATTGGGTTGTAAATTGTGGGTGAAAAAATGATTCTTAAAACATTTTCCATTCATTTACAAACAATCCAAAAATCATAGGTTGTTTAAATATTGCTGTGTGCAATAACAAGCTTGGAGTCAAACAGCTTGAGAGCTGCTGAATTGAGGGTTCACAAAGAAAAGTACGCATATACAGCAGGAGTTAGTTTTAGCATTGATTGCTTTGCCTTAACACACTTATAAAAGATTCAGAGATAGAGATAGTCTAAGCCCCACACAGAAAGAATGCTGACAGTCTCAGATACACACACAGTCTAATGAAATGACCTTGCCTGTCTGACATATCTAATGAGAGGTCAATCCAGGCACACACAAGCCCTATACACTCAGCAGATCTATAATTAACATTTCAAATGGAAGGGTTGTTTCAGTGGCAGAGTGAGTGTTTCTCCCTCTTTAAGTGCACAGTTCAGATGCTGCCTGTGATGGTGGACATAAAGATTTGTAAGTCTATATTGGTGACTTGAAATACACATACTTATAGTGCCTATGGTGAACAAACTACAGTATATGAGGCTCAAAGTGAATGTCAGTTTTAAGCTAGGAGCACTGATACAGCTCTGGTTTCCCCCACAAGTCCAAAGTGTGCTATAGGTGAATTGGGTAAGCGAAATTGTTCGTAGTGTATGTGTATGAATGATGTTTCCCAGTGATGGGTTGCAGCTGGAAGGGCATCCGCTGCATAAAACATACAGTATGCTAGATAAGTTGGCGGTTCATTCCACTGTGGCAACCCCTAACTAATAAAGGGACTAAGCTAAAAAGAAAATGAATGAATAAATGAGCACTGGTACATCTGAAGGGAATAAGTATCATATACATTTGTGGAGCTTTATGAAATTTTTTTTCTGCACACACTGGTTCTGTCTGGGTCTGTCTTTAAGCATACTGTGTAATTAGTGCCACAATAATGCTCTTTCTCCATGCTATTGATTTATGAGAATGCATGTGTGAGCATTCTACTGTAAAGCATTTTTCACTGGCAGCAAATGGCATGGCAAAACAAATTGCTCCCTTTGTAATGAACAAAGCTATTTACATTAAGAAAGCAGGGTTGTTTTGTTGATTACTGTGGGTTTGCTATAGGCTTTTTTTGTCATATTACACTGCTTACTGTCAGTATAAAATATATATATCACCAGAGTGTTTGGAAATGAAAAAGCATGTCTGACCTCTGCATTCTTAACCAGAAACTGATTACAAGTATTTTTTTCCTTCTTCAGCCAAATACTTGTCAGTCTGTGTTGTGATTGTTTGTGCACTATTTTATTAGATTAAAAGTCACCATGCAGTCCCCTGAGTTGTGATATTGAACAGATTAGATTCTTATTTTATTTAAAAGAGGCTTGTCTCATCAAAGACAGTAATTGTCCTTACATCTCTGCTGAAGTGCCGATACAGTTTTCAGAACAGTTTTGTTCTGAAATGATGATTTATTCACAGTTCAGGCTCATTCAATTCACACTCATTCAGACTCAATCTGGCCACAGCGGATTATAACCCACTGGAGGGTAAGATTATCATTGATTAGTAACATACAATTCAATCTGTTGCTAACAAAAGGCTTAACTACTAGTATGCATGAGTAATGTGGACAATTTTTATGATACGTCTCTGGTGTCTTTGAAGCTTGAAAGCCCCCAGTCCCCATGGAGACAAATTGCACAAAAAGGTACAATTAACCACATTCCATTCATGTAGAAAGAGGTTTAAAATGACACGAAGGTCAGCAAATAATAAAGATTATATATTTCGGATGCCTGTTTTTGATCTTCTTTTTTGTAGTCTCTTTATGCCTTCAGTAATTTTTCGGTCCCTTTATTCCTACATTTTTTTCTGTTACCCTCTGGTATGTTCTCTTTTTACTTTCCTTAGCCCTGACTCCTTCTCTTTCAATTTCATCTCACTCTCTCTGTTTGTCTCTCTCTCTTTTCATCCGTCTCCTGGTGGCTAATTAGAAAGAACAGATGCTAGACTCATGCGGAGTAAATACATGCACAAAATCACTAATCACTACCTCACTGTGAAGCACAAGATGGTAAAAGAAAGTGAGATCAAGCAAGTAGAACTCAAAATTAATCTACATAGTATGATTTATTTCATGCCATAGACACAATTGGCATACAAGTTAAAGTAAAACATTTCAGAATTTATTCTTCTTATTCAGTCTTCTCAAATCATTCTTGGAACTGTTAAGATAATTCTGTTGATGTTCAGGATAGTCAATCATTGAATCATTTATTGAACACTTGTACCTTTTTTCTGTTTCAAGAATATAATCTTTTAGTGATAAATATTTGTGTTGTGTGTTGTATAATATAATTGAGTCATTTTCTCTGTTAGGTTTACATCGTAGCTATTTTTGAAGCAGGGACCACAGTTATTTCGTGTTTGTATAGTTCAGGCTCTTAAGAGTGGTCCTTGTGTCTGCAGAAGTGTTTGTGAGTCTCAGTGAAAGGACATTGTACTGTATGTGCTAGTCTACTGTTCTGACACTTCGAGATGGAGCCATGCCAGAACACTTGTGCACCTACTTCTTAACCCCAGCTGAACAAACTGCCATGAACGTCTTTTCTTCTGTTTCTGCTTTAGACACACACATGCACACACACACACTTACATGACATATGTGTAGTCATTCATACATTATCATGTAGCTAATTTGTGGCTCCCCAGGGTTAATATAAAGGGAGTTCCTCCAGCTGAAAAATATATATAAAACAGTTCTTACTCGACAGGTACTTTATACATACATTTATATATCTGGCTTGATTTATATATATGGCTATGATTGATCATATATATCCTTTTAGAAGATTTTTTTCATACTCTTGTCAGATGGCTGAAAACTGGATGAACTGTAGGTGATTTGTGGGTAACTTATGAGTCATACTGTAAACTTTCCTACACATAAAAAAAAAAGCTGTGTTCCACACAGTTGGTTTCTGTTGGCACAACAAGAAGGTATTAAGTTAACCTTTTTTAATAGATTTAAATGGATTGAACATTAAACAATTAATGACGTCCCAAAAAACAACAACAAATAATTGTGTTGTTTCAGCTTATTTTAAATAAGTAGTTTAAAAAAACTGTTTAATTTTTATTATTTAGACCAAAATCTTCATTCTTTTATTCATTCATTTTCTTTTCGAAAATTAATTCTCTTCCCTTTATTAATCAGGGGTCACCACAGCAGAATGAACCGCCAACTTATCCAGCATATGTTTTACACAGCGGATGCCCTTCCAGCTGCAACCAAGCACTGGGAAACATCCATACACACACATACACTACGGACAATTTAGCCAACCCAATTCACAGATAACGCATGTCTTTGGACTTGTGGTGGAATCCGGAGAACCCTGAGGAAACCCACATGAACACGAGGAGAACATGCACACTCCACACAGAAATGCCAACTGACCCAACTGAGGCTCGAATCAGTGACCTTCTTGCTGTGAGGCGGCAGTGCTACCCACTGCGCCACCCTTGACCAAAATCTTTTGAAGTAAAATGAATTTAACATTGTAAATTGTGATACTGCTGCGCATAAGGGGTTCCTAAAAAATTTACCTAAGACGTCCTA
>CAIGQZ010001108.1:23242517-23338042 GCA_903798205.1 Danio tinwini
AGACGTCCTAGGACATTGGATTGAGGGTTGGCTCCACCTTAATCTAATTGCTATAGGAAACACCTGTTATTGACTTCTCTGGACACTGTAAAAATCTCATGGCTGGCTTTTTAAAGGAGGCTGCTGCTGTAAACTGGACTTTTTTTTTGTTGTTGTTGTTTTGTTATATTTAATTATTTTGTGCATCCAACATTGTTACACTACATTATATATTCATGCATACACCTACATCTGAAACATCCCTGACTGCTATATTTACAGATTTTTTGCTTAAGTTGTTTAAAACTCATTCATTCATTCATTTTCTTTTTGGCTTAGTTCCTTTATTAATCTGGGGTCGTCACAGCAGAATGAACCGCCAACTTATCCAGCACATGTTATTACAAAGCGAATGCCCTTCCAGCTGCAACCCATCACTGGGAAACACTCATACACTACGGACAATTTTTAAGCTTACCCAAATCGCCTATACCGCATGTCTTTGGACTTGTGGGGGAAACCGGAGCATCCGAAGGAAACCCACACCAACACAGGGAGAACATGAAAATGCCAACTGACCCAGTCGAGGCTCAAACCAGCGACCTTCTTGCTGTGAGGTGACAGCATTACCTACTGCGCCACTGCATTCCCTTGTTTAAAACTGTTTCTTAAATAAATTACGTTATATAATTTTGGCTGTTGTTAGGTCCTTAGCCACTGGGTGTAACAAATGGGGGCTTATCCACGTCGTAATGGAATTTCTTTTTTGAAATAGGTAACTCATTTAAAATATTTGTTTTAGATTTTTTTTTCTATATATAATATCAATATATACCTAATTTTACTTTTATTTTAATTAACAATTAACTGTAAACCTTAATAAAATTTTGTTAATTATGGATTCAATTCAATTTGTAAAATATAATACGTTTGATGGCAACATGTTTAATGACTTCATTTATGTTTATTTTATTCATCTGTTTTGATGCGATTTGTGAATTGAAATTAATTGAACTACTTCAGTGAATTGAAATAATCTAAATTATTTGCATTAAGTTGTTATACTTTTTTGGTAGCAGAAGAGCTTTTCTGTTTTTAGCATGTGAGTTGTTTTGTGCAACCAGAAAAGTTCACATTTCCTTCATTCAATCCTGATCCAAGCTGTCTCTATAGTAACAGTAGGAAAAGAGGAGATTGGCTGACTTGGGTATACATGGCTCCCGAGAGCTCTGACAGAGTGTGGACAGAGCTACAGGCTGTTTGTTTAGATTTATATATAATGTATTTAAAATTTGTGCATGCCCAAAATCAGGTAACAAAGGAAGTAAAATATGGCTTTAGTAAAATCTGATAGAAATGTAAACATTTACAATATCCAAAAACAATGGTGTCTTACACATTATAACAGAGAGAGAGAAAGAGAGCAAGAATGAATGAATGAAAGAAAAAAAGAAAGAGGCTAAAAGAGGGTCATTGCAGTTGCAGGCATTGTGTTCTGTTTGGTTATTTTTGAGTCTCTCGCTCTCTCCTATGTTCTTTCAGGCTGAAGTGATGTGATAGATTGCATGAGATGCTGTGCAGGATCTTTTAAGAAAATAGAGCTTCATGCATGGGCTGTGGAGGAGAAAAGTGTTTGTGTGAATGGCTGTGTAAGTCATTTATATTTTACTTGCTCTGACTGCATCCTTTCGAGTGATATCATCCAGTGATAATACCATTCACACATTTAAAGTCCTCTTTTTATAATCGTCTTCAGTATGTTTGGCTTTTCATACAAGAATGTACAAATATTTCAATCAATAGGTCATTTTAACTTCTTTTTTTACATCTTTTCATCCATTTTAAACGTGTATATGTAGATTTTTTTTGTAAAAAAATTTAAAACATATTTTAAATAACAGCAGAGATAAAATATTGGTCATCTACTTTCACCCTATCAGCTTTATTGTCGGTGGTCAGTAATGAAGTTTGAGCTTCTCACAAGACACTCTGTGAAATCTACTTGTAACAGAATGGCAGGCTTAATAACCCACATCATTCTGTTTCACTGCTCCCAACATCTAAACACATGCAATTATGGGAAACACTTGTGAAGCGCGGTGTTCCTTTCTCAGCACATTCAGGAACTGTGTTGAATGAATTTAAAATATAGCAATTTGCAGAGCTTGTGATGTGAAAAAATATATAAATTAACCTGACATGTGGCTAGAGGAGCATTGTCAAGTTTGTTGTCTGTCTGTAATGTCAAAGGGAGAATTTGTATGGCTTTCTCCTCAAATCACAGAGGCCCTTGGTGACGTGCAGTCAGACAGTTTTATGCACATTAGCCCAGTAGACACATCCACCATGTGTAAATTAGGCTGCTTAGTACGGCTTAGCACACATGCTTTTAAGGCTGCAAGACACACACACACACACTTTCATGGACAACCCTTCTAATTAAGATTTCAGTTTCAGATTTGACTGTAATAGAAGAGCAGTGTGACTACAACCTAAAATGTTGCTTATGTATGTGTGTGTTCAGTGTGACAAATAGAGCTGTATCTACCAAAAACATCTGTTTAAGCAGATTCAAACGTTTTAACATTTTTGAAGCAATGACAAGGAAGAATTCACAAAGAACAAGAGCCGGATAATTGGATTGATTGTTGGATTAATGAGAGAGATGAAGAGGTAGGTGAAATAGAAGAACAAGTCTGTGAAAAGGAGGGATGTGAAAGTTCCCACAAGAGGAGAGAATATTGTGTGTAAATTATTCACAGCTTATTAAAATTCATGTGGCACATTTGCCTGAAACGGCAGAAAAAAAAGATGTTGAATATTTGATTGTGTGTATAAATACAGCCCTAAATGGAATTTTGTGATGATGAGAGCTGTTTTTAGATTACACGCCTGGCCGTTGTTTATTGATTGTTGAGTTTCATTTCAGCAGTGCGGTGATGAGAAGGTGGTTTGATGCCCGATTGCTTAAAAGCTGAGCTGAATTAAATTGTTGTTAAAAGACCATGAACACCCCCACCCCCCGTCTCATCAGGGTGTTTTCACACCTCTAGTTTGTGAGTCCAGCTTTTTTTAGGTGCATTGTTGAGTGGTGAAAGAGGGAAGGGTTTGCAAGAAAAGGAGAGTTTCAGTACATGCGCTACAGCTGATTTTCACACTGGCAACACAAACACAGACGCAGGGGAGATAGACAGTGTTTCTGAGAGCAGCATTGACAGTGGATCTGAGAGCTGTGTGGAAGTGGAGGATTTTTAGTCCATAACATTGTAGTGATATTACTGTAAAATTAGTAACTAAATCATTTTGACTAAGATATGTTTTTAAAAACTGAAAGAGTACTGCTGACGATTCTAACTAACTTTGCCATCTGAATAAACATAAACAAAGAGCATTGATTGCTCACTTACCAAATCCGTAGAGACAGGACAAGCAACACAAACTGAAACCACGTATTTTTAAAAAGGAGACGAGTGGGAAATCCAGATTTCACCATTTCCAGATTCTAAAAGCTCTCTGGTAAAAATTTTTCCTTACAAACATATTTTTGTCGCGTTTTAGCAGACCACCCATGTCTCTGTAACAGGTAAAAACAATATTATATCATACTATATAGGTCTTCAATATTATATCATGCATATTAATAAGGTTTCATCTCTTTCACAATAGATCGCCCTGATTGGTCGAACCAAGTCATTCTCATGAATTAATGAGCACATGTGCTAAAAACTCAATGATGTCACTTTGTACCAGCCGGTACAGACAGCCAATCTTCACGCTGGATTTTACACAATGATTTCATGGACGTGACTCGGCTACAAAATTAGTTTTTTAAACCAGAAGAACGAATTTAAATCTATATCAATTAATCAACATCTCAAAAAATGTGTTTTGTGGCCCTTTAAACTGACCACAGTTCATGGGAAATTCATTAGCGTTTACATGTATCACATTTACCATTTAGTGGCAGCAAAGAGCTTGGAAAAAAATGTATAGTTTTGCTTAAATACAAAGCCAAAGTTCTGTCTATTGTTCTAGTATTGACCGAGTAAGCTGTGTGTGTGTCTGGCAGAATTCAAACTCTGTCTCTAGCTCATGTTCAGAATGATGAATGGCTCTCGTTGGAACTCAAGGTGAAGGCCCCCTAAAGAACCTGCGGGGAGAAAAAAACACTGGGCTTGACTGAAGGTTTACAGAGTTCCTGCATCCTTAGAGTCAATGCTACCTTTAAAGATATAGATTTTAGATAAAGGTTTGGGTTTAGGTTAAGGCTCAATGTAAAAGACAAATTTAAATTAAGTAAAAAGGGGGATTTTAATTGCACATCTCTATCAGCCAGGACTTACTGCATCACCTCTACTGTTGCTGCAGAATTCAGCATCATGCAGAAAATGACACTCTTCAAATGCTCCTAGCTACAGGCCAGGTGTCATTGAGTTTAGATAACATCTTCCACTCATCTTGTGCCATCCTCTTCCTCCCCCCTTTGCTGCACTCCAGCACATGTGGTGTTATATGGAGTGTTTGTGCTCTGTTATTGAATTCCAGGAGCGTTTTCATCGTGTCAGTTCAGCCAAGGAAGTATGGGAACACCATTTCAATTTGTGTCACTACATCAAATCTCGAAGAGGCATTTTCACATTCTGATGTCAGTGAGAAAGTGAGAGAGACAACTCTATTGTAGTGTGAGATTGGTTACAGTTATGATTTTTATGGTTCTGATGTAACAATGTAACACACTCCAAAGACTTCTGGAGGGTCTTTTTAAAACAGATGAACAGAACAACAACATGGGTCAAATCTTTTTATTTAAAAGCCCCTTCTTACCTCCGCGGTAACCCATTCCTTTGTGTTTGTAATACCTACTGTATAGTCAATGCCTTTTTACCGCACAGACTAATCCAGGCTTTACCTGAAACAGTGCTTCTCATGGATTCTTGTCAAAGAGAATCAGTACACATGGTTTATTTCAGAGATAATAATCAACCAACATAAAATTTTATTCTTGGCCCATCCACTCTGCCTGGTTGTGCATCATCATTTAATCTTTGTGGAGAACTTTTCTAGGGCCAGCTTTTTACTTCAGAATGAGCTTGAAGAATGTGTGCAAAAACTGTGTTAAGCTAGTAGTCCAGATGGACCTTCACTTTTTATGCTGACCCGTCCTCTTACAGCTGCTCGTACTGTACACATTTTAAAAGCAAGATGGTGCACATTGCATTTGATTTGCAGTGAGAAGATTCAGATGCCTATAGCTTATTTACCTCCTCTCTGCATGGTGAGATGATGTTAGCTATAGTTTTCACTGGCTATGATTGTTCCAGTCACGCCCTGTTGGAGCAGTCACACATGCCCTGGCATAGACATTGGCAGAAGCCGTAAACCAGACAGACTGTGAGACTGGATGGCACCAGGCTCACGCACACAATCCCCAAGGTCACTCTCTGGATCACCAGCAAGTATATGCCAAGCGGCAGCGAACCAAAGTAGAAAAAGCCCAGCAGCCACACCAAGACCCTCGGCACATGATTGCAGAACTTGGACAGTGCGTCTTGGTCCACCACACCACTATTGGATGCTACGGAAACGGAGTCCAGGTCACCATAGTAATCAGAGCTAGCATTTTGGCTGGGTGAGCGCTGCTGGTCTCGTTGCACCTCCATGATTGTGATGACTAGGCAGTTGGAGGAGTCGTGGGATGGGCTGTCATTGGAGGACAGGCTCTTAGGCGTCAACACTACTTCTTTACTGTGGTCCGAGCTCCAGGACTTGTCCCGCACAGCCAGGCGGGACATGATGTTTGAGTCGTCTGGCAGCCCAGCCACTTCAAACTCGCTGACCTGCGTCTCGTGACGACAGAAAGGGCAGCTGATGGAATTGGCACCATCCCCCATGTCCAGGATCTTGTTGAGGCATCTGGTACACACTCTGTGCAGGCAGTCCAAAATTTTGGGCTTGCGGCTGTGTGTATTGTAGCGCTGGTAGCAGATTTTGCACTCCAACTCATCATTGGTGGTGCAGTTGAGGTTGGTGTTATTAGTAATGCTGGCATTAGTGGAGCTCTCTTCTGGTCCAGCTTGAGCACAGCTCATCGTGGCCTCATGCTCTGGGAAACAAGAACAGAATGTTAGCGACAACATAGCATAGTTACAGTGATAGTGATTCTATATACACTTTTTTCATATTTCAAGATTTAAGAGTAAGTCTTCAGTTATCTGTAGATTGCGCTAAGGCCCAATCCCTATTCTACCCCTTAGCTCTTCCGCTTACCCCTACCCCTTGTTTTATGGATTCATGTAAAGGGCTAGGGGTGTCCCAATTCTCTTTAGCTTGAAGGCGTAGGGCTAATGGGAAAGGTTAGATACCGCTTGAAACAGAGATTTCCCAGGACCGCACTCGAAACCAAGGGGTACAAAAATTTTCCAGAATACACCATCTACAAGGAAGTCAGGAGATGCACAAATTAGTTTTTTTGTCATTATTACGAATTTTTACAACAAACAAGCATATGTTTTAATATATTCATAACTGTGTTCGTGTTTTACAGTTTTTTTAAACCAAAATTTTTTTCGCTATCTATAATCTATAATAATAATTGTAGTCCCACAGCATACTTTCACATCTGTCCTGATGACACTGGAATACCCTGTCAGAAAAGTCTAGTGGCTGGGAATGAGCTTTTTACAGTGTCTGGTATAATGTTAATGTTGTTTTCGTGTGTTAACATGAATATGGCCACAGTGTAAATAGACAGTACAGTTACGATCGTATTGCCACATCATGTTGTATCGTTATGATAACATGATATATGCCTTCAGTGATTTCCTGGAGATAAATACCAAAAAAAATAACGCAACTGGAAAAACTACAGCAGTCACCATCGTCAATCTCATATGAAGTAAGAGATTACGATGACATATGATGATGTGTGCAGGTGTTGTAGTGCTGTCCCATTAATTAGAGGTAAAATTTGAAGCCCTTCCCCTTCACACTGTTTCAAGGGCAATGGGGAGGGGTAAAACATTTAATTAGGATTGGGCCTAAATGTCATTATGAATTTTATGGCTTTTGAATTTTTTTTTTTTCTGAACATTAAGTTTTGTTCAAATGTTTATTATTAATATTATTTATTCATTTGCTGCTTTTTCACAATTGTTCCGAACTCTGAATGACTGTCAGGTACAGTTTCACTTGTATTTCCATGTGAGTCTAGAACGGCACAGCACGATTACGATCTGCTCTTGGCCTGCAATTCTAGACAATGTTAGGCAACCATGCTGGACTGGTAGAGCGTGTGTGCACATGACATGGTCACTCTGTTACCTGGCTGCCAGCTTCTCCATATTCTAGCATGCCAATAACTATTTAAATTTTGTTATTCAGTGTAATGAATATTATTAAAAGCTTTTCAGTTTACATTACACTTATGTTACTAAGGCAAGACTGATGCATTTGCATTACATCTCAAAGAGTTTTGTTATCAGCACAGTGGAGTTTTCATGCTGACTGAACCAGATCAACATGGAAGAGTGATGTTATGCAAACAGAACTATTAGTAAACAGAACAACTATTGTCATTCAAAAATGTTTATTTTACTCCAAATAAACATCTAATAAGTAAGTTTTCAACTTTGTCCATTTATTTCCCTTTGGAAATATACTAACTAGATGATGCTTTATCACTTTACATGCTTAACTCATGCTTACATACTACTGATAAAACAACTTCACCCACAGTATACTAATTTATAGTGTTTCCACCTTTAATAATAGTTTACAGAATTTTTATTTTCATCAATTCACTTTAGGTCTTGAATAGTTATTACATTAATAAATATCAACGTTCATTGCAAACTGAAAATGTGATTAAAAATGTATAGCATTGACAACACTAAACAAATATATAGGTTTTGTTACTGTTTGTGATGTCACAATTGAAGTGTTTCCTACAGTGTTATGCAATCACACATTAGTGCATCGTTAGTGCAACTGCAGTAAACTAACTGCTATTAAGTCTTCACAGGAAGTCCCCTACTTTGCCACATGGGTGTTTTCAATGTCTTATTTAGTCTGCAAGTCTCCAAAGGCCTAATTAGGCTGCTTTGGTAATCGCTGTTTGTGAAATTAATTACGGAAGTAAATGTGGGATTGAGGTGGCGCTTTTGCTTCATTGTCTTGGGGAGCCAACTGTTCTTGTTTCCCTATTGTCCCCCAAATGTTTTGCTGAAAGAAGAGATGGCAGTGGTTAGAGGAATGAAAAAGCGGCCCTTTGGGCAAAGAGCATGCTCCTCCAGTATACAAACCTCTCTCTATTATTAATGACAACAATGCCTGTGCATAATTGTATTTCTGAGAGGAATTTGTTTTGCTTTGCTGGATAGAGAAAACATGGCCAGCAGTGGCTGTCAATAGAAGCCCAATAAAGAAACCGGCTGTTTAGGGTTCAGACTGCATTAGCAGAGCCTTTTCAGACCACCAATTAAGAGTCGCCATTTCTAGTCACTGTTTTATTATGGTACAGTATCATCAGATGCCTGTCAGTGCGGTTTAAAAGAAGAGCCTTGACAAGAATTGAACTATTGTGAATATTTGCTCGAAATGAGTGTGAGAATGGCAGTGATTGATGTGGTAATGGTAATGTACTGCAGTATTTGCAAATCCAATGTGTACTGGAGCATGAAAGCTTTTCTATTTCCTCTCTGTTCTTCTTTCTCTCCTTTCTTTTCTCCTGGCAGTAATGACATATGGCGTTATAACATCCTTTCAGGGGGACAGTTGTGCATTGAGTTCTCTGTCTTTGGTTTGAAAGGTCATCTTATTTTACATTTCAAATCTAATATAAGAAACTCATTTGTAGCTCAAATGGACAAAACCAATTTTGTCATTGTAATTGTAGCTCACAAAAAGCATTGAAATGAGTACCTAATGAATGGCATGGCTTATAAATTATAAATGTTACATGGGCCATTTTATACCACCCAGGAGAACAATGTTGATGTGCTCTTGGCAAAGCAATCTTCCTGGAGAAAAAATGTAGATGGATGAGTTGGCACATAATTAATTTACAGTCGAGTAATCAGAAGTTTAATCTGAGCATTTCTGGAGTGTTTTCTATTCTAAAGTAATAAAAAATGTATATTGGAGAAAGCACTTTTAGTTTTGAAATACTATTTTTCAACAGATTCTGTTGTAATGACATACCCGAATATTGTACATGACTCTTCTTTCACTTACATGGAAAACCTACAGATCATTTCTTTACTGCTGTTTAGGTGAAAACTTCATCTGGCCTTTTAATTATGGCTGAAATGGCTGTGTCTGCCAGCAGGTTTCCGGTGCTACCATAAACTAGCTGTCTAGTTAGCGGAACATACAGCAGTCCAGACTGTAGAGTTCACAAAGAAAAAAATTTAAATAGTCTTTTGTTATTGCTGAGTCCCTTTGGATATGAAAGCTTGTCTTCAAACAGTGAAACAGACACAGGCCAATGCACTGCGGTTTTGTCAGCACACATGGGGTTTGTTTATTGCTGTTAGTTTGATCTGGTGGTCAGATATGCTCACAGCAACCTACCCTTTCTAACCTACACCTTGAAAGAGAACACTTTTGCTCACTTAAAAATATTTCATTCTATATAATATTATTAAATCATTATTAAACACATTTTCTGTTTGAATATTTATGAATTCATTCCTTCAAATATAACATTTTTAGCAGTGTCACAGTATCTGTCAAAAATCATAATATGCTGATTTTGGGCTCAAGAAACTTTTCTTGTTAAAATTGATGCTGTTTCATTTTATGGGAATTCCATACCTTTTTTTCAGTTTTTTTAGAACTAAAGTATAATATAATATAATATAATATAATATAATATAATATAATATAATATAAAAATAAAATAAAGAAAAAAATGGAAGGTAACAAAGTATATCTTACCATCCTCAAATTTTGAACATTCGTTCATTAATTTTACTTCGGCTTAGTCTCTTATTCATCAGGGGTCGCCACAGTGGAATGAACCGCCAACTTATCCAGCATATGTTTTACGCAGTGAATGCCCTTACAGCCGCAACCCAGTACTGGGAAACACCCATACTCTCACATTCACACTCATACACTACGGCCAATTTAGTTAATCCAATTCACTTATACCACATGTCTTGGTGTGTGGTTGAAACCGGAACAACTGGAGGAAACCCACTCCAACACGGGGAGAACATGCAAACTCCACACAGAAATGACAACTGGCCCAGCTACTACTTGAACCAGTGACCTTCTTGCTGTGAGGCAACAGTGCTAACCACTGAGCTACTGTGCCACGCCAAATTTTGACCAATTCTTTAATAATCCAGACAAAAAAATCTTACTGCTCACAAATCAAACAAGAATTTTTTATTTTTGGCTGACTTTTTTAGCTTAAAAAAAATAAAGCATTATTTTGACTCACACACAGTGCACTACATTGCTGAAATGAATCAGAGCTCTTTTTGGAAACATGTCAGCAGGAGTCTTTTACGTCACACACAGAAACACGCACAGTTCATTAAGCAGCTTTCAAGTGCAATCACTTAGACTTCTTAAATTTAGTCACCTCATTCATCTTGCTCTCCAGAGACCTGAGAATCCAAAGTCAATTCAATTATTTATACCATCTTTTAGAAGTAAGACACTAGGGGTGGGGGGGAAGAGGCACTGGGAGTGCTTATCTGTTTTAACGATAAGGCAATGCTATTTAAAGCTGTGTTCAATCATTTATAGATGATGATTATGAATACCTTATGAATAGTGAGCTACAAAGGGTATAGCTCACTGGATGTGGGGATCTGCTCTTAAGGCACATGTGGATTTGTTAATATTTTATTACTCGGGGCTGTGGTTTGAAATCCTGCATGACCGATCCTATTTTCCAAAGCCAGAATCACACAAGTTCTCATACTGTGAGAAAAAGATTCAAGCTGAATTTCTATATTGGGCAATTTTAGCAGCAAACTGATTGTGAATGTCTAGCATTAGGTGGGTTAAACCAATGGAGGTGATTGTTTCCTGAAACTAATAAATCCATTTTTTCAGGCTTTTTTTTAGAATATTATTAGGGTAACATTCTCATTCACTATGATATTTTTTTCATTAATATTATAATACTTGATATATATATATATATATATATATATATATATACTGATACAGTCTAATAGACTGGAAAGCAAATGTTATGAACAAGCAATTATGCATAACATATTCAAGCCAGCTAGTATTCACAGGAAATAGTCATCTGCATTTCAGTTGCTTATAAGCAAGGCCAGATAGACATGCTGACTTTTTTGCCATTTCATCACAGAATTTTGACAGAAATCTGCAGATTTATTTGGAATGATTTTGAGAGTATAGGAGCTAAAAACCTAACACAAAGTAAAAAATAACACTTTATTACACACTATGAATTATTTAATAAGCATTAGCAAATAGTTAATTCATTATTTGTTAAGCATAACTCTACATTAACAGATGTTAGTAAGCAGTTTGTAAATACATTTACAAGTATTCTTGACTTATGAACACAATGTACAGTTGAAGTCAGAATTATTAACCCCCCTGTTTATTTTTTCCCTAATTTCTGTTTAACGGAGAGAAGACTTTCAACACATTTCTAAACATAATAGTTTTAATAACTCATCTCTAATAACTGATTTATTTTATCTTTGCCATGATGACAGTAAATAATATTTTACTAGATATTTATCAAGACACTTTTATACAGCCTAAAGTGACATTTAAAGGCTTAACTTGGTTAATTACGTTAACTAGGCAGGTTAAGGTAATTACGTAAGGTATTGTATTACGATGGTTTGTTCTGTAGACTATCGAAAAAAGTAAGCTTAAAGGGACTAAAAGTTTTTACCTTAAAACGTTTTTTATATACTGTAATTAAAAACTGTTTTTATTCTAGCCGAAATAAAACAAATAAGATTTTCTCCAAAAGAAAAAAATATTATCAGACATACTGTGAAAATTTCCTTGCTCTGTTAAACATGTTTCGGGAAATATATAAAAAAAAAATAAAAAATTCAAAGGAGGGGCTAATAATTCTGACCTCAACTGCATATAATGTGCTTAATGATTGTGTTTTCATGCTTTGTCAATGATTAATTTTTCATTTATGAATTGCGTGTTTACAAACCAGTTTTTTAAGAATATTTTGTGTTTTTTTAAGATCATTCACAGTGTGTAATTAAAATATTAATAAACTATTCAAATTAACATTTATATGTCTTATTATTTAGGCATATAATGATTACTTTTGTATGTTAATAAATTCTTTATTAACTGAACTTCATCCAGTATTGACCAACTCTAAAGTGAGGAATATTTATGCTTTATATATCCCTGATAAATGATTATAAATGCTTAATAAATGATTTATAATAGTGTGTAGTTATTATAAAGTGTTTTTTTAAATAACTTTTGTTTAAACATTAATATGCAAATCCAGTTAGAACCACTTGTTTGGTAAACAAAGTTAAAGCAGGTCTCATAATACATCCACTTTACAAATCAGACAAGGACTTTTCTTCTTTTGGATTGCTTTTGAAAACTGTTAGTTGGGTTTAGGGAAGTAGGTGGGCGAGTCAATCAATACAATTAGTTGGGTTTAGGGAAGGAGGAGTGGGTCAGTCGATCGATCGGTCAGTCAGTCATTCTGTCAGTCGACAGCAGCCTCTGTTGGATTAGCGAAAACAAAAACTACAAAATAAAAAGTAGCTCCATGGTGTCTCCACAAATGTATATAGAGGTACGTTTTCAGAATGAGCCAGGGTTGAAAAAATGAGATGTTACGAAACACCAAAATGGTGCTGCTAAATATCAACTTTGATATAAATGGCCCTGGAAGTAAGTAAATAAAAAGACCCACGTTTCATGTGGGGCTGCTTATAACCTTCTAAATCAAGAAATATTTCAGTGACAGCCTCATCACTCCATTAATTTTAGCTAGTCATACAGATCATCATTGATACATGATAGGGATAAAACACCATTAGATTGCAAGGTCTGTGCTCACAACTTTGCCTTTTCATAAATGTTTAACTGTAATTCGGGTTTGGAGTGCATTATACACACTCTCTTGTGCTTCATCTTCAGCTTGAGCACAGTTGTGCAAGTGTTTTCCGCTTGCTCGGTCCAATTTTTGCTAGTTACTGTCATCTTAAAGAGCATGACAGTAAGTATGTCTCGCAGTGAATCTCTACAGTTAGACAATTTGAAATGCTGGAGTATTGCAGAAGCACGTTTGTCTCTTTGGAGAGATTATAAGCAAATGAAAGGGGGTGCAGATGATGATGGAGTGAACTGAGATTTTCAGTAGACAGTGGAAGTGTGTGTTTTTTTTTTCTTTTCTAAAGCAGATTGCAGGTCTGTGCTGCTAATCTATTCTGCCAGCTAAAATAATTGGATCTGCGCAGTATGTCAGGCCATTTGATTAGGACCATGTCTGTAGTCTGAAAACGAGAGAAAGAAATGTATTTGCCACCGCTGTGAGAGGCTCATCATATGCACACAGGTAAACATTTGTTCTTGCTCATCAGGTCCTGTCAAGAGGTTAAATGTTTATTAGCGTGCCTGAAGATGAATACTTATGTAGATTTCATAAATGTGTGCCTATTTGTTCATATATGTATGTTTATGAAAGATAAGAAATTCATAGTTGTCATTGCTTTGTTGGCGTACTTGTTTAATGCCACGTGTCTTTTCTGTGAGTTTTATGTTCATGAATTTGTTATGCACTGGCTTGCTTAGTTTGGGATTTGTGGAGTTGAGCTTCAATGGATTTGCTCTTTAAATGTTTGGACTTTACAGCAGTGAAAATTAACCACACTGAACTGAACTAAACTGAACTTCAACTCTGAAAACTGGACGGACACAGTTTCAATTTACTAGAACTTCCATGTTAAGCTGCTTTAACACAATCTACATTGTAAAAGTAAAATATATCATCATTATAAAAATAAAGATGAAAAATATATCATCATTATAAAAATAAAGATGAAATGAACAAGTTGGGTTGTTTGCAAGTGCAAGCTGTGTAGTTTGATTTGCTGACCTAATGCAGGTTTCAAACACGGAAGATTTGAAAAAAAAAGATCTGGTTGATCAAGAAAAGCCTGGTTGATTAAAGATGCACATTAACTCTCTTCTCAGTAGTATTTTATAAATCCTGAGCAATAAAATATGGATGCACATTCTTAATTGTTATTGTTGTTCAATATATAGTAAATGACAATAATTAGATGTATAAATAATTAGATGTGTCACCTCTATAAATTGATTTTACACCAATATATTTTTGTTATACAGTAGACATTCTTTAATAATTTGTCATACAGTAGACAATAGATATGAATTTCATAAACCGTGAATTAACTTAATTACAAGTCATCAGATCTGTAATTGCAGTCATACCGTATCAAATTACAAAATACAAAGATTAAAAAAAGTTAATTCCTCGTGTGTTTGTGAAGGTGTAAACTACATTTTCCAAAATGATCTGTGATTTCTGGTTTCAGTTGTATTAAGAGATTTTGTTCTTTCGTTTAATAAATAGGTTTGTTTTTGTTTAGCATCCTATCAGCTCGGTCACCTGTATTTTTGTCTGTCAATTGCAAACATCAGCCTGGTATTATCTAGAGAACTACAACTCAGTCTGTTTGAGATTATTAATACAGATTTATCTTTTTGTAATCTCCCAGTGATGCCTGTATAATTTATAAAAGATCCTCATTATCTCATAGACAACCTTAGTGACAGTGCTGTGGGTGTAAAAGTCTTCATCCCCCTCACTCAAACAGGATGAAGATGCCATAGATCACGTATCCAGTCTGTTTGTACGTAACAAGTCCCTAAGGGAAGTAGCTGCTGTGTATCGTGTGTGTGTGTGTTGTTTGTAGCGGCTCTAACTCACAAGTCCCCAAGCGGGGCCTGTGGCTTCAAAGATGCTTTTGTAACCAAGATTTAAGGAAAAAGGGCTCTGTAGTTTTGGCGTCTAAGTGGAAGCTACGTGGGAGATGGGGATAGAGTGAGAATTAGTGTTTTTCTTATATCTTCTACAGAAAATGAGGGTCATTTGCAGTTCATAGACAAGTTAAAAGGAGAAACAAACTGAAATAATGCCAATGACAGCTGCACAGAACACCAACATACACAAATGTTGGTAGGTTTACATTTATTCATTTAGCAAACACTTTTGGTCCAAAGGGACTTACAAATGAGAGATACAACAAGCTCTTTATTATTCAACATTTGAAAAGTAGATCATTTATTTCACAACAAAAGACAATGTACAATAAATCAACATTCCTCAAGAATGTAAATGTGCCCAAAATTTGTTTTTTATTGTAATTTCATTGTAATTTGTAGTTTAAAGTTTTCATTGGTTCATTGGTTTGTCCAGATGTTATAGGCCAATGAACTACAATAAATAACAGCAGAAAACAGAAACAGCAGAAAAACAACAACAGCAAAAATGTCCATTGTTTATCTTGATTATTAAGAATCCATTTCTTAAAATTCCTCTGATGTGATGGTCTAATAGAAAGAGGCAAAAAAGAGGCAAATTGTCACAAGATGAATATAAAGTTTCATCTTGACAAAGATTTTAGGAACATTATTGTTGCTCAAATCCTGAGGTAAACCTAAAAGGATAAATCAGCCAAGACGGTTTACATGCTTTAAATCACCCAAACCTTAGACTAAGCATATGCATTACCTGTTGTGTGAAATAACAATATCTGACATTTTAACTTAAGTCTTGCAATATCTCTGTGATACATTTCATTCATTCATTTTTCTTCGACTTAGTCCCTTATTCATCAGGGGTCACCACAGCGGAATGAACTGCCAACTTATCCAGCATATGTTTTACATAGTGGATGCCCTTCCAACTACAACCCAGTACTGGGAAACATCCATACACACTCATTCACATTCATACACTTCGACCAATTTAGTTTATTCAATTCACCTATACAGTGTAGTGCAAGTCTTTGGACTGTGGGGGAAACCGGAGCACCCGGAGGAAATTCACACAAACACAAGAAGAACATGCAAAATTCACACAGAAATGGCAACTGGCCCAGCCAGGATTCGAACCAGCGACCTTCTTGCTGTGAGGCGACAGTGCTAATCACTGAGCCAATGTGTTGCCATGTTTCATTCTTATTTTATAATTCTTAAGTGTAATTGAATTGCTATTATATTTCACTTAAACTTTGACTAATAAAGTATGTTACTATTGCGTGGTCTCTCTAGAATTTCTGTGAATGTAGCTACTTATTATAAATACTATTAATTCCAACAAGCTACTCATTTTTTTGCAGAGGTAGCAGAGCAAAGGTAGCCCACTTTTTACCCAGGTTTATGAAACCGTGCACCAGAGCATAGTACCAAACAGTGGTACTAACCCTGCATTGCAGTGCCAAATTTGTGCACAGTGTGAAACAATGCAACATTATTGGCGCTAGATAATTAGCAACCATAATTAACATGTGCATCATGTTTAAGACTGTCAAGAAAGCATTGTGCATTTTTAAAACAATGTCTTTTCAGCATTTAAAATGTCAAGTGACTGTGAATTGTAGTGTTGGGACAGTTTTACTGTTATGTTTATAGTCTAAGAAAAGTCCAATCAGGAAAAATGTATCTTACCATTTGAAAAAGCATCATACATAATATGAGGTTGAATGGGGCATTATTGCATTCTGCATTCATCCAATGAATGATATGGGAAGTGCAAATTTTTGCTAATTTAAGATATTAAGTAGGGGTTTAGGAATGTACAATGTGAAACATTAGCTTATGAATACTCAGGATTTACTGTTAACACTGGTAACATTAAGTAAACAGGGTTTAAAATGACCTGTGTGAAAAGCCAACGCTATGAATTTGTAACTTTTTGATTCAGTTCAGTTGGGTTTAGGGATGGGGTTTGGTGCCACGCCCCCATTTAAAAATTTTACATTTCTGTACGACTGAACTGTTATGAATTTTCTGGTTACGTTTCCTGGAAAAGCCCTATGTTTATATTTTATTTGTATTTATTTACTTTTAACCATACTATTTGATAGGGAAGTTGACATATTTAGATGCAGTGCATGAGATATGGGTCACTACACTATGGGAATCTTATCTGATCAGGGTCTCCTATCACCTCTAATACTGGTGACACAAATGGATCTTTTTTAGATCTTTTCATCTCATTCTCAGTCTTTAGGAGATATCATAAATGTTTATCGCTGTTTTATAATTACCGTTTCAACTTTCATCAGAAAGCAAACCTCCATGTTCATCTATGTGTTCTTCAGTAAATTAACCTTAGTCTTCCCCACTTTCCCCTCTGTAATGTATGTGGACTTTTTCAAAAGAACAATTTGCTTTGATTACATTAGTTACTTGTAGGTGACTGTTGTAACCTTTTCTCACAGAGACACATTTGGGGCCGATCTAAACTTCTGACAGCATTTGATTTACTGCAGTGGCTTCCTTACACTTTATATGATTAATCTTCATTTTTCTGCACTGAATGTTCTTTAATTGCATTTTAAAAATTTCAAAAAATAAAAGTACTGTTTTTTCAGCAAGGATAAATTAAAATGGTCAATGTATTAAAAAATGACATTTAGATTTTCCATTTAAAACAAATGTTGTACTTTTGAACATTCTATTAATTATTAAATTATTAGTTTATCATGGGCTCCACAAAATATTTTCAACAGTAAGAAATGTCTCTTGACCACCAAATCAGGACATGTGAATGACTTCTAAAGTGTCATGTGACACTGAAGACTGGAGTAATTTAGCCATTCTAGTTTTGCCATCTAAGGGTTCAATTAAATTTCTAATATTTTAAAATGTTTTTTTTTTATTATTTGTAATGGCATTTCAGAATATTAATATATTACAATGTATACAGCATTTAAATTAAATGCAGGATTGTTTATCATCAGATGTTTTTTAAAAGCAAACAAGAATTTGTAGTGACAATTTTTTTTATGTTGGGATTAGAAAAGTGTTTCAAAATTAGTGGATGTGCTAAATCTGTCAGTTCAGCATTAGACTGATGGATGGCATTCAGGTGGAAAACAGCAATGAAATTAATGTTTTCTTGAGACATTTTTTTTACAAAATCTGGAGTCTACAGGTAACAAACATAGTTCTGACATATTTTTCAATTAAGTCTACTACATGAAGCCTAATGAGAAAGATTTAGTTCATAATTTCTGCACCTGCTCCCTCATTGAACACCACCAGTTTACCAGTACAAATTGTTTAGTTAAATCTAAGCAGTTACTGCCACTGTTAAAATCTGAAGAATCTATTGTAAAATCTAAAAGCAAGATAAGCAAGCGATCAAAACATATAGCAAACAGAATTAAATCAAACAATTCTAGAAAAATTTATTCTTAATTACTTTTTTAGGTTTTAGAGACAAAACATTAGAATAATTAGAATTTCATGATTATTTGTGTCATGACTTTTTTGTTTTGTGTTTTGAGATTTGAAAGAAAAAACTATCTTAAACTAATTTTAAATTGAATAATTATGACTATTTTGAGAACTGCATACACCGAATTAGGGATGGTTCACAATATTTTCTATATATAGTATACTTGACTCCAGGAGTGAAACTCTCAACAGGCATTTCAAAACAAAAAGCATGTGTCCTAATTGTAATAATTATGTTAATTTCCTGGAGTGCAAAATAATCTAGATATTTTTAAGGCGTTTTTTTTTACAGAATTGACTAGTGAAGTCATTTTCTTCTCGAGAAAAAAAAAATCTGGTTGAATTACAGTTGAGAGGTTGAAGTTCCCCAGGGATTCCCAACGGCCTCATTCTGACCACTGTCTGAAAGAGTGTCTAGCCTGCGAGGATGAAGTTTTACATGAACAAGCTCCATAGCGCAGAAGAACATATAAAACATTAAATAGCACAAAAAACAAATTTCCAAACAACAAAAGACGAAGTTGCTAACATCTGCACTTAACAGACTTACCATGTTGATGAGAGTTTCTTAACCTATTACAAGATGAAACCGAACGTAAATGAAATGTAAAATTATCACTATCATTTTAATAGTGCAAAAATCTGATTGCAATCCACCAAGAGGTCACTGAAACTGCTTAAATTTGGCATGTGTCAATGTAAGGTACGATTTTCCTTATTGGTTTTATGGTTTGCCTGGTGACTGCTCAGATGCTCTTAGACACACAAACACAACAGTAATACCTGACTTACAGTGCTGTCACAGTGAGGTTTTGGAAGAAAAGAGGACCAGAGAGACTCGGAATTGCTATAATTGAATGCTCTCAGACACATGCAATAAAAGAGCTGTTGACTGAGGCATGTTTGTGTGCGGGGTTATTGATCGATATGTGAGGGAAAGGTTGGACCTATGTGTTCTAAAGCCCCACAGAGTACAGTCAAACCTTATTAACACACACACACACACAATCTCTGTTTTTTCACACATTCTCATTCTCTGCTCAAAACAGATATGACAACACAAGCTGTAAATTAAAGGCCAACATACTGCTAATCAGAACTCTAAACGCACGCATATGTGATTTCACGTTTACATGCATGTGGAAATTTTCCCGGTTATTACTAGATGTTCGTTCGTGCATTTCTCCCTCAGGGTTTTGATCTCTGAAGGAAATTACATTTGCGTTACCAAGTAGCACAACTCTCAACATCCACTTATCTGTCACTCTATTTCCCCTCCTTCTTAAGGCTTTTCTTTCCATTTTCTTTCCTCTACTGGCTTTTCCTTGCACTTAATTTCTTCTCCTACATCCATCTCATTCTCCCTGGTGTCATATATTTACGATGAGGCATTTATAGGCAGAGCGTTTCTGACTACTTGCGTTTACTCATGCGGCTGTAATTGTCTCATTGCCCTCTGCTATATGAAGATGAGTTACATCAACAGGCTGCCTCTCCCTGGAAACCACGAGATCTGCGCAAATGTGCGTGTTTGTTTATCTAAATAGCTCACATCTGTTTTAGCAGCAGACAGGCCAACATCTGTTCCTCTCTGTAATGCATCTGCCCTGAGTCTGCAGTTCAGCATATCACTGCAGATCTCTGCTTCATTCATCTACATTAACTCCATTGTCTCTAACCTGTTGTGTTCCTGTGCTTATTATGTTTCAGTCACAAAGTAACAAGCCAGGTTTAAATAGGTATTTCTTCATAAAGATTTACAATCTGATAGGTTGAACTATGAAAATCACACCTTCTCCATTCCTCCCCTTTCTCCAGTGCTTCTCTCTATATAGGTAATAATAGTTTGTCACTTTTTCTACATTGGTTAGACTTGACCTCATCCAGACAGATGATGAGCATGTCTCCGCACATATAGATGAACTCTTTCTAGTCTTACCGTGCTCTGTGGTCTCTGTCTCCGGCTCCTCCAGGGTTGAGTTATTTTGTTGTCCTTTGAGTAGTTTAAGTGATACTCCAACGTTCCTCAGAGCTCTCCAGTTCAACTGTTTTCATATCTCTCTCACGGACGCTCTAGGTGTACAAGCAGCAGGCATCAGCGAGTGTATGTGTGCTTGGTCGGCGTCTCCGCGAGCAGGAGGAGGACTTTGCGGGGAAATCGGCGAGTTATCAACGAGAGATCCGGCACCTGCAGAGCCAACTCAGAGACAGACAGGAGCAACTGCACGGAGCTCTGCAGCATAAGAGGTGATCCTCTGCCTCTCTCTCTCACACACACACACTCTCCCTTTCTCCTCCTCTCCTGCTCTATGCAAATAGAAGGATACAGCAGAAGAGGTGAGAGCAGTAGTGGAGCAGCTGTCACAGAGGCACAGACCAATAACAGACAGCGGGGAACGAGAGAGGAGGGGCTTCAGACAAGCTGGCACAGCTGCAGGCTCATCTGTCTAAATGTTCCATGTGCTCACATAATTGTGAGCCCTCATAATTACACTCGCTTTTCTTTCATTTCACTTTCTCGCCCTAACGCTTATTCCTTCAGGTTGTGCAGTTTCCAAGACAAGTATTTCATTTTGACTGAAATCATCAAAAAGAAAATATATACATACTGTATATATATATATATATATACAGTACAAATATATATATACTGGATTCTTCTTTATTAGTATAGCTGATTATCCATGAGAATTATTTATATTATTTATTCAAGTTCCCATTTATTGTATTTTATTAACGTCTACCTCTACCCCAACCCTAAACCAAACCATCACAGTAATGAGAAAACAGTAATTATACAGATATTATTATTTATATTATTTATAAAATTTCCCATTAATGAAATAAAATTGTGTTTTATTAACCCCAAATCCAGCCATTACAGTAATCTGGATCTGGAGTCTTCTCTATTAGTATACCTGATTAACCATGTGGATGGATAACAGCCTTCTGAACCTACTAGTATGTGCAAAAGGCCCCTGCTGGCCCATATCTATTAGCTGATAACCACTGATAACGGCCATTTAATCAAGTGGTAACATTCGAAGCGGGTGCATACTTCCTACCAGAGAATTTATACATTTTAACAAAATTGTTAACATTTTGTTGATGTTAATTAGCTCATTAAGCATCATGATTTACACTTACCAGCTTTGCTATTATCCCTTTTACAGAATGGCCTTAATGCAACATGGCACTGATTGAACAAGGTGGTTTGCTGCAGATTTGTTGGCTTCACATTCATGATCCAAATCCGCAAGTGACAATTCTCTGTTGTGCTAGGTACCCTTATGAAAGGGTCACAAAACATAGGACTCAATGGTGCCAATAAAACTCCCACACCCTTACATCACCTTCAGCCTTAACAATAATAAAAAGGCATGACTGCTCTGTGCTTTCATATTATTTATGCCAAATTCCTACTATAATGTTGCAGGAGAAATTGAGACTCATTGGACTAGACATTGGATCTTTTCCTGTCTTCTTTTGTTAAATTTAGCTGAGCTTGTATGAATTGTAGCCTCTGTTTGCTGTTGTTGGCTGGAGTGGGCTCTTATACTTACATTTTACTTATTTACTTCAAAGGTTAGACATGTTGTTCATTCATTTTTTTTTGGCCTCTGGTGGACAATATCAGACGTCGAAATGAGACAGATTCAGTTCCACATGAGGTTATTAATTAGCAAATGATATAAATATTACAAACGTTAACATTAGGTGAGCAGGATACATTGTAACCGCGTGTCTTAACACGTTTTGTGACGAGATACGCAGTGATGAGCAATTTGGCTGTTTGCACCAGACGAAACACGACAGAAATGTAAATACAGCCTTTCAGAAGCACAGAATATGCACTCACTCACAAAATGTTAAGGTTTATAATCTATTTAATACATGTTAACCCTCTTTAACATCATTAAATGTAGATGCTAAATCACTCATGTGTTTAGTTCTAAAGTTCAATTTCAAACGGTTTATTGTATTTTAAAGATCTGAGGTAAACTATCTGCTGCTGCTTTCATTATATGGCAATAAATGTTATGTAAAATGGCATTTAAACTCACTTTGTTAGCATTTAGCACTAAATAAAACATGAGATTTAGCTTAGGTGATGACTGTCATAGTTTTCTGTTGTTCAGCTGTGAGAAATAGAAGCCGTTTCTAATATATCAATTCAAGGTGTTGGTTAGAACCAAAACTCCTTTTAATATGAAACAAATATTCCCTCTATCGCGTGTCGTTGCTTTTATTTAGTAACAGTTTAAATAACTCGTTCCTGTACTCAATCTGGCAACCCACGCTTGTTTGTTTTAATCCAGGAGTGCAATACCTAGCTCAACCACTGGGTGTCAAACTTACTGCACCTTTAAAAAAGACTTCATTGTTTGAATTTCCTGAAAGATTTACATAATCTGAAAGATTTTGTTTTTAAGCCAAATTTTGTTACAACTGTTTGTTAGTACTGTAAAATCTGTTTCATTCAAACACCATTATTGTTATCTATTTGGAAGAGTTGAGATTTTTGCTGCTAAACATCACAACAATTATGTGTTGGTGTATATGCCATGGGCAGCCTCGGAGCAATAGAGGAAAAGCTAGTTAAAAGAAGAGATGAGTTTAACATTTTCTTCTTGAAAAACAGATTTTTAAAAAATTATTCTTCAGGGCCGACAATAGCCAACAGATATTAAGTTGCATCGCACAGAGCTGGCTTTTCAAGGTTGTTGTGAGGTTACATGTAGCCATTTGTTGTATGCCACAAATTTTTATCAAGTTAGTAAAATACTGAAAACACATCCTTTTTCAAAATGTGTGTGCCAGTCAAGACTTAAATGCTAGAAATAGGGTTTGTAGACATATTTTTTATATTTACTCTATCATCATCATCATTTAATTTATCATAATATTTATAATTATTAGAATGAATATTGTTGTTGTGAGGTGCTATCAAAGACTAAGGCTTATGTCGACACAGAGTCTAAACATGAATCTACAAAAACATCTGTTTAATAGAAACATCAAATTTAATGTGAAATCAGTATTAATGTATCAAATATATAACACATTTTATTAATTTGTTGTAATAATTGATTACATAAAACATGCCATTATTTATTTTTCACCTATCATTGTTGTGTAATAGACGGGACAGAGACAGCCAAGGACAGACACACATTGATAGACTCAGATCTGCTCTTCTGTCTGGACCACTCACTTCATCCTCACAAACTATGACACACACTATTTTTGTTCAGAATTTGAGGCATGTCCAACTCAACTCAGCTCCACAGCTCCAGTGTACTCGCTCGCCCATTAAACGCTTACAGTCACTCTCTCTCTCTCTTTCTCTCTCAACTCCACATCAAAGCTCATTTTGAAGTCAGTTTCCTTCGCCAGCCGGAGTGTAAGAGAGGTTTTTAAATGTCGGCTTTGATACGTCAGTAAAATGCTTTTGCTTCAGAAGAGTTTGTTTTCATGCATGTGTTTTTGAGATTGTGAAAAATATGAAAAGGAAATGACAAGTCCTTTGTTGATATTCACTATTCATGGTCTTACCAGGCAGCTGTTCACCCATCTGCTTCTTCCACTTTCAGTTTTATGTTTGGAATGTTTTTGACATTTAATTTTGACGCCAAACTCAATCAATTGTTCTGGAAGAGAAGTTGTATTGTTTAGCTGTAAATCCCATGATGATTCACCAAATGATCTTGTCTATAGATGGCAGAGTATGGCCATCATTTCAGCTTGTGATGCTGCCATCAATCACTGCTTTCCTCTTTATCTTGTGAGTGTGTGAATGTTTGTGGTGGCATTCTCTACTTTAAAGGTGTAATGAATAGTCATTTAACACTAATTATTCTCTTGTTTTCTGTGAAGTGGGCTTCATTTGTAATTGATTCATAAAAACTCACCGTACTCATGGTGTTTTTAATAGAAATACGCTCAGCAAAAAATATAAAAGCAACACTTTTGTTTCTGCTTCCAGTTTTCATGAGATAAGCACATTCAAAAGACCAATTTCTCTCAAATATTGTTCACATTTGTCTAAATCGGTGTTAGTGAGCACTTCTTTTTTGCAGAGATAATCCATCCATCTTAGAGGTGTGGCCTACCAAAATGCTCATTAGACAGCATGATTATTGCACAAGTGTGGCTCAGGCTGGCACAATAAAAAGCCACTCTAAGGCCCTGTTTAAACCTCTTCATGCGTTTTCTCCGTTCAGATAGCCATCTAATTTGTGAAAACATTTCCATTTATATTTGAACATATAAAATGCATCTCTGTAACTAGGTTACGTCAAGTAAAGCAGCAGAAACACTGCATTTTATTTATTTAATTTTGTTATTTACAGAAACGCAAGCTATATATCTTATTTGGCATTCAAATTATTTTATATGCGGGGTGTAAAACATCATTCCCAGAAAACAATTTTGTGTTTATTAGACATGGCTAAAACTGTTGTTGAAAAAAGATTCTGGTCTGCAAAATATTTTCTAAGTCGAAGTTTTCAAAAAATGAGAGTCTGAGATCTTTAGGCAAAAAATGAAGTCTTTAGGCAAAGCAGTTTATTGTTACAGCATCAGTAACAACTGAGACAGGTTGTTCGAGTGTCTGATAAGTATAGGCTAGCACACAGTTTAAATACACTGTCTTATCACTCCACCCAAATTTACACATTAGCACACCTCCCTTAGCTTCTCCACTAATAGGATCTCAAATCTCTCAGGTCCCCACCACCAATAGAGTCTCAGGGTTTTTAGGGATCCTACCCATGTCCAGTTAAGATATTTCCTTCCTACTTTAAATGTGATGACTCAGCCAAAAAACAATGCTCAACAATATATCTTGTTCACTGTCCACTGAGCTGTCAACTAAGTTCAGCTGAAGTTCAGAAGTACTCATAATTTTTTGGAAGTCATTACAAATGAGTGTGGGTGCACGTGCAGGTGTGCCTTATCATGAGTTACAGAACATAATGCAAGTGTCCTTATGGCTTTGCTTCCATAAATCTACTGTCATTGTGACATTTCATCCTGCTCTCCTAATTTCTCTTCTCATCCCTGACTGCATTTGCACAAGGTGACTTTTTATTTACCAAAGCACACATAAATGATAATAATGCCACAGGTATGGGTAATAATACAATTATAATACTGAAATCACTCAAATAAGCATATAAATGAGTAATAAATTAATCAAGACACAATGAATTCCCTATCAAAACAAGGATAAACTTGCGCTTTCAGTGAAAACATAATAGACATCTAAGAATAGGCCAAAACTAGACTATTTGTCAAGTAGACAGATTAGAAAGACTTTGTGTAGTCATTCATTTCTGTCTATTTGAAGACTAGTCTAGTTTCGGCCTATTCTTAGACGTCTATTAGATTTTCACTGCCAGCCCAAATTAAGCCTTGTTTTAGCCAAGACGACTATGTTTAGACGTCTATTAGACATTTGTTAAACATCTTTTACAAACTAAAAATGCTTGCTGGGTTACAAGCGCACAAGGCAGGCTTTGTGATTACTTTCATTATAGGCTAAATCTATTTCAAAATCTATCATTCAAAACTGTAAAATGTTTCAATTAATTTGTTTATAACAAACTCTCCCAAAAACAAACCCATCCCCTGAAATGGTCTGAGCGATCGGATTTATATCTGTCTAAGTTGCTTTTTTGAACGACATTCAGACCAGTCCTTTTCACAATTAGATATCTACCCAATCAGAAAGAATGTATAAAGTGACCAGGCTTAAACAGCTCTTAAGATGTGCAGTTTTATCACACAGCACAATGCCACAGATGTCACCAGTTTTAAGGGAGCATTTCTCAATGTTTATTTCTCTACCATAAGAGGTCTTCAAAGGCATTTAAGAGAATTTGTTAGTACATGCATGGGGCTCACAACAGCAGACCATGTGTAATTACTCCAGCCCAGGACCACCATATCCCTTCTCCAAGATGGTCTTAGCCATATGGACAGCTGCTGCAACAGTTTTACATAACCAAAAAATATAGCACATAATGGTCAGAAACTGCCTCAGGGAAGTTCATCTGCATGCATGTCATCCACATTGTGCTTTAGACTGTAGTTTGTCATCGTAACCAACTTGAGTGGCCCATTGTTGTTCTATTCATCCACAAACATCACCTCATGTTGCAGCTTGATATTGCACGCCACCTTCTTGCAAAGACCTGTACACAATTCCTGGAAGCTGAAATCATCCCACTGCTTGTATGGCCAGCACACTCACTGCACGTCACCTATTGAACATGTCTGGGATGCTCTGAATTGGCATGTACAACAGCATGTTCCAGTTCCTGCCAATATTCAGCCACTTTGCACAACCATTAAAGAGAAGTGGACCAACATTCCACAGGCACAATAAATGGCCTGATTGACTATTTGTGTTGGAGATGTGTTGCCCTGTGTGAATCAAATGGTGGTTAAATCACATACTGATAGATTTTGATTACCCACCCAAATTAAAAGTGCTTAATAACATAGATTTAGACAAATATGTGAACAATAATTAAGATAAATTATGTACATAGAAAAAAGCTTGAGATCTTTAAGTTCAGCTCATGAAAATAGGAGCAAAAACAAAAGTGTTGCCCTTATTTTTGGTTGAGTGTAGTTTGCAAACACATACCAGCTTGAAGCTTAAAGGTATAATTCATTCAAAAATGAAATTAAACTTATTATTTACTTACTCTCAAGTGACTCCAAATTGAGTTTTTTTTACAGACAGCTGAAACCTGTAATTATTGACTTCCATAGTAGGAAATACAAATATGATGGAAGTCAATAGCCAGCTTTCTTCAAAAATCTTATTTTGAATTCAACAGGAGGAAGAAAGTCGAACCTCCAACTATTCCATCATACGTTTTATGCAGGGGATGTCCTTCCAACCGCAACCCAGTCCTGGGAAACAAACATACTCTCAAATTCAAGCACGCACTCATACACTATGGCCAATTTAGTTTATCCAATTCACCTATAGCGCATGTCTTTGGACTGTGGGGGAAACCGGAGAACCTGGAGGAAACCCACTCGAGGGAGAACATGCAAACTCCACACAGAAATGCCAGCTGGCCCAGCCGAGGCTCAAACCAGCGACTTTCTTGCTGTGAGGCAACAGTGCTAACCACTGACCCCCCATGGTGCCATATATATTTACACAACACTCACACAACACACAATCTATTTCTGATTTTGATTGTAAAGTTATGATGTTCACACCGTTTGCAAAGCTTTTGGAAAAGCGCTATACAAATAAACTCCATTTAAAGGTAATTACATTTTGGTCTTTTTGGACAGAAATGTCATTTTTGGGTGAACTATCCCTTTAGTTTGAAAAAAAATTGTTAAAAGATAATTTAAGTGGTTGCTAGGGAGCTGCTAGGATAACTTGCTACAGTATTGCTACTGTACTCTGGGTGGTTGCTAAGCAGTTTCTATCATATTCTGAGTAGTTGTTAAAGTGTTATAAGTGTTGCTACAGTGTTGCTAGGGTACTCAGGTTTGTTGTAAGGGTGTTGCTATATGGTTTCTAGGATTTTCTGTATGGTTGCAATGATGCTGTTAAGGTGTTTCTATGCAGTTGCTAAGGTAATTTGAAAAGTTGTTAGGCAGTTGCTAGGGTGTTCTGAGTGGTTGCTAGCATCTTGCTGCTATGATTAGCATGTTACTAAAACATCAGTGACATGATAAACACATTACAGGTAGTGTTCTTTACGATATAAATTGTGTCTAAGCAGCTTAACAAAAAAATAAGTCAAAGCTCATATCTGTATGACATTATAATTTGAAGATATACTTTTTAGCTTTGAGTTGCTAGGGTAGTCTAAATGGTTGCTAGGGCATGGCTGGATCTTTGCCAGGTTGATATTTAAAGAGTCAGTCTGAGACCAAAGAGCCCAGCCCTGTTTGTCTACCTTGTCCTGATCAAGAGATAGCCATTTCAGTCTTTTACAATAGAAGTCTATGGGGCAGTTGTGAGCGTGCTGTTGGATGCAGAGTTATGAGGTCACAAAATTTGATCCAATGTTAAGTCAAGGGATTTTTACAAATTTGTAGTTTATTTTCAGAAAACAAAGTAGGATCAGTTAAAAAAGATATAGAGCACCAAGTCAGACCATTCTGAAGGTTTGACTTACATTTTGTGGTTATATCATGAAAGCTCTTGGAGAAGAGGTGTTTAGGAATTTGCCTCAGAGGAAGAAGTATAAAGTGAGTCAGCTACTGTAGAAGTTGTGGAGTTCCTTTATTTCAGTGTGTTGATGTACTTCCCAACCCCCTACTCAATAATCCATTTGATTACATTATTTGGCACATTATTCCCTCGTATCAAGCTAATGGTAAAAGAGGTATGGTTAAGAATATTGTGGCTGAAGTCAACCGTGAGGGACCGCCACTCAGGGTTCACATTAAGACTAACAATCTGCTCTAGTAAACATTACTAGAATAGACACTCAGTACATTGTTTTTTTTAAGCCAAAACAATTAAAAAGATGAAATAAAAAAAGAATTTGCTGTCCTCCATGAGGGCATTTTACACTGCAGTTAAGCCCGTCATTCTAAACACAACGAGTAAAGGAGTTTCACTCTTAAGTGTTTCTCTTCAGTGATGTTAAACACACATTGTGGTGCCAGACAGTGTGAATGAAAAGATGTGGTGTTAGAATGTTAGCAATGTTCTTAGCAACTAATAATTAATGACATGCCTTATATTCTAATGCTGCATGCTTCATTCAGACCATTATGGTTAAAAGTATTCATAGTTATTGTAGACTTGTATTCTGTGAATCAAAATAACAGATTATTCAATACTGTTAATATGTTTGGAGTCAAACGTTAATGTAATATTTTTTTAATTTATGGCTGATATGGTGGCTCAGTGGTTAATAGTCACCTCACAGCAAGAAGGTTGCTGAATTTAGTCCCGGCTGGGTCAGTTTGCATTTCTGTGTGGAGTTTGCATGTTCTCCCAATGTTTGCGTTTGTTTCCTCCGGGTGCTCCGGTTTTCCCCACAGTCCAATCACATGAATTGTACATTAAATTGGCTGTAGTGTATGTGTGTGAATGAGTTTGTATGGATGTTTCCCAGTACTGGGTTGCAGCTGGATAAGTTGGTGGTTCATTCCGCTGTGGTGAGCCCTGATGAATAAAGGGATGAAGCCGAAGAAAAATGAATCAATTAATGAATGAATATTCTTGTATTGTGTCACTACATGCGTGTTACTCTCTAAGTTTACATTTACAGAACATTAACATTTAATTTGCAGGACATGAAAGACATTTTGAACATTGATGGCTAATTTGTTTCAGTATAGTATCAAGTTGCAGTTACAGTTTTACTAAAAATATCTACGTTTATACAAACGTACATACACATTTAATCAATGGATACCCCTAATATCTTCTTTTTAATGTTGAGCAAAAGAATGAAAACCAAAGAGGTTTGGATAGGTAAATGACAACAAATGTTTAGCCAGTTTTTTCATTTATTTTCTAAGTTTGCTTAGTCCTTTTTCTGTTTAATGCTATGAGTGAGTGACAGAGAAACAGTTTAAGTGTGGGCAAAAGGTGGGCCTTTGTCAGGTTACATGAGGATCTAGAGAGATCTTATCTGGCTAATCTTTGCTGCTTATATTGCTTCTTCAGGCTGCTGAAACATTACCTTCTAATCATATAGAGATTAGTGTGTGTGCTCTCAGATTTATCTGTGAGAGAAATAAAAAGCTCAGTTATATACTGAATTGTAACCTGGCAGTGTGAAAAAGAGATATTGTAATTGATTGTATTGTGTTATTTTTTTCCATTTTATCAATATGTTGCATGTATGATGTGCTTATTTTTATTGCTTTGGTAACATTGTGTTATATTTGACAGTCATGCCAATGAAGCTCTGTTGAATTGTGTGTGTGTGAGAGAGAGAGAGAGAGCAAAGATTAATGGATATACTGTATGTATATATTATTTAAAATATAATATCTGCGTCCGAAACAGCATACTTCCATACTATATAGTACACTAAAATCGGTATGCCGCCGAGTAGTACGTCCAAATTCATAGTATTTGAAAAACAGTATGCGAGAAGTACCCGGATGACCTATATCCGACGAGATTCTGAAGTGCGCATCAGATGGACAGTGCACTATCCCATGATGCCCCGCAAGAGAATTCATAAATGGGAGAGAAGCCGAAACTCACGCGAGTAGGTTACGTAATCATGACAAAATGGTCAAAGTTCCATTCATACTACTCACATTCATACTGTATATAACGTACTTTTCTAACAGCTGAGTAGTAGGTTTCATTTCAAATGCAGTACCTACTGAGAAGTAAGCAGTTTCGGGTGCAGCCATAGTATTCTTCCTTACATAATTATGAGCACATGATTTGTTATCAGTGTCATTTATGGCAATTCATTTCTCTTCATTACAGAGGTGTTGAATGACAGCTGTAGGGGCAGCAGGTCAGAGGTTAAGCAGCACCTCTTAATTTCTAAAACATTCCACCTTTAATGTCTTGTTCAGTCTCACTGTTTATCCTTCCCTGCTCTGTCCTTTTGCATAAAACTGTCTCTCTTTCTCTCTCCCTTTGCTTTACCATTAACAGACTCTTTCATGACTAAAATGCACTGCTTGTGGTGAACATGGCTGTACTTTGTATTACTCAGTTAAGTCGACTGACAAGACTGCCTGAAGAACAATAGGAATGTCAGATTTACAAATTACTGCCTGGAAAAAGCCTTGTCATTCTAGTATTGTGCAAATGACTTTTTTTGCAGAAAAGAATAGTTTAATTAATTATATTTTTGTGGATTTATCGGTCGTGAGGCATTGACTGGAAGGAAAGCATGTGCTGAAAAAGGCGCGTTTACTTCTCTTGTCGTTAGTGTTTTAAAAATGTAGTGCTAACGCTTATGTATTGTTGGGGATATTTTTATCCACTCTGGGGTGTCTTAATTTGGCCATAACTTTTTCTGTTTCAGCTAGATTTGATGAAGGAATGGTTTTTAGTGACAAATCTTATTTTGACACATATTTTGAGAAAAGGCTGTTTGTTTTAAAACTCAAATATACACTCTGGGCAAATTTACTAGCCTTTTGTTATGTTCAGGATGAAAACATCCACTGAATTAAATTGCTGTAAAGATGCATCAGATAAATATTTTTTTCAAATTGGTTTGCATAAATCTGTTAGGTCAACCTCAGTCCTGATCAAAACTACTAAATTGCTTAGAAAATTACTGGATTTTAACTAATGTCACTGATTTGGTGAAAAAAAAAAAGTGTTTTTAATATAGAAGTAATTGTGGACTGGATTTTTTTACCTTTATAATAGTATTGGACATGTAAAACAATATTGCCTTTGATGCATTGTTTTTGATTGATTTTCTTTTTTTTTTTTAACCTAATTTACTGTTGGTGGCTGTTTTTGCCCCATTGACTTCCATTATAACCATTTTTTTTCCAAAACCATGACATCATTTAATCATGCTTTTTTTATTGTTGGTGGTTTTCCTTGTTGGGAAGAGTTCAAATGTGTAATTTTTACTGTTGATCATCAATTTGCACCATTAACCCTTTAGATAGGCCCCCAGCTTAGTTTCTGGATTTTTTATAGAGTATAACAGCAAATTAAAGTGTGTATGTGTCTGTGAGTGTGTGAGAGTGACATTTACGCACTTACCTTGATGTGTCTGACAAAATCAAAATATGCATTTCAGCTCTCAGAACTATATGGAGTAAATAAAAACAAAGACCATATTTATGCACCATCAATTGTGGTTATAATGGAAGTCAATTAAAATCTAACAATGCATTTGAGCCAAAGTTGTTACTAATTGTTCAAATGTCTAAAAAAAGTCCAGTTCACAACTAGGGTTGGGTGATGTCGACCACTTTGGCATCGTACGATGTCTAATGTGAAACATTGCGATGGACTATGACATCGTCATCATAGGCGGAGGTGAATTAATTATTCATGAATGATTAATTCATAACAAAATTAAAAGCTAATCATCTGAAAGAGTATGTAAACGGGCCAATGAAATGCCAATGAGTTGGCAGCTTCAGCTTGCGCACCTGATGCTCGTTGCAATTAATCTTGCTATAAGAGAGCAGAGCTAGCAAGCCAAAGCATCCTTTTCGCTTCAGACGACTTCACAGCCTTCTGAAAAAAAATCGATGAGGGTTCCTCCAGCCGATTTCCCGAAATCCGCAAGAAAGAGAGTGAACGAAAGCGGTCTCCCAGTCCAGAGAGTGATATACGCGGCGGCAGATGGTCGAGCTGGGTTTCTCCCTTGCCTGACGTCCTTTGGGTCCGGTCCTCCCTGAGCGGTTTGTATTGCACTTTCACCTAAAAGAGCAACACGGTCGCATAGCGCGTCTTTTTCAAGATGTCGCTCCGACCTTGCGTTTCTGGATGCGGTGGTTTCCTGTCCCCGGATGATGGGCACGAGCACTGCGTAGCGTGTCTGGGGGTCCAGCATGTTAATGCGGTGTTTGCGGGCAGCTCATGCCATCACTGCAATGGCATGTCTGTTTCGCAGTTAAGATCGCGGTTAGCTCTTGCAAAAGAGTTAACCACCCCAGCTGTCCCCTGCACTGCAGTGGCACTCGGGCAGGTCTGAGGGTTCCAGTGGGAGCTTATCCGCCGCCCTCGGGCTCGCAGACCTCCCACTCCTCTAAGCGCTCCATCCAAGCTTCGAGCGGAGGAAGCGATTCGTCTAACCAGATGGTAGCCCTCTTGCTCGATGACACCGGGGACCAAACGTCCACTGCTGCATCGTGGGTGGGCTGTCAATGTCCGATGAAGATCCAGACCCGCTCCCTCCCTCCGGGCTGGGGAGCGCTGTCAAAGATATTGAGTCGGATATGATGACGTGCTTTCCCGGGCTGCTTCGGCCATGGGGTTGGAGATGGTTTATCCCCCAGCTCCACGGCCGGACCGACTAGATGGGTGCTACGTTGAGGATAAGAAGGCCAGTCCTTCGAAGCCTCTCATCCCCTTCTTCCCGGAAATACACAGTAGGCTCACGCAGTCTTGGAGGGCACCTTTCTCTGCCCGATCTGCGTGCGTCTCCGCCCTTACCACTCTCGATGGTGGAGCAGCCAAGGGTTATGAGGCGATCCCGAAGGTCGAGCGCGCTATTGTGGTCAATCTTTGTCCGCGTGGCGCCTCCTCCTGGAGGGGTCTGCCTTGTCTCCCATCCAAAGCCTGTAGGTTATCTGCCTCCCTCGGAGCTAGAGCCTACGAAGCTGCGGGCCAGGCTGCTTCCGCCTTGCATGCTATGGCCACCTACCAGCGCTACCAGGCGCAGGCGCTGGCACAGCTGCACGAGGGTGGTTCTGACCCAAGCTTGTTACACGAGCTCCGCACCGCAACCGACTATGCTCTAAGTCCGCTGTGTGTGCGCTGGGAAGGACGATGGCCACACTAGTGGTCCAGGAATGGAGTGGTCTGGCTAAACCTGGCAGATATGCGCAAGGTCGACAAAGTTCGCTTTCTTGACTCCCCCATATCCCAGGCTGGCCTGTTCGGCGACACCGTCGGTGAATTCACCCAGAAATTCAAGGCGGTGAAAGAGCAGTCTGATGCGATGGATAATGTCATCTATCGGCGGGACCGTAACACCACTCCGCCCGCCGAGCCATCCATATCTGCTGCTCCTTGCCGAGGGCGTCCGCCTACGAGAGCCGCCCCCCCTGCCCAGGTCGCCGCTAATTCCGGTAAACGGACTGCAAAGTGTCCCTGAAACAGGCCAACCGGAGAAGAGGGAATTTGCTTTTTCCCCGGTGGAGGGCCGGGCTCCAATACCAACTGTATTTTTCAGTGCCACCAAAATATCAATGAGAGAGCACTTTTCCAATTCTCCAGATGTGACAGCCCGAACTCTGCCAGTCCAGGACGCTATGCCTTCTGGCTCGCAGAGTCTGTGCATTTCGCCAATGGCTCATAGGATCTGGGAGGACGGGCTCCTTTCTCCCACTCCTCAAGCCCTCTCTCCGGAGCTCTGGAGCGAGGTGAGTGTGACTCTCTTATCTCCAGCTCTTCCGCGGGACCCCAGCGTTTCCCGGATTTGCTCTCCCACTCCGCGCTCCCCCACTGCAGGTACGTCATCGATTGTAGCGATGAGTCCATTAGCGAGGGCTCTCCCTGCCTAGTTAGCACGGGCCAGCCCCTCATGGTGGCTCATACGCACAATCAGACTCGGCTATACAATTCAGTTTGCGAAACGGCCTCCGAAGTTCACGGGCGTGTACTGTACCAGGGACAGCCACATGTCCGCCCCTGTCTTGCGAGAGGAGATTGCTGTCCTCCTGGTGAAGGATGCAATCGACCCGGTCCCTCCCGCCGAGATGGAGAGCGGGTTTTACAGCCCGTACTTCATCGTACTCAAAAAGTGCTGTGGGTTACGACCGATCCTAGATCTGCGCATTTTGAACCGCTGTCTGCACAGGCTCCCGTTCAGAATGCTCACGCAGAAGCGCATCCTCTGGTGCGTTCGTCCTCAGGATTGGTTTGCAGCGATAGACCTGAAGGACGCATACTTTCATGTCTCCATCCTTCCCCGCCACCGTCAGTTTCTGAGGTTTGCGTTCGAGGGTCGAGCTTGGCAGTACAAAGTCCTTGCCTTCATGCTCTCTCTGTCTCCGCGGGTCTTCACCAAGCTCGCGGAGGGCGCCCTATCGCCCCTTCGGCACGCGGGCGTCCGCATACTCAACTATCTCAACGACTAGCTGATTTTAGCTCACTCTCGGGAACAGTTGACTGTGCACAGAGACAAGGTGCTCCAGCACCTCCATCTGTTGGGGTTTCAGGTCAACCGAGAAAAGAGCAAACTCGCCCCAGCGCAGAGGATCTCTTTTCTCGGGTTGGAGCTGGACTCGGTCACCATGACAGCGCGCCTCTCCGGAGAGCGCGCTCAGCTAATGCTGAACTGTCTGAGAGAGTTCGACAGGAAAAAAGTGGTCCCACTGAAATCCTTTCAGAGGCTCCTGGGGCATATGGCATCCGCAGCAGCAGTCACGCCGCTCGGGTTACTCCATATGAGACCACTTCAGCACTGGCTTCACGATCGAGTCCCCAGACGCGCATGGCACGCGGGCACACACTGGGTCTCTGTTACTGCTCTGTGTCGCTGCACCCTCACCCCCTGGGACGACCCCTCGTTCCTACAGGCCGGAGTGCCTCTAGGACAGGCGTCCAGTCATGTTGTTGTCTCAACAGATGCTTCCAGCACGGGCTGGGGGGCCGTGTGTTGCGGGCATGCAGCTGCGGGCCTGTGGAGGGCCACCCAGCTGCATTGGCATATCAATCGGCTAGAGCTGCTGGCAGTGTTCCTCGCTCTCCGCCGTTTTTTACCGGTGCTGGAGCGACATCACGTGCTGGTCAGGACAGACAGCACGGCGGCGGTGGCATATATCAACCGTATGGGGGGTATCCGCTCTCGCCGCATGTCTCAGCTCGCTCGCCGTCTGCTCCTCTGGAGTCATACGCGGCTGAAATCGCTGCGCGCAATTCATATTCCAGGCAAGCTTAACCGTGCAGCGGACGCGCTCTCACAGCAGCCCTTATGTCCAGGAGAATGGAGACTCCACCCCGAGTCGATTCAGCTGATATGGGCACGATTCGTGGAAGCCCAGGTTGATCTGTTTGCTTCCCCGGAGAACGCTCATTGCCAGTGTTTTTTTTTTCCTGACCGAGGGCTCTCTCGGCACGGATGCACTGGCCCACAGCTGGCCTCGGGGCATGCGCAAATATGCATTTCCCCCAGTGAGCCTGCTCGCGCAGCTCTTGTGCAAGGTCAGGGTGGATGAGGAACAGGTCTTGCTAGTTGCGCCTCTCTGGCCCAACCGGAATTGGATGTCAGAACTCTCACTCCTCGCGACGGCCCCCCCCCTGGCAGATCCCTTTGAGAGAGGACCTACTCTCTCAGGGACAGGGCACCATCTGGCACCCTCGCCAGGATCTTTGGAACCTCCACGTGTGGTCCTTAGACGCGAGGAAGACTAAGGTAACATACCCATGGTGGTGGTTAATACCATCACTCAGGCGAGAGCCCCCTCAACGAGGCGCGCCTACGCCCTGAAGTGGAGTCTGTTCACTGAATGGTGCGTCTCTCGCAGAGAAGACCCCCGCACTTGCCAGATCAGCTTTGTGCTTTCTTTTCTCCAAGAGAAGCTGGAGAGCAGGCTGTCGCCCTCCACACTCAAGGTTTACGTGGCTGCCATCTCCGCTCACCATCACGCGGTGGCTGGCAGCACCGTGGGAAGGCATAACCTCATCATCCGGTTCCTCAGAGGCGCTAGGCGAATTAATCTGCCCCGCCCCCCTCTCATGCCCTCTTGGGATCTCGCCCTCGTTCTCACGAGCTTGCGCACAGATTCATTAGAGCCACTCAAATCAGTATCTTTAAGATTTCTGTCCCTCAAGACAGCTCTGCTGGTCGCGTTGGCTTCCATCAAGAGGATGGGGGACCTGGAGGCATTTTCGGTCAGTGACTCGTGCCTGGAATTCGGGCCGGCTTACTCTCACGTTGTCCTGAGACCCCGGCCTGGATATGTGCCTAAGGTTCCTACCACACCATTTAAAGACCTGGTAGTGAGCCTGCAAGTGCTGCCCCCGGAGGAGGCAGACCCAGCCCTTTCATTACTTTGTCCAGTTCGCGCTTTGCGAATCTATCTGGACCGCACTCAGAGCATCAGATCCTCTGAGCAGCTCTTCGTCTGTTACGGTGGTCGGCAGAAGGTAAGTGCTGTATCCAAACAGAGGTTGGCCCACTGGATAGTGGATGCCATCTCCCTCGCTTACCAAAGCCAGAATGAGCCGTGTCCCCCAGGGGTTCGAGCACACTCCACTCGGAGCATAGCACCCTCTTGGGCGCGTGCACGCGGCGCCTCTCTAACAGACATCTGCAGAGCTGCGGGCTGGGCGACACCTAACACATTTGCAAGATTTTACAATCTGCGAGTGGAGCCGGTTTCCTCAAGGGTATTAGGTAACCCTTGGTGGGTTATGCTATTTGCCCCAGTCTCCCCACTTGGGTAGCAGGTGGCCTCCGCAGCGTCCTCCCTATTGGGACTGTACGCTTCCCAACGTACTGTCATATTAAATTCCTAGATATTCTAGACACACTTGCGGCTCCTGAAAAATATATCTAAATCTGTACATCTTCTGTTGAAGTGGGATAAGTAAGGGCCAGGGAACACGTTGGAAGACCACGCCTCTGGTGATGGTGTGCTTACGCTCTCTTTGCCTGGCAAACCTCTCATCGGGGGCGAAGGTAAGGTTCGATCATTATGGCGTTTTCCATACATTTCCCCATAGTGGAAGTTTCCACGTAGCATTGAAGTTCCCCTTCCGAAGGGGAACGCTCTGGTTATTAAAGTAACCCTCATTCCCCGATTGGGGGAACGGAAATGCTATGTCCCTTAGCCATAATGATTGCCCCTTGGCTGTTGAGAAAGAAGTCGCTTCAGCTACAAAAGAATGCTTTGGCTTGCTAGCTCTGCTCTCTTATAGCAAGATTAATTGCAACGAGCATCAGGTGCGCAAGCTGAAGCTGCCAACTCATTGACATTTTATTGGCCCATTTACATACTCTTTCAGATGATTGGCTTTCTGAACGAAATCCCCATAGTGGAAGTTTCCACAAAGCATTTCCATTCCCCCCCTCGGGGAACGAGGGTTACTTTAGTAAAGTAGTTTTCACTACTAAGTACAAGCATGAAAGTAATAGATTGAAGCAGTGTACTGATGCTGTGACACATTACCTGATAGATTCAAAAGACTGAAGAGATGGAGACAAAATTAATTAAATATCACATTTAACAACTATCTTATAGTGAGACGCGATCCAGCTGGACATTCTTGATAAACAGTTCGACATGCTCTGTTCTTTGGAGCTCAGACAAGTGCATGACAGTGTGTGTGTGGTCACGTGATGTGCATTTTCAGCAGATGAAGGACTGTTCAGAAATGCCAGATGAAATGCCAGTGTGGATGTGGATAATTTTTGTTCTAAAATGGCCTTTTAAAACTAAGCTGTATTAGTGTAAACGGGGCCTAAGTGTGTATTTTTAACAAACAAGTTTGCGACAGGGTCAGGGCGGAGGATCAGCGATGCCGGCTCAGCATTGTGATGTCTATAGGCCAGTGTATCGACCCAATCCTATTTACAACTACTTTTTATATTGAAAATACGTAATTTTGTGGATTTTTTTTTACCAAATCAGTGACATAATTTTTGAATTTGGTAATTAGAGTTAAAATCCTGTAAATTTTAAGAACAATTAATAATTTTGATCAGGACTGGGGTTGATTAACAGTTTTATGCAAAAATAATGAAAAAATATTTTGATGCATTTTTACAGCAGTTTAATTCAGTGGATGTTTTTTATCCCCAACATAACAAAAGGATAGCAAATGTAAACAGTGCACAAAAGTTAAAATGTATATATATTTGTAGGTCAGGATGGTGTAAAGATGGGGATTTTATCAGAACTGACAGCTCAAATTTCACACTCGCACTAATATTGATTTCTCTGCTTGGTATTAGTGTTCATTTGTATTTATTGCACAGAACTGTGCAAAAGTCTTAAGCTTTTAATATTTTTGCACCAACAAAAATGGTTTTAAGTCAGTTATTTATATATTTTGGTGTTGTGTGTCAATAGGAAATATCAGTTTACATTTACAAAGGATTATTTTTGCAATTGATTCTTTTTTTTAATTATTAGAATATGCAAAACGTATACGTAAACGCAATTTTGCAATTGATTCTTATATTCCAGTAATATTTTTGCATGCACAAGGCATCTGACAGAAGCCAGTTCTCCACACAGAGATCTGATCATCATCCCTTTTGTTTGGAGTGGCATGAAGAAACAAAAAAACTGAGACAGACTAAATCCAGAAGAACTGTGGCAAGTTGGCAACATCTCCAAAACACATCCAGAAAGTTATCTGAAGAAAACACATAGGTACAAAATACAAGGACAAAAGCAGTTTTATACACAACTTAAACCAAATGTTGATTTCAAGAGTTAACCCTTAGCTGATGATTGATAATAAATCGTATTTGGCATGCTGTCCTGGGAGAGTGCCCTGAGCTCAAAAGATCCTTGAGCCCGGGGATCGCTCCCAATTGAAGGGTGAGAGGGGAGTGGGGACAACTCCCCTGCTTATAAATGACAAATTGTGGATTACTGTAAATATACTGCTGACTAGAGCTCATCTATAGGCCCATTTTGTTTTGGTCAATTCGCCTATGATGCATGTCAGGACTGTGGGTGGAAACCGGGGAAAACCCACGCGAGCACAGGGGAGAACATGTAAACTCTGCACAGAAATGTCAGCTAGCCTAGTAAGGAGTTGAACCAGTGACATTATGTTGTGAGTCAACAGTGCGAACCACTGGGCCACTGTTCCGCCCTGTTTAAAAAGGAAGGAAGAGTAGGGATGGAAGGGGAGATTTTTTTAAGAACGAAGATACTGAGGTAAGAAATTCTGGTTATTTATGGTGAGTTGGTAAATAATTGACTGATTGATGGATCACCTAAAACAGCACTGCAGTTTAAAAAAAATCTCTTAATTATTTCAATTAATACCAGAAATACTGTTTGGAAATGAAAACTGATATTTCCTACTGACACTCTATACACAAATATAAAAATAACTGACTTTTTTGTTTGGTGAGAATACTAGCAGCCTAAGATTTTTGCCCAGTATTGAGCATTTAGGTATTGTTGTGCTCTTTAGAGAAACTTGTACGCACACAGAGACACGCAGACACATGTAATTAGACACTTATGCAGTTAAAGACCTGTAGCCCTTGTGATTTCACCCTGTCAGCCTGACCCGACCACATTTAATGACACTCAGGTTTCTCTGGGTACAGATGGGTCGTGACATGTTAAAACATTAATTTGCCTACAAGCCATTCTGTGTGAGATGAGACCTTGTATTTCATACTGCATGTTGCTTTGCGGTGCTGTGGGTCAGGTAAAACATTGGTTTAATTTCCACACACCTGCTGTAGAAGATGCTTGTCTATATTAAAAAAAATTTGATGACATTTCTAATTGTGTCTTTCACACACTGCTTATGGAGACTATTGCCTTGCAGTAACATTCAGTTTTTGTTCTTTTACAGATGTTAAGTGCAGGTTTGTGAGTGCATTTGTAGATCCATATGTTGATTTGCTTCAGTGGTATGGCTCAATCATCCTTCATTACGTTTGTAATTCATTACACAACTAATTACATTAGGGCTGGCATATGTGTGCGCAGAAGTCAGTGTACATGAGATTGTGCATGTGTGGGGGGGGATTAATAGTGCCCAATTAATTTAACATTATAAATGTACAGAAGAAAAGTGAAGAGATTAGGCTGTAAAATGTGAATGTACTGCATATTATATCATCATGCATCAAGGCCATGAAATCAATCATCAGAGTTGCTATTCCCTTTTTTTTTTTTTTTTTAATAAAGCTAGGCTATTGCCTAGTCGCCGTTAAAAAGTTTTTTTGAAAAATCCAACCCTTTTTCACCCCAAAAGTGATAATGAAAATCAAGCCCCAACATATCATGGACAATTATAGTATGTTGGAAACAGTGGAAAATATGGACTCTTGAGTTTCTCCTGGGGCTCCAGCAAAGTGTTAACTGAATGCACACACAAAATAAAAGTGCAATTTAGACATCCAACAAGACCTATCATGTTCCAGTTGTCATATTTTTTTACTCATGTTCAAAACGGAGAATCAAAGGAGCATACTAACAAACATTTTACATGTTTAGGACAATTCTCTTAGTGTGTGATACACTTTAAACTTTGTTTTGCTAATGTTTGATGCTCCCTTTACGGGGGGCACTCTTCTAGTGATTCCATTCAAAGTGATAGAACATCATTTATGAATCATAACCCAGCATACTGGCTAGTACATTGATTTGCACTACCAAACACTCTCAGTTTTAGGTCTTAATTTACAAAGCTTTTCAAAAAAAATAAAAGTTTGAGGCCTTAAAGTCTTTAATTTACTGAAATATTGTCTTGTACTAGGTCTCAAATCATTTTAAATTGGCTTTAATCATTCTGTGGCTATAAAAATGCTAATTAAAAATGAAAGTAGTGTTTTCTAAATGTACTGCACCTAAAGGACTAGACTGTTCTTGCATGCTGCTTTTGTACCAAATCATAATTACAATCACCTGTTGAAATCACCTGCTTCAAATCACATCATTATTTAACCAATTTACCTGATTACTGGGCCTAAACTGCTCCTGTTCCAACTTTTTTTGGAATGTGTTTCAGGTCTGAATGACAGGAAAGGATGTATATTTACAAACTAAATGAAGTTGAACAGACAAAACATGAAATATTTTGTGTTCATATTGTCTGCAATGAAATACAAGTCAAATTTGGAAATTACTACTTTCTTTTTTTTGTTGTTGCATTTTTTATACTGTTCCAACGTTTTCTGATTGGGCTTGTCCATTTAGTTTATTATCGTTTTTAAAGCTTGTCAATCTTTTTAAAGAAATGCTACTGTATGTTGAAAAAAAGGTTTGACACATTATTAAAAATTTGTAGCTAAGAAATAACTAATTTAACTTTAATAAATCTTTGCCTCTGGCCCAGCTGGGCCATTAGAAAAAGATTTTAGCGATTAGCCCTATATAAGTCTGAAATTTCATTTTTAATGGTCTTTAAAAGTCTTAAATTTGGTGAAACCTGCAGAAAACCGGAATAATAATAATGATAAATTAAATTTCTCTTTATCTTTCTTCTCTGAATAAGCCTTTACATATGAAAAACATGTTGTTCTGATACAAAGAGGGTCTAACATATAAGAGGAATAAAACAATGGTTTGGATTCTATCAAAAATGAAGCGTTGCCATAAGAAATGAAGTTGCCATTTATTCATTCATTTATTTTCCTTCGGTTTAGTCCCTTATTTATCACCCTGATTTATTCCTCAGAGCACCTGGAGGAAAGCTATGCGAACATGGGGAGAACATGCAAACTCCACACAGAAATGCCAAATGACCTAGCCGGGACTCGAACCAGCGACATTCTTGCTGTTAGGCGACAGTGGTAAACACTGAATAAATACAATTTCTTTTACAAAACATACAACTTAAAGTTTATTAAAGAAGTCAAATTCAAAATTGAGAGTTGCAAAGCAGTCATCAATAGCTAAATAGAAAATCAATATGCATCTTGTAGAAAGGAAGGAAGGGTCACCAATTCAGCACACATGGTGAAAATTTTTAGACAAATAATAACAGGTGGGCACTGGAACTACTTTATGCAATTGCAAAAATACATCTGACTAAATTTTGAGATTGCACAGTTTTAAAGTTTGGTTACAATTTGGAATGCTGCTGGTGAGCTTACTTTTTTCAGGTGTGTACAGAGCCTGTCACTCTCTCACTGAACGACATGTTTTTTTTTCTGGATGCTGTGTACGTTTGTTTGACAATTGTCAGTGTTAAGGTGCAATACTGCCACCTGAGATGTCAACCAGATTTGTGCGCTGGAGTATTTATTAGTAGACTACTATTAGTAATACCCGAGTATATAATCACACCCTAAATTGACATGATATCAGTATTTTATGCTAATAATATCACAATTATTGTCAATACTAGTATGTTGTGTCACTTCTAATCTGTCCTGCCATTTTTAGATAATTTAGAATGGTATTGGTGGTGTAATACGTATATGTGGTGTCGGATATATTTTCTAGTGTTAATTGAGTCCAAATTTTAAATCTCACAGCTTACCTGAATATCTCTGCTCATGCATCATCTTGTCTAAGACACCAACCAAGGCACTACTTGTGGCCTCTCAAAAACAATAGATTGTGTGTGTGAAGTCAAAATGTCCTATTTGTTACATCAGCCATTCACCAGCAAATTACAACTTGGTTAAGCTGACATAGGTGACAATTATGGCATTATTTAATGTGACGCAGAATGTACCACAAGCACATTACTCAAATGACTACTACTGCTCTTGTGGACCTACCATACTTATAAGTCCAGCATTCACAAAGTACTCTCCCATCCCTCTCCTTTATTTCTTTTTTAATCTCTTCTAGAAGACTTTGATGCTAAAAGCAGCCAGGTCAATACCGGTCTCTCTCATCTTTCATCTCCTGACGTTCACCACTCAGATGTGTCACTTCTTTCTTTCACGCCCACTCGCACCCATCTCTCCGGTCCTATTCCCTCTCTCTTTTGGCAACTGGGTCATGAGAATGAGAGTGAAAGCAAACACTAGCAATCGATTAGATGGTGGGAGAAGGGCCTGCAGGAAGCATCTGAATAATTATTATTTTCTCCCTTCATGCATTTTAAATGAACAAAATTACAGGAGAAATTTTCTTTAAATGTCTGTATTGCTGATGCACACTGAACAGAATCTGTGCAACCATTAAAAATAATGTATTAGCATATAATTTGATGGTGCTTTCAGCTACACAGAAAAAAATATTCATTGGATTTACTAAAAAAATTTAAGGTAACTGGTTGCAAACAATTTATATGGGCTGATTTAGTAATGTTCAACTAAATATGTTGGTTTAAATTCAGCCCATTTAGCCAAAACTGTTTGCAACCAGTTACCTTAAAGAGCCTCTTTTATGGATTTAAGTGAATGAAAACATCCATCTGAGGTTTAAATCTGAAAGTGCACCGTGTTTAAAACTATTGATTCTTTAACGTAAAGGTAGACTCAAGAGTCGAATAAATAAATCGTGTTGGGTTCGGATCTTTTGCCTAAACGCATCAATGTCAACACTGTACATTACTGAATATGTAGTACTGGATCCAGCAAAACATGAATGCGCCTTTCCCTTCACATAGTAGCGGAGCACGGGGGATCACGAGACTGATCATGACACAAAGATGACGATTACTGACAGATGGAGATTGGGCTGAGGGGAATAAAGGGTAAAAGTTCATTTTTACAACAACACCACAGTATAGCCAACCTAGTGCTGTGTTTGTTCCTGTCACTTTTGTGATTTTTGATACAATAACCTACGCTGCAACCAGTGTTGTGCAAGTTACTTTCAAACTGTAATACATTACAGATTACTTGTTACTGTTATTTAAAAGTAATCCCTTACCTACAATATTACTGTCTCAGAATTGTAATTTAACATGATTCTTATGTTACTTTTTAGTTTCTTTCACCAAAATAACCACAGAATTAGAACTTAACATTCTAAAACGACCAAATGTACTGTAGAGCATGTTACATCCAGTAGAAAGTGATGTAGTATAATGACTGTGACCTATCCAGGTGCTCGTGCACCGATTTCCTCTGTTTGTGGACAAAACTGCTATATATGTTGCTCGCGTGCAAATTTTGTCACACTCTCTTAAATATGCACTGCTCACGCTCAAATTTTCTTGCACACTCTCAGTACACTGCATGCTCAGTGAGGTGATATGCAGACTCACAATTTGTGTTGTGTTCCCTCTTCTATTCAAGCTTTTTGGTATGATTTATATTGGTACACTGTTTATTAACAATAACCAAAATACAAAAATAGACTTGCATATTAAATTTTTTATCTAATAAACCATAACATTTTTGGCTGTATGTTATATGATGAAATATTTCCAGTTTCAAACACAAGAATACATTTTATTTTAAGAACATTTGTTAAATATCCAAAGGAGCACCACACTAATAATATAAAAAAAACATTTAAACAAAAATATAACTAACGCAAGCAGAAATGCAATTGTGATAGAAAATAGGGAAAAACTTGATAAGGTATTATAGCCTACTGTACTATTCAGTCTTTAAATAAATGTCACTATCAATCCCATTTTATCATGGCAACTAAAATAAAGTGAACTAGTCTCTGTTGTCTTCCACATTGTTGATGAGATTTTGTAGGACATTTTCCCTGTCATACTCTTCATTTTGAGAAGAAGCTGTTCCACAGGACCCCTGAAAACACATATTGGCATGTACAGTGTTTTAAACAGTATAGTAAAGTATACTTCAACTAATCTGTTGTGGTAATACTATAGTTGCTATGGTAACACAACAAGTGTAATATAGACAAATTACCCAGTGCTGTAGTTTTTTTTACAATATAGGGTATATTATTAACATTCACCACACTTTACTGTAGTAAAACTACACTTTGTATTTCATTTTATTAGTTCACTATTCTTAATACTACAGTATGCTGAAGCATTCATTAACAAGTTGTAAATAATACTAGCCTAAAATATAGGCAGTATACTTAACACATCAAAAACACTAGTATTTATTAAAGTATTTACCTTAACCTTATTATTTCGTGTATTATTAATAAATAGTGTAGCAATATATAAACCATATCAACATTCTTGGGATAACCAATTTAACAGGAGGATCTCTGGAGAGCAAAAGCACAAAAAGAAGAGGAAACAAAATGTGAGTCTGCATCATCTGATGGAGCGAGAGCAGATAATTCGCACGTGAGCAGCCAGTGTTTTGAGTGCGCGCGAAAAGTTTTGTCCATGAACGGAGGAAACCGGCGTGTGAAAGAGATTCGTTCGCTCTCGACTTGTAATACTGCGCTTATGACATTTGTCAGTGAAATAACGGCATATGCGCGTACATCCATCTCACAAATGTACTGTCTTCTGCCATTTTCATCTATTTAGGGCTTAACGTTGCTGCAAACCGGTCCGGACCTCTAGCTCAGAGGCTGAAATCATTCCGCGTTCTAAGTAAAAAGTTCCAATAGCCAGAGAGAGATTAATGACAACACACGTGTTTATTCACTAACCACAAACAGGAAGTAGAACTTACTTGCGGTATTTTTCATTTGTTAATGTCTTGAACATACTTACTGAACATGTACCGAGTAATATATTACTGAAAATGTATTCGTAATGCCTTACAACATTGCATTACAGAAAAAGTAATTTGTTACTGTAATACATTACTTTTGTAACACATTACTCCCAACACTGGCTGCAACATGGGATTCGTCGGCTGTTTGCTATTATTGGAAGGAGCAGCCGAGACTATTATGTATGGGACTTTGTCAGACTTTGACAGGGCCTTAGTCAGTTACTGTTACAGTTCATATGGACCAGTTTCTTCTTCCTCCGGATCAGAACATGTAAGTGTAATTAAAACTGTTCCCTCGCTTTGTGTAGTTTGCAAAATATGTGTTTAATTCTTTGTTGTAAGCTGTATTTCGCTCCACACAGCTTGTAATTACTTATCTATTATAGATCTGTGTTTCTACTGTATCTCTCAGGTTAAATCTTTATGGGGCTATTCACATATTGTATCCAAAACCATGTTGAAAATGTGTTCTTCCTTTACCGATTTAAATGCATTTCTGAACTCACGATCCTCTGCCGTTTGTCTTTGCTATGGCCACCATCAGCTGTTCCTTCACGATTTTTAAAATAGTTCAACTTTTACCAATGTGTGGATTAATACTGAATGTGTTTCGTTGTTATTACTTGGGGTTAGGTTTAAGAGTAGAGTGATATGCTGGTGTTTAACTGCAAGGCTTTATTGCATTCCTGCATTGGGCTCTCACAGACTCTGTGTGCTACATTATAGTAGTGGTGGGCATTTCTCTCTGTCTCGCGATGAACCCAGTCCACCAATCACAACAGACTGGGTCATCGGACCAATCAGCACAGATTAGCTTCGTGCTAAAGAGGGGTTTGGGAACAAATGTATCGCTGAACAAATCATATGGGAGTCGTTGGGATAATTAGGTAAAAATAAATGCAGATTATAAGACAATGAAAGCAGTTTTTGACCTTGCATATCAGCCTTGGAGATTCCCCACAACCAAAATATGACCTTTTTTAATGCATAATGAATTAATCATTTTTTCAGTGTACGTAACAGATGGGTAGTACTTTAATTTTCAGCATGAAACAAATGTCTGGACTTGTCATCTGGATAGAGAAAATTTGATCTGGACTTGCACAATCAGATGTGATTTTAGCCATCTCTTCTCTGCTAATCTGTCAGTCTGTGGGGTTTATTTGTCCCTTACTTCTGTCCTCTCCGCATCACTCTGTCCTACTGTCTGTTTCGCTGTCTGACACTATTGATCAGCTGACCCACCCACTGACAGCAATCTCTCTCTCTTTCTCTGACTCTCTCTCTCTCTCTGTTATAAATCTCTAAGGTGACAGGGCCAGGCTATCTGTGTGCATAGATAAGGCCTTGTTTGTCTTTTGCTGAGACTGCACAATATGTGATGAATAGAGAGGAGGAAAGAGAGAGGAAAAGGTCACCTGCAAGGAGAAATAAAAGAGTCTTGAGGTGAAATTCTCATTAGGCATTCATAAACGAGATGAAAAATACACACGGCCATATTTACCTGACTCTCTGTCAGGATGGGAAAAGTGCAGCCTCAGGCTCAATATGACAACACTCCAGCGACAAAATGATGGATAATATTAAGTATTAGGACACATCTGCTGTCTCAAACAGTAGCAATATGGAAGCCTGAAGCCAGCTATTAAAATCATACAGTTTTGGGTTTGATTCAAAAATAGGGCTGGACCGATAAATGATATTATATCAAATCGTGATAATTTGAATGAATTTGTGTCAGTAACAATAATAAGCTCTGAACTTTTTTACTCTATATTGACCTAAGACCAATCACACAGAAGAAATGTGCAACAATGGGAATCTAAAAGTGTGTTGATATTAGTGATGTACCAAATTTTCAGCCACCAAAAGTTTATCAGCCGAAAATATGTTATGCCATTTAATGGACCCTCTATTTTTTGTGGCTTCAGTCATTGTTTGGGTACTCTTAAATCTGGAAGCATTAACAACTTTAATTGAAATATATATCGTTGTCTTTCAATATAGAAAATAATTATCGAGATTGTATTTTTGCCATATCGCCCAGCCCTATTCAAATTCTTTTCATATCGATTCTTTTCTGTTTTGAATGAAATATCTTGTACTCAACAAGACTGCATTTATTGAATCAAATTTAATTTAGTGAATTGGTGCATTTAAATTTATCCATGTTTTGAAGATGATAGAAGACATGGGTCATTTTTTAAAGAGCAGCATTTATCTGAAATAGAAATATTTGGTTGTCTTTACCGTCACCATTGATCACTTTTTAAAAATGTATGAATTACAGAATAATTATACAAAATGAGTGAATCAAATGAAAGAAAATATAAACAAACACACACAGAAACAAAAAAATAAATAATAATATACCTGACAAATTCCAGTTTACATAGGAGTAAATGCTGAAATAGAAAATCACTCTAGGGATCCTTTCACACTGCAAGGCTTAGATCTCTAATTAGATGTTTTATTTAACTTTTCTATATGATTTATTTGTACAACTCTTCACATTTTGTTTTAAATGTAACCAATATCAGATTTCCATTGTGAAATGATCTTGGTCTTAAACTGACCTACGTGTACAAAAGAACAACTACACACAGCATAAACTTTCTAATAATGTCGTCAATCTGCATATTATATGATGTGAATAATGCTCATCATCAGATTACATTTAATAGGACTATTATTGCTGTTTTCACAGACAACAGCAGGTATTTTACAAACTATGAATGGTTGTTTTGATCGTTCTAATGTAATGCACAGGAAAGCAGATGTGAATTAAGCAACTGATGACTACTTTCTAATCACAGCAGTGTGCTTGTTCTCTCTAGAGACCAGCCTAGATTAATCATACTGGTCACTGGTGTTATAATACTCATCAAAGGGTTAATGAGCAGCCGTCGAGAAGGAAGAGGATGTTTGTAGTACACAACAGTGCAGAATGATGATGAATGTAGATATAAAATTGTTAACACTTTATTTTGATGGTCCATTTGAGTATTAGTAGACTGTCTGCTTAATATTTGCTGATACTGCTCCTTCAACAGGCATTTAACTGACTGTAAGAAACTTAGCAAGTACATGTCAACTTACACAAACCCTAACCCCAACTCTAACAGTCTACTTATAATCTATTATGAGAATTAGTTGGCATGTAGATGCAATGTAACTTCAACAAACAGACCATCAAAATAAAGTGTGACCTAAAAATTGTGTAAATGTTGCAGGAAATCTGACATAACCTTTCAAATTATAGTCGCATTGCCAAACAGCTTACCAATATCGGTTTTAATAGCACATACTGTAAGAAAGTGGCAAAAAATGGAACTGAAAAGATCAGATTCTATGCAGTTTTTGCTGTTCACACTAACATGACAAAAACATGTAGGCCAAAAAACTAAAAAAAGAGAAATTGAAACATTTTTCACCTTAACCTGTTTTCCTCTAAGAGCATAACAAAACCTGCAAACACATTGTTCTTTTGTGGAGCTATATGACTTGGGAGTAATAACAAGCAATCAATCTGCCCAAGAAATCTGAAATTAAATGGTCTCAAATTGGTCCCCTAAAACTGCTAAGCTTTATATAATGCCAAAACAAATGTACGAGTCTAATAATGAGACAATTAATATGTTTATTCTTTTGTGTTATATAATGCAATAAGCAATAATATATAATATAATAAGTTTCACACATCAACAGAAACACCAAGGACTAGACGATCAGTTTAAGGGTTAAAAAATTGATATAAATTGTTTGAAATGAAGATATATAAAACTAGACATTTTAGCTTAGCTTTTGCACATGTCGGAATTAAAACAACATAGCGTTTGTTCTGTGCATACTAAACTAAACTGTTTGCAAGTCATTTTTGCAATTTCAGAGCATGTATTTGCTGGGTCTCAGATGAAATGTACTTGAATAAGTATCATGTTTTGTTCTGTTTCTGAGGTACGTGCCATGTGTAAATGCAATATAAATGGGGATGAGTTTGATTAGAGCATAAAAGAGGATTTCCGCTTAAAAACACATCTTATTAACACACCAGAGTGCTGCAAAGTATCGGGCACTTACCGAGATGACTCGCCGTTTTTTACGCTGGGAGACAAAGAGAGACCGAAAGCTTGTCATAAACCTGTGTGTGTGTGTATGTGTGTGTGTGTGTGTGTGTGTGTGTGTGTACGCTAGGATGTGCGTCAACAGATGGTCTGGCTAATTGTTCTATCATTATGACAGCTTACACCCTTCTGCAACTTGGTCATCTCCATTGTTTTCTCTCACTCTGTACATGTTTGTGCCTTAGTGCATTTCCACTTAATACCTGTTATTATTGCACAGCTGAGGCCTCAAAAGCCCAGTGTACGAATCCACCGCAATTGACTGGAGGGTACAAAATGACTAAAAGTTTGCGTAGATTTATGTGTGTGTGTGTGTATTTTGAAAGCCGATGTGTTTTTGATTGTGTGTTAAAGGTGCCATAAAATGCAAAACTGGATATATATATATAAGCATAGTTGAATAATATGAGTTCTGCACATGAAAATTACACACAAAGTCTTAAAAACTTGATATTGATTTTTTCCTTCTTTTGTAAATGTTATTTGAGCAAAAAAACACTGTAAAACAGGCAAATCAGAACACAACAATAACTGAGGTTAGAGTCAGGATCAATAACATGTAGTCTGCGCCAAAATCTCTTTAAAGGAATTCTAAAGTCTTCTGATTCTGAAGAAGGGAATAATCCGACACTTCTTGGCTGTTAAAGCCATTTCTGTTTAAATTTCTGTTGTAACAACATTAACAATAATTTATTCTGTGTTGTTGATATTGAACACAATATTATTCTACAGTAACATTGGCTAACTAGCAAACTCCAAATATCTAGCATAGGTAACTAAATATCATTCATTCATTTTCTTTTTGGTGTAGTCCGTTTATTAATCTGGGGTCAACACAGCGGAATGAACTGCCAAATTATCTAGCATATGTTTTACGCAGCGGATGCTCTTCCAGCTGCAACCCATCACTGGGAAACACCCATACACTCTCATTCACACACATACACTACGGACAATTTTAGCCCACCCAATTCACCTATACCACATGTTTTTAGACCTGTGGGGGAAACCGGAGCACCCGGAGGAAACCCACACAAACACAGGGAGAACATGCAAACTCCACACAGAAATGCCAACTGACCCAGCCGAGGCTCAAACCAGCGACCTTCTTGCTGTGAGGCGATTGTGCTACCCACTGCACCATCGTGCTGCCTGCAACTAACTAAATATGATGAACGTTTAATATGAAAAAATATTATTTTTTATTCATCTGTCTTTGTTGTCATATCATGCATCAAATGCCTTGGTATTATAAATATAATGTAAACAGCGATATGTATGATGAAAAAAAATTTATCTGATACTTAATTTGTTAAATGACAAAAAAAGAAAAAAGAAATTGCATGTTTCTGCTTAGCTACATGTAGCTATGGAGAAACTGTGCACGTCATGTAAATACACTTTACCAGCACTGTTATACAAGGCTCACATGGAAATACAACTAAAAGTTGTACTGCTGTTTAAGTTGATGTTTAAATGACTAAATGATTGTCATTTGGCAAGGCCTCTGCTCAACTTAAAAATTTGTTTTTGACAACTGAAGATTATTTTGCACTTGTATTTTATAATAAATAATTCACAGCTTCTGCATTCATGCCTGACTGTAGACCCGTTTTCTCTGTGAGCCACTATGAAACGACAGATAGACAGACAGACACATTGTCAATATTCACAACCCTTACAAATATGGTAAAAACAAATATAACAGAACAATGGAAAGTGCACCATTATGGTTTATGAAAGGCCATAATTTAGATTTGGGGGTCTCCAACAACAGGCTGATATGCATACAAGAAAAAAAAAACACTTTCATAGTCATAAAATATGATTTTAATTATCTATCTATATATGATATCTAATTATCCCAATAAAGCTGCAGTCACACTGGACTTTTCTCCCCTTAGACTTATATTTCAGACCGGAAATGCAGGGTCATGCGTCAAGTTTATCGCATCACTTGACTGCATGAGACCAATCCAGGATCAAAATATGACCTCTCTGAACAGAAATTTAAAAGATGGAGCAATCGCTGGCTTTTTTTTTTTTGTCTAATCATCTTGTTTAATCCCGCCCCTGTTCGCAGAGCCCTATGACAGAATTTCACATGCTCAAACTCTAGTGTGACTGCAGCTTTACTCCTGTATGATTTGTTCAACGATTAATCCCCTCTTTTCCAAACGTTAATTTAGCTTGTATTTAAATCAAGAAAGCCTATGCACTGCACTTAAACTGCACCTCTTTCTTTGTGTTTTTCAGGGAGGTGGAAGGTGAGTTGGAGGTGGTTTGGGAAGCAGCCACCAGAGAGAGTCAGCGCTTGAGAGAGGTGGTGTTGAGGAGCAGTTCGCTGAGTCCAGTCACTGTGGCTCCAGCCCTACACAGCACTTCCGGCCGGACTCCTGCCAGGATCCCCCATCCAGAGGATCATTTGTCGTGCTCGCTGCCCTCTTCCTTCATCAGCAGACAGTCTCGTCTACCACATCCTTCACAGCGCAGCCCCATGTTTGACTCCGACTCCGACCAACACCAGAATCCATCGTCTGATGAGAGTGACAAGAGCGGACGAGACTCCTGATGTTTCCATATCCTCCTTAATTAGTATTTTGGGTTCATGAATTAATTTTCTGAATTTACCTGAATGCTTGATTTGTTTTCATGTAAGATACATGAGGCCATTAAATACGCAGCCATATTCTTTCTGTTAAATGTTTCATTTCTGTAAAATTTTAACTCGCCTTTATTTTCAGAATCTACAAAAAGTTTATATATTTTACATTTGAGATCTTTGTTCCTCCACTGAGTCTACTCACTCAAAATGATCATAAAGAGATTTTAATAGAAAATAGAAAATCTAAATCTAAAAAATGTTTCTAAGAAAAACTGATTTTATTGTGCCTTTTATTCTCATACAAAGATTGTTCAGTAAACATAAACAAAAGTTCAAACAATACTATGTTTCACACAAGAAAAAACTTCATTGGTTCTTGCAGAAGCTCAATCATTCTGCATGACATGCAAGCAGGGTGCGAATTACAGGAGGGGGGGGGGTGATTGACCTCTCTAATTAAGGCTTGATCCCCCCTGAAGAACATCAAAGCAATATGTATAGGGGGTTCCTTTTGAATCTGAGAAAAAGTTCACTCTGATCTGTATATTTAATAATATTGTTAATAATTAAAATAATAGATATCCATTTGACCACCCCTAAAACGGTTCATACCATTATGAATGAATAATTGCTCCAATTAAAAAAAAGTGATATTTCTTTTAGTCCTTCATCCGTCTGAAACCATAAGAGTTCACAAGACTGATTTCTCATAAAATAAGTGTTGGTTTTTAACATATAGCCTAAAAATAAAGTCCAATTAGATGCATAGTTTGACCTAAAGTAAGTCGAAATACCTAATCAGGTCAGAATACACTAAGCCTATCTCACAGAACAGTAAAAACTTAAATATATTAGATGTAATTTCAATGTATAACGTCAATGTATAATTTGCACACTGCATGCAAGGATGAACCTCGTTGGTAAGCATTATTGAGCTTTTAACTAAATCTGAATGCTGTAAACATTGTTTGCTGATCAGTGTTCAAATGTAAATACAAGGCTATAATATAAAGAGATTGTGTCTCTTTAAAAAACTTCAATTAAACTGCTCAATTCATATGGACTTTTAAGTGAATAGATTTTCAATGTAGGGTCAGAAATTCACTGATTTGATTAAAATTTGTGTTTCAAAGATAAACCTATTTCTTATGGGTTGGGAATGACATGAGGGTGAGTAAATGATGACAGAATTTTTATTGTAGGCAGAACAGTTTTGATCGCTAATAATGATTATCCTGTAGCTGGAGAACAGTACAGTATTCATTCAGCCGCTGAGCTCATTTATGACAGCCCTTCCAGCAGTGGATGCACAAAACAACACAGGAAGTTTTGTTACACAAGCCACATGATGGATGATAGAGCAATAGAGCCCTTCTCTTTATTTCTCTCTCTTGGACTTGAAGAAAAGATCACACCTTTTTTTCCTTTGTTAGAAAGTACAGGATGTGATAATATAATTAGCATTTCTGTTTGTGAATGTTTGCACAACAGCAGAATTCTAGAAATTCTGCATAGTAATCTCTTATGCTTATGATATGGGTTTTCTCATTGTGTTCCTGCTTATAATATGCAGCGAGCTCTCTTTGCTGTTTTTAACTAACTAAAGTAGTATATAAAATGGGCTATATGCACACAGACATTTCATTTTCAGCCAGGCAGCCCAAGGGCTTCCGGTGAGCTGTCTCCATTACAAAACTGTCATGTTTAAGATCTGATTTCTTTAAAAATTAGCAATCTTCACTGTCTGTTAGGTATACTATATGAAGTGAGTCTCAGATCAGACAAGAAGCACTGCATTAAATGCCTGCCATGCCTTTAAAATATGGATTGAATATTCAATTGAATTTCTGAGCTAGACTGTTGCTACTGACGGTGCTAGCGGTTACAGTTGAAAAATTAAATGAATGTTTAAGTCTGTTTAACTGAATGTATTGTAATTACATTACAACACCGATGCTGTAAAACAACCTTGTGAAATTGAAAATAGTCACATTAAGCTTTCACCAGAAGTTTATCGTTGGCTTTAAAACTTTAGCTGTGCATAGAGCTCATTTGATTTACACTTACATGCTTCCATCAGCAAAGTGGTCAAGGTCATCTACAAATCATTATTTAAAAAAATAGCAGCCATTTTTATTTTAATTGTGGGATATTACAGCTTTTTATTGTGAATGATTTGTTATACACTTCACCATTTTTATTTCATTTGTGTGATCTTATAATTAACAACATTAATGTCTTGCTACAACAATCAATGATCTAATCTATTTCTCATAAACAAATGAGAAAAATCTCGCTCTACATTTTTTTGCTCAAGAAGCCTTTGCATTTAGTTATACATTACAAGTAAGGAGAAAAGGCTATTGCATCTTTCACTTTACACCAACTTTAATATCGAAATCTTATTCTAAATACAAAGCATTTTAACCAACAAAGGGAAAGTGCATAAGAGAAAATGCACAAGGCCACTTTCTCTTTTAGAAGAGATTTTTTTTTCTATCCGCTTGTTAAGTGTGACCTCACACGAAGCGGCTTCCGGGTCCAAGCACTCTATCAAACTGTATGGGGAGACTCAACAAATGGTAATACTAAACGTTTACAAAGCGACCATCGAAAATCACGATCGATATATACATCCAAGCCTAATATTAGATGGACAGAAAATGATACATTTTTTATAAATTGTTAAAATATTGGTGTCTGAAGCAGCAAGTTCTGAGACTGTTGTGTACACCATGATTTTTTTATCAAATTCACTTTAATGTGTGATATGACTAAAAAGTGGTCATGAACGAATATTTTCTCAATTCAATTGAATAACGGATTGGACCCAGAAACAGTATTTCATACGTCATGACTTAACAATCGGATTAGTAGTAGTAGTAGTATTTATTTTTTCTTTTTTTTTGCACTTATTAGAATAGAAAATGAAGATGGTGAGAGAGAAAATTGGGGATAGGATCTAAAAAGGCTCTTAAGCCAGGACTCGAACTCGGCACACCCGATGCTCAGTGGCAATATTTGTTGGCGCACTGGCCACAAGGCTATCAGTGTATACTGTTGTTTGTTGTTTTTAGGATATTGGGATAACAAATAAATTGTTTTCTGTTCTCTTGTTTCCATGTTTCTGTTCTCATTTGTTTTTAGCAGCATCTTTATAAATCTCTGATACAAGGTTCTCCTAAAGAGAGACATTTTAATTCCAAAGGTAAGCAGTAAGTTCTCAAGCAAATCAGCTGTGGTCAGGACAAATCTACAGAGACACAGCAATTAAACCAGACAGTGACTCTATTGCAATACACCTGATCGATTAAAAAAAAAAAGCCTGTCTGACTATTGCAGCATAATTAGGACAGTTCAATAGTTCTCTCCAATAGCACCACACTGATTTAGAGCAAAATTATAATCCAGCAATCACTATGCACAAAGTTGTAGCAGTGCGTCTCAGAACTGCAGTCTGTGTGCATGTGTACAAGATCACTGCAGAAATAGAGCACTGCTGGTTAGCTGTAGGGTATTGATGATACATTTCATAGATTAGCAGCGGTGTAGTATTTCAGCTGATTGTTAACCATTTATTGATTCATTGCCTTGCTTTAGCTACATCTTTGTTTGCTTTGTAGATTTTTTTTTTTTTACAGACAGATTGTTTTTAATTGGAGCATGTGTGTTTGTTTTAATATACATCTGTTTTGTTTTGTTATGTGAATATTTTTGTTTGATTTGATGTGATGTGAAGGTTTACTGATAGAGTAGCCCAGTGAACTGGAGAGTTGGAAGAAACCTGCAGTGCCTTTGCTTTGTTATAAATCAGGATAAAAATGTAGGACGACTGTCTGCAAAAAGATACAACTTATTACAGGTAAGAGGAAGAAAGCATTATGTGTGGATAAGAGAGAGAGAGTGTGTGTGTGTTTGTATACTTATGAGAATGTGAAGCACATCTCTGCAAGTCCAAGTCACTTGTTCTCTTTCACAGGCCCAGTGGACTGAGGTTCTGACAGCAGAGAAAAATGACAAGGACATCTTATAACGTTACTGCACCTTGAGTTCCTTCGCAGCCAATGAGCAACACATGCATGTTTACACAGCTATCTTTGGGGAACTTGTCCTTCTATTGTTTTTATTCTGGCCTAACACTATTTTCCATTTTCTAAACATGCTAGCTTTGCCCTGCATGAATATGTTTGCATTAAGTGATCAAGTTATGTATTATTTTGTGTCATAATAATATATATTTTCCAAGTTTGGTTTAAGGTATTGGTTTTACTCAGGGGGGGACATTTGGTCCTGACAACAGAAGTTAATCGATAATACACTCATGTGCATACAGTACATTACCTGACAAAAGTCTTGTCGTATATCCCAGTTGTAAGAGCAACAAATAATAACTTGACTTCTAGTTGATCATTTTAAAAAGTGGCAGAAGGTAGATTTTACAGATCAAATTAGCTGTTGAACTGCATCCCAATTATCACAAATACTACAGAAGACCTATTGGAACCCACATGGATCTGAGATTCTCATAGAAATCAGTCAAGTTTGGTGAAAAATCATGGTTTGGGGTTACATTCAGTATGGGGGCGTGCGAGAGATCTGCAGATTGGATGGCAACATCAACAGCCTGAGCTATCAAGACATTTTTGCTACCCATTACATTACAAACCTCAGGAGGAGGCAAATTCTTCAGCAGGATAGCGCTCCTCATACTTCAGCCTCCACATCAAAGTTCCTGAAAGCAAAGAAGTTCAAGGTGCTCCTGGATTGGCCAGCCCAGTTACCAGCCATGAACATTATTGAGCATGTCTGGGGTAAGGTAAAGAAGTGTATATGTATATTTTATTTTATATGTGTATGTATGTGTATGTGTACATTTTATTTCTGACTCCATAGTTAAAACGGATAAAATACTAATTGTAGGAGACTTTATCATCCACATAGATGACGCTAACGATACATTGCGTTTATGTATTTACTACATTCACTTGGGATAAAGCAAAATGTTGTTGGCCCAACCCATTGCTTAAAGCATACATTAGATCTAATATTGTCTTACAGAATTGAGGTCATTGATGTAGACATTATTCCACAAAGTGATGATATTACAGACCACTACCTCTTACTATATAAGCTGTGTTTACCTGAAATTGCAGATCTGCACCGATATAGCGCCCTGGTAGGACTATCGTCCCATCCACTAAAGATGAATTTACAAATAACTTACCTGATCTTTCTCTATTTCGAAATGCACCTGCAAATGCAAATGACCTTGATGTAGTAACCAGCATCTTTATGTGCTGTCTTTACTAGCACATTAAATACTGTGGCACCCATCAAATCAAAAAAGGCTAGAGAGAATAAAACTGCACCATGGTACAATAATCATACTCGTGCTCTCAAAACAGCAACCCATGCCCTGGAACGTAAATGGAAAAAAACTAATTTAGAGGTTTTTAGAATTGCATACAAAAGTAGTATGTCCAGCTATAGGAGGGCTCTTAAATCTGCCAGGGCTGAGCACCTCCGCAAACTGATAGAAAATAATCATAAGAATCCTAGATTTGTATTTAGCACAATTGCTAAATTAACAAATAATCGGTCATCCTTGGAACAAAATGTCCCCCCACAAACTAGTAGTGATGACTTCATGAATTTTTTCAGTGATAAAATAGAAGACTTTAGACAGAAAATAGAAGATGTTAAACTTTCTGCACCTCCTTATACTCCAGATCCAGTAAACATTCCACTGAATCAAAATAACCTACAATGCTTCAAAATCATAGAACAGGAAGAGCTAGATAAAGTTATAAATGGTTCTAAACCAGCTACGTGTATGTTAGACCCAATTCCAACAAAATTACTGAAAGATTTGCTACCTGTTATAGGAGAACCTCTCCTTAACGTTATCAACTCTTCTTTAGCTTTAGGCCATGTTCCAAATCCTTACAAGCTAGCTGTTATTAAACCTGTTATTAAGAAACCATAACTGGACCTCAGCAACCTAGCTAATTATAGGCCTATTTCAAATCTTCAGTTTATGTCTAAAACACTAGAAAAAGTTGTTTCTACCAAATTATGCTTCTTTCTGCAGATGAACAATATTTTTGAAGTGTTTCAGTCAGGTTTCAGGCCTCATCACAGCACAGAAACCGCATTAGTGAAAATAACCAACAATCTACTCTTAGCTGCTGACCAAAGGTGCATCTCACTATTAGTTCTACTTGATCTTAGCGCCGCATTTGACACCATTGATCACAATATTCTCATAGACCGCTTATATTCTACAGGTGTCCAAGGACAGGCCCTTCAATGGTTTAGGTCATTCTTAGCTGATCATTACCAGTTTGTGAATATTAATAGACGGCCTTCACAATCAGGCCAGTAAAGCACGGGGTGCCTCAAGGATCAGTTTTAGGTCCTTTGCTGTTTACAATATACATGCTTCCCCTGGGTGACATTATGAGAAGACACGGGATCAGCTTTCACTGCTATGCAGATGATACTCAATTATACATTTCAACTAAACCTGATGAGATGTCTGAACTGTCTAAGCTAACTGAGTGTATTAAAGATGTTAAAGACTGGACGACCAACAATTTTCTTCTCTTAAACTCAGACAAAACAGAATCATTACTTATTGGGCCTAAATCCTGTACACAGCAGTTCTCACAACTCGACCTGCAATTAGAGGGATACAAAGTTAGCGTTAGCTTCATCTAGGAAATATTGCTAAATTGCGAAGTATGCTATCCATCTCAGATGCAGAAAAGCTAGTTCATGCTTTCATGACTTCTAGGCTGGACTACTGTAATGCTCTGTTCGCTGGTTGCCCAGCATCCTCTATTAACAAACTTCAGCTAGTGCAAAATGCAGCTGCCAGAGTTCTTACCAGGTCTAGAAAATATGATCATATCACCCCAATTTTATCCTCCTTACACTGTCTGCCTGTTAAGTTTCATATTGAATATAAAATATTGCTTCTTACCTATAAAGCCTTAAATAATCTAGCTCCTGTTTATCTATCCAACCTCCTGTCTCGCTACAACCCAACCTGCTCTTTAAGATCTCAAGGCTTCTGGTAGTACCTAGAATAGCAAAGTCGAGTAAAGGAGGTAAAGCCTTTTCATTTATGGCCCCTAAACTCTGGAATAGCCTTCCTGATAATGTCCGAGGCTCAGACACACTCTCGCAATTCAAAACTAGATTAAAAACGTATCTTTTTAGCAAAGCATACACTCAGTGCATCACTTAGCGATATGATGCATTGTTGTGCCCATTGAGATGGTTTTTGCATCTCGTTTATATACACTATGAACAGACCGAGGCCCTCAGACTATGCAGCACCACTGATGCGATCCAAGACCAGCGATGAAATGATCCCAAGGTCTTCATAATCATGGACCAGGCCGTATCCTGAGCAGCTGCTGTGGTGGTCATGGTGGAGTGAGAGCACGAGACTGATTCCTGTGACACTCCAAAGACAGACGAGTCTTCGCTGAGGTCCAGCTTCTGGCGCCTAGACTGCAGCTCTGCACAAGACGTTTGGCCATAGGAGAAATGGTCGTGCCCATTTGAGCCTGGTTTCTCTCAAGGTTTTTATTTAATTCTTCACTTTCGCCAATTGGTGAAGTTTTTTCCTCGCCGCTGTCGCCACTGGCTTGCATGGTTCAGGATCTGTAGAGCTGCGCATCAATGGAATTGCTCTTCAGTGTTTGGACTCTCAGTAGTGATTATTAACTCACACTGACCTGAGCTAAACTGAACTGAACTTAAACTCTGAAAACTGAACTGACACTGTTTCAATTCACTATAATCTTCTATGTAAAGCTGCTTTGACACAATCTACATTGTATAAGCGCTATACAAATAAAGATGAATTGAATTGAATTGAAGGAGGAGGCATTAAAGATGAATCCAAAGAATCTTGATAAACTCTGGCAGTCCTGCAAGAATGCTTTCTTTGCCATTTCAGATTACTTTATTAATACATTATCTGAGTCAGTACCGAGATGTATGGATGCAGTCCTCCAAGCTCATGAGAGTCATACACAAAATTAATTCTTTTTCCACTGCACCATGACTTTATATTCTGTACTGTACATTATTTCTGTTAAGTGACAAGACTTTTGTCTAAGCAAAGTCAGACTTTACTGTCCTAATTAAATAATTAAAGGCATGATCATATTTTATTTTGGTAAAATAAGCTTAATCTAGAGGACTTTGTCTTTCATTTAAAGCCAACTCTGATACCAAATAGTCAACTAAAATCAAGCTATTATTGCTGTTCCTAAAACTTGGACAGTCAACAAAACTTTTGTCAGGTAGTGTACACCTTTCTTGCAGTCTTATTCTCCATTCTGTGAATGTATTCATATTACTCACTCCATCACTTCTTAGTGCAGCATTAGTCATCAGTTTTGAAAATAGTAAGGCATATTCAGTTATTTTCTTAAGACTTTTGGAGTTTCTTGTTTAACTGTGCTTCTTTAATATAAAACGAGGCAACAAAAGTGATGTGTATTAGAAAGAGAATTTAGCCTAGTCATTATTGACTTTGGCCTGTTCAATCAGTGGAACAAACAAAAAAATATGAAAAGTTGTGCTGCCCTCTGCTGGACATTGCTATTATGTTTTGGATTAAAGCATCACACTATTTAATACATAAATGAAAAAAGACATCAAATCAGTAAATCTAAAAGAAAAACACAATTTTGGAAACCTGTTCTGATGAATCTGCACTCTCAGAAATACAAAATGCTGTCACTGGAAGTTACTTTTTTTACCTAAAGGGTCTATTTTAGTATTTACTGTAAAATATAAATGTAACTTTTGAAAAAGTACCACCCTTGTACTAAGAGTGTGTGACAGATTTTGTGACAGGCCATCGAAATCTCAGTATGAAGTAAAAGTCACAGTGTACATTCAAACACTGCAGATTTACAGCTCCCACTAAACAGTTAAAGCCGATGATAGAGGAAAAGCTTGTTAAAGCTGTCCTCTGGGATGGTCTAGAGTTATAGTTTGCTCCTTATCTAGGTTAACATCTCAGTGTAAGGTCAGCAGAGTCATTTTCAAGTGCTCAATCACACTATTGTTGTGCTCTTGTGATTGGAGACTACAGCCAGTGGCAGTCTTTCATTTAACAAACAGAAAACAAAAAGTTGTAGACTTATAGTAGTATTAGCTAGTAGTATTATAAGTAATAATATGTATCAGTGCAGATTCAGTTTTAAACAGTACATTCGTGGTTCATCCATCCATAAAAAACATAGAAATCATATACTGATTATTCTGTCCAGACTGTAATAAATATAAAAAGCAATCTTTCATAATGCCTTTGTTTCATTTTTAATGACTGCTCTAGCAGATTGGGTTTGTTTTTGATTTCTATTAAGTGAAATCTGCACATTGTTATTTAATCTGACTCTTTCCGCTCTGAGCCAAGGTTTTACAGTGATTATGGTCAGATCTTACTGGCAACTTTAACTAAGGGGCTATCAAACCACATCTCTGAAATAAAAATAAAACAATAAAACATGACCATGGGTCACATAAACATTTACAGAACTTTTAAAACTAAAGATTTTAATGTATAGCTCATATTGCTCAAATGAACATAAGATAATGAAATAGTTTGGAGAAATTCATTTTCAAGTGATTTTGAGCAATTCATTTCCAAGTGATTCGGACAAAAATTGTGTTACATGAGCATAAACTTCCCTCTGAGATGTGTTTGTTTTTCTGTGTTTCAGAGCTTCATGTGAAGGAGGGATGTGCACAGTTAGTCATCTGTTACAGTGTTGGGTTAATTGTTAAATGTGAGTAATCTCTGCTGTTATCACTTAGGTTCAAATCTGAGTTGGGGATAAGAAGTAGAGCCCACAGGTAATAAATTGTCTTCATATAGTTTGTTTCTCAAAGGATGTCTGTCAGTGGATTGCTGGTTCCTTGATTAAAAAAAAATGGTGAAAATAAAAAGTATAACGTTGACAGATCAATACTGATGTGTGTCAGTGCTGTCGTGACATTCTTCTCACTTTGCTTAATATCTGTTAGAACTGTTAACACAGAACTATTTCAAGACTAATTCATATATTTATATATTTATATATATATAATTAAAATATTTTTAATATTTTAAAAATTAGAAAATCTTTAGAAAAGCAACATTGTTGATTGTCACTTGTCTGTATTTTGTTTGTATCTTACGTTCATTCTTTCTGAGTTTAATGCAATCTGTTTATATTAATATAAGAAAATATCTCTGAGAAAATTATAACTCACTCATCTTGTCAGTGTTTATTTCATTAACCTGTATTGGTGTTTAAAGTTTGTGTAATTTACAGGCTGCAGTATGTTGAGATTAGGAATTGTTTAAACACTGCTATAGTTGCACTTTATAATAAAAACAAGTTGACATTAATGTTCATAGGAAACTTTACTATACAATCTGTTCATGTTAATGTGTGAATACCTTAATTACTTGTTAGTACATGTTGTATTAACTAACATTTAAGTTTAGCTAAATGTAACCAACATGAACTCATGAGCTGTTAATGTATAATTATGTCATGGCTTTACTTGAAGGTGCACATCACTATTAAAAAGCCCCTATTACACATTGAAAAGGGTCATATTTTGGTTTTATGGGTCTCCAACAACATACTGATCTGCATGCAAGGTCAAAAAACACGTTCATGGTCTTACATTCTGCATTTATTTTTAACTAATTATCCCAGCGACTCCCATATGAATCGTTTAGTGATTCATTTGTTCCCAAACCCCTGCTTAGCGCGAAGCTAATCTGCGCTGATTGGACCGATGACAGCCTGTTGCCATTGGTCGACAGCGTTTAGCGCGAGACAGTAAAATGCCCAGCGCGGTTTATCAAGCCCGCGGGTCGCCAACATTGGTTTAGGATCCGATCGCAGCGGACGCTCGAAACACGCTTCAAAGTAAACTTACTAACACCACAGTAAACAGTACCCGGTTCTCAACAGTGTTATTTAGACACCTCAGCGCTGAAAGCAGTGCAGTTAAACACTAGCATATGTATGACATACATTCAGTTTTAATCCAAACAGCAGCAAAAGCTGAACTCTTCTGAACCTTGACCGCTGCACGTGTGCAGGATCAGCTAACGGTGGCCATAGCAACAACAAACGGCAGTGGAACAAGCTCACGAAAGCATTTAAATCTGTAAACAAAGCAGCACGCGTCGCGTTTACAACGTTGCATTAGACGCGATATGAGAATATAAAGAGTTAACCTGATACAGTACACGCGGTTACTAGTAACAAAACATGTAGATCATTTCTATTTGCAATCATTGCTGTGGCACCTCGTCTGTGAACTGCTATATGTTCTAAGGGCTTACCTGTACTCTGCTTTTCTAAACAATCACATCCCCAGCTGGGAGGTTGTAGCGTCCTCTGTCCTCTGACAAGCTATCTCCGCGGGCTCCCGCTCTCCATTCGCAAGCCTTTTCAGTGCTGCTCACCAGCCCGAAGCACAGCGTTCAGCAGCCTGCCGGTGTACCTAATAATTTGTCCTTATTTTGCCTGCACACCTGCTATCTTGTCTGTCCATTACAAGATGGAGGCAGAAACTAATGCATGAGCTGTGTAGTGATAGATCGCCCATTGTAAGCGTGCAGATTTCTGAAAGACACCTTTCCCTCACACTTCCAATAATATCCAGGTAAACACAGCGTCTTCATGAGCGTCTTGCTGCTCTGTTAGTGGGCGGGGCCGCAGGTTTGAATTTTGCCGGGTCCATTATGTTTCGCGACGACGTCACGCTGAAACGGCTGAAGACTCGTTATCAAGACGATTCATTTAAACCACTATGAGTCGACTCTTTTATAGATGAATCAATAGTTTTAAAAACCATCCTCTTTCAGATTTAAGCTTTAGCTGGATATTTCACTTCACTAAGAGATGTGTTACAAACTACATGGAAGGTCATTTTCAAAAACCCATAATAGGGGATCTTTAACTCATCTTTAACTCCTCATGAGCCCTGGTGTTTAAACTGTTCATGTTAATGTTGACAGAACACTTCTCTATTGTTATTCAGTGTAAACACACTAGACGGACGTGCATAAGGAGTTTATGAGTAGTTAAAAATGGGTTAATGATGATATGCCCCTCCAAGTAAAGTCATGATATAATTATACAGTAACATATCATGAGTTCAGGATGGTTAAATTAAGCGTAAACTAATGTGGTAATTAATATGTTAGAAAAAAACAAGCATGTACTAACAAGTAATTAAAGTAGCTGTTATTCACACATGAACACTTGTAACTTGTGTTGTAGTTAAAGTTAGTTCATGATTAGCGCATGCATTAACTCATCATTAATTCATAATAAAGTAATGTTTAGTTTACATATTACCACAACATTATTTGTGTACTGTTATTGTGAAGTGTTACCTATTTTTCTACAGTATTGTTGATTTCTACTTACATTTATATTTTTTTTAACAATTCAGAGGTTAATAGATTGCGATGAGTGTATTATAAACAGTATAAATTGTTTAAAGTTGATTATGTCAAATCAAACTAAATTGCATTTTGGGTGCAAATTAAAATTGGGTTGATATCAGAACCCAGATTCCAAGTCGGACAGATGTTGGATTTTGGTCACTTTCCAACACAACCTAAAATCTACCAAATATCAACATCTACTGTATTTAATGCCTGATTTCTTTTGAATTCTATTGCCAATGAATAAAAAGCAGGCGTTTACATCATTCAGAGAAGTTTGTGACTCTATAAAGCACAGCATATGGCAATTATCCTGGACATCATGGAGCTTGCTCTGCTCCACAGGCCAGTGTGTATTTGATCAGTGGCTTGTACTGAGGAAGTGCTTTTGATCTGAGATGCTTCTGTGTTTCTGGTCAATCCTTGGCTTCTCTCTGTCACCCCCCAAACCATATCAAGTGTCCCTTTGAAAGGAGTATTGTGTTGGTCAGAGCCTGCTTACCTCCAGCCAATCCTGCTGCCTCTCCTCCTTTGTGTCACATGTTTTCTTCAATCACGCTCAGTCCGGAGAATGACTGAACTGTGAAAGTCCCGCCCACACTTGTTGCTTTATTAAACACATGAATTTTGGAAATGAATCAGAACTTACCTGCTGGAAAAGCTGACTGCACTGCAGGTTTGTCTTTTTCGCCTCAGGTTAAACATGATTCTTCTGTGACGGTGGAATTGGTGGCACTGAAAGTAAGCTTGTGTTAACCTGTAGTTTTTCTTTGCTAAAATTGCTCTGAGAGAGAAAATGTGTTGCATTATTTATTCATTTAAATGATAGTAGGTCATGTCACATGTGATATTAATTGTGTGCAGTGAATGATATTTTCTGCCAGTATGATAAATGTTTGGAAACAGAATAATCAGCTTATGTAATGTGTGTTTGTTTATATAGTTAATCTTTGTGTTAAGTGAGAGTATTTATAGGGCTACATAATGGACTGTTCAGATAATGGCAGCACGAACGTATCTGCATCCAAATCAATATACAAATCCCATTTAATTTACTGATGCTATTTTTTTTCAGTAGCTGCTTGTGGTCATCAGCCTTAGTCTTTAAACTGTAGAGAAGATGCAATAATTTCTTACCTATGTAGAAAAAAACAAACCTTTTTACAAACACTTCAGGATTGTAAAAGTCTTAAGATGAATTTATTAGCACAACACATATCTTTACAAGAAAGGAAACCATTGTTATTCTGAAAACACATGAGACATATTATTTATGTTGTGTTTACTTGCTTGCCTTCATCTTTCTCTAGTTAGCATGTCTTGATAATGATATAAACTGAGCCTTTGATTATTGCACTGTTGTTGCTAGGAGACTAATTAATCTGAATTGAAGTGCATGTGGAGCAGATGTTATTGTGGATGAATAAACAGATGTGTCAGAGAGTTCATAACATCATACTTTAGTAATATTTATAATGTCTTTAACCTTTAACTTGGCCTTTTTTGTTGATTTAAGTAACCTGATGAATTACACTGTGGATGCTAAGACTTTTTATAGTTCTAACATTCAGGCAAACCTTGCTAGATTTCTGTTCAGGCTTAGTTTAGTTTTTTAATTTTTTATTGATTAATTCATACTCCGATCTTATCTGTATTTATTCAGGCCGACAGCTCAAAATTAAAACTGGGCTGTTGTTCTTGTGAACAATGGAGGAGGATCTGAAAAAGACAAAAACATACAATGGGAGCGTCTCGGGGGCCGTGGAGGCCAAAAACCCAGATCAGCCTAAAGCAGCAGTTCTGCACCAGGATGTAAGTATATGAGAAAGAGCATCTCGCTCATTACACATCACAAGAATGTAAAGAATGTTTCACGATCAATGATTTCCACTGATGTAAATGAGTGTTTAAAGGGTTTAACTGTGGGTTAACCTGGCAGTGCCTGTCGCCATCACTGCATGTAATCCCTTCCCTTCCTGACCCGTCTGCCAGAGTCTTTAGTGACTTTCATTAGACAAGTTTAACTATTATATGGACATGTGAATTCAGAAGGACATGGAGGGCCACATTTAAAAGCATTGGTCCATTCAAAATGAATTTTTTATGATAATTTACTCACCTTCTTGTCATCCATTTCTTATTTTTCTTCAGTCAAAAAATTTGTTTTGTCTCCAAATAGTAGATTTCTTATGCTTGCATACTAGAATTAGTGCAAGATGACATTTTGAGTGTTTATTTATTCTAATTTTTTTCTATTCAAGGGGTGTGTTATGAGAAAGTGAAAGAATCCTTTAATATGTGTGAATTTAGATATTTTAGATATAATCAGGGATGCACAGATATTACATTTTTCATAAGATGATTTATGACTGTTTAGATAGCAGTTCTATTAATTAAACACTCAAATTATTTGTTTTATATGCTACAAGTGAACTTAAACAAGACAGCATTATTAAGTACACTGTAATAGATGATTTCAGTGCCATAATTTTGTCATCATAAAACAATTTTAGGTTTTTTGCATTGAAAAATAAATTTACATTACAACTTGTTACAAAATGTAACATTACACTTAATGTACACTCACCGGCCACTTTATTAGGTACACCTGTCCAACTGCTTGTTAACGCAAATTTCTAATCAGCCAATCGCATGGCAGTGACTTAATACATTTAGGCATGTAGACATGGTCAAGACGATCTGCTGCAGTTTAAACTGAGCATTAGAATGGTCCAGACTGGTTTGAGCTAATAGAAAGGCAACAGTAACTCAAATAATCATTCGTTACAACCGAGGTATGCAGAAGAGCATTTCTGAATGCACAACACATAAAACCTTGAGGTGGATGGGCTACAGCAGCAGAAGACCACAGCAGGTGCCACTCCTGTCAGCTAAGAACAGGAAACTGAGGCTAAAATTTGCACAGGCTCACCAAAACTGGACAATAGAAGATTGGAAAAATGTTGCCTGGTCTGACGAGTCTCAATTTCTACTGCGACATTCGGATTGTAGGGTCAAAATTTGGCATCAACAACATGAAAGCATAAATCCATCCTGCCTTGTATCAACGGTTCAGGCTGGTGGTGATGGTGTGGGGAATATTTTCTTGGCACACTTTGGGCCCATTAGTACCAATTGAGCATCTTGTCAATGGCACAGCCTACCTGAGTATTGTTGCTGACCATGTCCATACCTTTATGACCACTGTGTACCCATCTTCTGATGGCTACTTCCTGCAGCATAATGCATCATAATCATCTCAGTTTCTTGAACATGACAATGAGTTCAAGGTACTCAAATGGCCTCCACAATCACCAGATCAATAGAGCATATTTGGCATGTGAAGGAACGGGAGATTTGCATCATGGATCTGCAGCCGACAAATCTGCAACAACTGCGTGATGATATCATGTCAGTATGGAAAAAAATCTATGAGGAATATTTTCAGTACCTTGTTGAATCTATGCCATGAAGGATTGAGGCAGTTCGAAGGCAAAAGGGGGTCCAATCCAGTGTTAGTAAGGTGTACCTAATAAAGTGGCCGGTGAGTGTACATAACTGACAAGGGAATAAGAATTAAATGAAAATGTAATATCAATGGTAGGCTAAATATTAAATTAGATGAACGGACCACAAATCACTATATCTATCCCTATATTTATCACTCTATCTAACTGATAGAGTACCAAATCTGTCAAAACAGCTGATAGCCCATGTTTTATGGATTGATCATGCGTCCCACATTTTAATATCATGCTCTCAGGTTACACAATCACGCAAGCAGTCACTGACCTTTTGACTGACTCTCTCAGGTGGGTCTGGTAAGCGGCATCTGTCTGATAGTGGGTACAATGATTGGCTCGGGCATCTTTATTTCTCCCAAAGCCGTGCTGGAGGGAACAGGAGCCGTGGGTCCATGTCTCTGTGTCTGGGCAGCTTGTGGAGTTCTGGCCACGCTGGGTCAGTATCCACCAAACACACACTTTATCTGAAAACCTTCACAAGCCTGATAAAGCCTTATAACATAACAGATAAATGCCTGAGATTAAGCATAATCATGTCATATTTGCTTTGGCTGTAATAATCGCTCTGTGTGACATAATAAGATTCACTGTTTCTGAATGCTAAGGAAAAATAGGTCAGTGCTAATTTATATTGGTCCCATTTTTTTAGGTGTCTTTAACTACTATGTAATTACATCAAAGCTAGGCTACAGTGTGATTGTCCCATTTATGTCATGTTGCAAATCGATTTTGCAGCTATAAGAATGAAATAAAGTTAAAGTAGTCACACATTACTTTGATGGTCCGTTTGTTGATTTTAAGTTACATTGCTTCTACATGTCACTAGATTATAAGTAAACTGTTAGGTTGGGGTTAGGGTTAGGGTTGGGGTTAGGGTTTGTGTAAGTTGACATGTACTTGCAAAATTTCTTATAGTCAGTTAAATGTCTGTTGAAGGAGCAGAATCAACAGATAAGCAGACAGTCTACTAATACTCAAATGGATCATCAAAATAAACTGTTACCGTTAAGGCTAAAACATTTGGTCCACTTTCAAGCAAACTGGTTACACCATAGTTTAAATGCTTAACGCATTCAAGCAATCCACAAAAGACTGATTACGTTCTGTCTACTGATCTCATTCATAAATGTTAAATTTAAATAGTATTTTTTTAATTATTTAATAAAAAAAAGGTATTGTCTCACAGCATTTAATGTAGTTATGTGGCTATCAAAAGCTGATGTTGTCTGTATTGTTTTCAGTTGTCTTTTGCATTTATATGTAAATTCCAATATTATATTTGAAGATTTTAGAAAAAGCATACATACATGGTTAAAGGTCGGAAATTACCTTCAGTTAAAACATGTGTAAACAGGATTATTATTTCCCTTGTCTTTTTTGATCTCATCTCATCTACCAAAAAGTATCTACAAAACATTATTGAACATTTTTATATGTGTTACTAATATGCAGACTGCCAACCTCTATTCTTGTTTGTTTTAAAATAGCAGGATGACTTTGTGAAGATTTATCGAGCTCAAACTATGGAAGAAGGCTTCATTTTAATACTAAATCAGTGACTGATTGACTTGAACTGGTTTGATAAAGAGGAGTCAGATAGTAAAGGTTCTCATTGTAATTTGTTAATATAAGATCTTGGACACAAATGAATGCAGTTCGGTATAGAAATTAACCTAAAAACATTGCATAGGTTTTTATGATTACTAGTACACCCCATAATTAAAGCTAAAAGTGGTTAAAAATTGTATTTTTTGGGCCAGTCAGTGTATTTTGCTCTTCATTGCAGCTGTTCTTTTACTGCATAATATGTTACAAGTTTCTAAATCTTTTGGCTGAGATTATAGTTGGGCAAAGTCAAGGAGCTTAATCAGATAAATTCACTCAGTCAGTCTTTTTAAGTCACATACTGTTCAGAAAAATTCCTAAGACACAGAAATCCTCTTTATGTTAATACTGACTCTGTCTGCAGAAGACCTTTTGCTAATGGACTCAGTGACCTCAGCTTGAGCGCTGAGAAACTAAGAGCTTTGCATGTGTGTGTGTTTGTGTGTGTATGCAGGGGCTCTCTGCTATGCTGAACTAGGCACCATGATCATCAAGTCTGGTGGAGAATATCCATACTTGATGGAGGGATTTGGGCCAGTGCTGGCATACCTGTACTCCTGGACTACCATCATCGTATTAAAGCCTTCATCCTTTGCCATCATTGCCTTGAGCTGTGCCGAATACGCCTCCACCCCATTTTACCCAGGATGCACTCCTCCTCAAGTGGTCACCAAGTGCCTGGCTGCAGCTTGCATCTGTAAGTAGAAGTCTTGGTCCTGTTTTTATGTAAAAAAAAAAAAATTCTGTTCAAATCAATTCAGTTTTATAGTATATATAAATGTAATATAATACTTCATTTTAAAGCAGTTTTACAGAAAGAAAGGATTATTCTACTTTTTAATTAAAGGATTAGTTTACACAATAATGACTGTCAATACTTGCTCATTCCCATGCAGAGATGTATAAAGTACTAGAGACCCAGACATAAGTAAAAGTACAAGTGCTCTATCAAAAAGTGACTTGAGTAGATGTTGAAGTGCTCTTTCAGCACAATACTTAAGTGGAAGTACTAAAGTATTCAACATTTTTTGTACTTAAGTATTGCAAGTAGTTTATTTAAAAATTTACTACTCAAGTACTGAAAGTAAAAGTACAAGTATTGTGTTATGTAGTTATTTTTTAAAAAGCAGTCAAAAGACAAATTGTTTTATTTATTTTAAATATCTTTTTTGGGGCACAGGATTAAGCAGAACAAAAAGAACCATGGTTTACGATTTATTATATATATATGTGATAGGTCAAAAACACCATTCAGCGTGACAGCCTTTATGATAGACAACGTTATGTGAACATTGCAGCATGATAGGAACCACGGGTAGCTAACGGTAGTTAACTTATCTAGCTCTTATAGATAGCTCAAACTGCTGTTTTGTGTATTATATTATCTTAAACTTGACATGTTTCTTTAAATTCAACGGTAGAGTATGCACTTCATTTTATATGAACTGTCTTTCACTCCGACAAATGCAAACATTGGTTCTAAATAGGGTCACGGGTGGTCTTTTTCCTCATCGCCACGAACAGTTGAAAGTGAAGGAGTTGAAGGTGGAATTTCTGGGTTTTCCATGTCTAAAACAAACTAAAGTGCTCTCTCTTCTTTGATCGTCTGATCAATGAATGATTGATTCGTAACATTTTTATAATTGTAACGAGTAACTATGCAACACATAAAAAATCTACTGGAGTAAAAGTATTAAGCTCATCGAAAATATGTACTGAAGTAAAAGTAGGAGAAAAAAACAATACTCCAGTAGAGTACAGATACAACCTTTTAGTACTTAAGTACAGTAGTGAAGTAGTTCTACTTCGTTACTATACATCTCTGTTCCCATGCAATCTTGTGAGACTTTCAATAATTTTCCAAATTAAGATATTTGAGATGAAATATGAGAGCTCTCTCATACTCCACAGACAGCAACAATCGCAAGTTGTTCAAAGTCCAGAAAAAGACAAAAACAATAACAGTCAAAACAAGAATTCAGCTGTAATCAGAAAAAGCTCCAACCAAAAACATCTTTGTTCAACTGTCTTTCACATCAGATCAGGATGTATGTTTATTAACAAAAATGGGAGGGTTCACGACGCAGAGCGCTGCACCCAAAGGACAATGTAAAACAGGCTAATTAGAGCTTATCGCCATATCACGTGCATTGCAAAAGTTTGTGTACCTACATAGACACTCATAAGTCCGGCGCCCCGCACACATATGAAAAAAATATTGTTCATACATTTTTTTTTCAATAAATGTTAGTATGACTACAATAAATGCTAGAATGTTATAATTAAATCAATTTATTTTGTGAATATTTGTGATAATAAATATTAACATATTAAAAGGTTCTAACTTGAAGGGGGCGGCACCCCAGCGCCCTCTATTGACCAGCTGCCACTGATCCCATAACATAATTGGCTCTCTCCCCTCTCCACCAATCAGCTGGTGTGTGGTGTGCGATTTACTGCAATATGGCTGCCTTCGCGTCATTCAGATGCTGCACACTGGTGGTGGATGAGGAGATTCCCCCCAAAAATGTGTAAAGTGATTTGAGTGTCCAGAAAAGCTCTATATAAATGTAAGAAATTATTATCATTCATCTAAAATATCTCAATTTGTGTTCAGAAGATGAATGAAGATGAGGGTGAGTAATAAGTAACAGAATAAAATTTTTTGGGTGAACTAATCCTTTATAAGTACTGTGGTTATCAGAGATTAGTATGTCAAATTAATGTCCTCTGCTTACCACAGGATGGGTATTCTGAGACAGAATTAGAAATCAAATGAAGAAAAATCTGAGTAGCTGATGTTTCACGCAATACTAACATCAATTTAATATGTCTGTAATGGAGTCATGAGCTTCATTAAATGAAAGCTTGGCTAAAGGGATGCATCTGAAATCTAGATTTAAATTTGAACAGTTTCCACACAAACACAAATTAAGAGATTATTCAGATCTCATCTGTTGTCTCACATGCTCTCTGTTCTCTCATCAGTAATAATTACACTTGTCAACTGTCTGAGCGTGAAGCTGGCCTACCGAGTGCAGAACTTTTTCACAGCAGCCAAACTCTTGATAATCATCATCATTGTGGTTTCAGGCATTGTTATGTTGGCTCAAGGTAATGTTTACTGTCTTATATCTTATTACTCTTTACTGAATCCAGACATGCCTCTTTGAAAAAAGAATTTTATAATTATTCAGTCAAACGAATCGCAACCAAATGCATTGTGATAACAGATAAAGAAATTAGTTTTGATTACGCTGTGACTCAATTGTATGGCAAGCAATTACTGCGGATGTGTGTTGAGATAAAGTGACCTTATCTGCCTTATCTGTAAATGTTCAAAGATCAATAAAACATGTCTTTTAATGGTTTTTCAGGCAATACCCAGAATCTTAGAGACCCATTTGCAGGGGCAAAAACATCATTTGGAGCAATTGGCCTTGCGTTTTACAACGGTCTCTGGGCTTATGATGGATGGTAAATGATTGATGGCGTCATATAATGTTACACATGTGGCATATGAGGCTGATGTTAGGCAGCACTGGAGATCTTTAATATACATTCTAGTGTGCTCTCAGTCCTGAATCATTTTGAGAAAAGGAACTAAATCCTTTCTGAATCTTAAAGTGCCCCTATTATGGATTATAAAAAGTCATAATTTAATTTTAGGGGTCCGTGAAAAACACTTTCATCGTCCTGTAATATGCATTGTTATAACTATTGTGATTGGTCTTCTGGGCATAGTGCATGTTGGAAATACAAGTTTTAATAACTCATTTCTAATAACTTATTTATTTTATCTTTGCCATGATGACAGTAAATAATATTTACTAGATATTACTGGACACTTTTTATACAGCTTAAAGTGCCATTTAAAGGCTTAACTAGGTTAATTAGGTTAACTAGGCAGGTTAGGGTAATTAGGCAAGTTATTGTATAACGATGGTTTGTTCTTTAGACTATCAAAGAAAAATATAGTTTAAAGGGGCTAATAATTTTGACATTAAAATGTTTTTTTTTCTATTATTCAAGCCGAAATAAAAGAAATAAGACTTTCGCCAGAAGAAAAAACATTATCAGACATACTGTGAAAATTTCCTTGCCCTGTTAAACATCATTTGGAATATATTTAAAAACAAAAAAACAAAACAAAGGTGGATAATAATTGTATAACTGACTTTAACTTTACATTCAATATTAAATGACACAGCATCAAAAGTAACTATTTTACACATGACCATGCAGCACGCCAATAGATGTGTTCAATAGATGTATTGACATCTACTGAAATTTTGGGAAAATACATAATAAATAATGCTGCAAGTCGATGTATCTTTATTATTGAATTGTCATTATTAAGCTGTCAATTAGCATTGCATTATATTTATACAATAACCTTATGAAAGTATCTGAGATGTGTTGAAGAAGACCAATTAATATTCAATAGAAATTCTCTTTCCTTTTTTTACAGGAATCAGCTTAACTTCATTACAGAAGAACTGAAAAATCCATACAAGTAAGAGTAAAAGGAACACATTAAAGGTTTAATCAGTTGAATAATTATCTACATTGCTCAGCATATAAGTACACTCCTCACAAATCTCTCTTTTAAATTCATGTTTTTAATAGGAAGCTGTATCATATTATATGTGTGCATATACATTAGATTATTCAGTACTGAAGCCAAAGCTGGAGCTTATCTTACAAAATGACTTACGATAACAGTCCAATAACTAGTACACCCAAATTTATATGTTATAGAAAAATTAAATACAAAAAAAAAAAAAAAAAAAAAAATTTAGTTGAAATGTTTTTATTTTTCAATATTTTGCTTTAATTTAATTGTATTATCTTTCAATTTCTAAATATGTTTGGTGACTAAAATATTATTTTAATAATTATATCTCTTTAATAAATCTGTTTTGTTTTAATGCACCAAAATACATTGCCTGTATTCACTGAGAAATGGAGAAAAATATTCATTTTTAAAATGGGCTGTACTCAATTATGCTGAGCATTGTATAAATGTCAATGTTTCCAGCAATAAATCTAGTCTGTCATACAGTTTTTCAGTGTTAGCCATAAAGGTCTTGTTAAAATTGTCTTGTTTTTAAACAGAAACCTTCCTCTGGCCATCATTATTGGGATTCCTCTGGTGACCGTATGCTATATAATGGTCAACATTGCATATTTCAGTGTCATGACCTCGACTGAACTTCTACAGTCTTCAGCTGTTGCTGTGGTGAGAGTGTGTTATAAAATCTGGAAATATCAGGCCATTTTAAATCCTCAATTGCAGATATACTTAACTAAACAATTTTTAAAAAGGCCTAACCCTAAGCATGCACGACTGGAAATGTCAGAAATGATTGAAAAAGAAAGCAGTACTAAAACTCGTCAAGTCATCATTCATTAAAAGAAAGCATCCTTTTAATGTAAATTGATTCTTGAGCTGTATTTTACTAACTCTCTGGGCTTTTTCTCACAGACGTTTGGTGACAGAGTGCTGTACCCACTATCATGGATTGTGCCAGTGTTTGTGGTCTGTTCTACTTTTGGTGCTGCTAATGGGAGCTGTTTCACCGCCGGCAGGTCAGGAACTTCAGCTTTATAGATTATTCAAAAAATGTTCTCTGAGCCTTATCTTACCATCTGCTGTGTCTGTTAGGTTGACATACGTGGCGGGACGTGAAGGTCACATGGTTAAGATCATGTCTTACATCAGTGTAAAACGTTACACACCTTCTCCAGCTCTAATGTTTAATGTAGGACCTCAATTCCTATCAGTATTTATTTGCATATTAGATCAAAAGTGATGGTAAATGTAAACACTTTTAAGCACAGTCAGTAACAATATGTTCGTTTCGTGAAGCAGTGTTTGTTCTTGTGTGTGATTTTCAGGGCATCGTGTCAATCATCTACATAATGCCAACAGACATAAACACCCTCATCAATTACTTCAGTTTTGCTACGTGGCTTTTCTACGGGCTCACGTGTCTGGCGCTCATCGTTATGCGATTCACTAGAAAGGACCTCAAGAGACCTGTCAAGGTTAGAGCACATTATTTATCAACTGTGACATCCTTATTTTACAATATGTGAGACCTCAAACAACTTTAACAAATTATGAGCATCAAATCTTTTCCTAACAAGACCCAAAAATATTTCAAGCAGTGCAAAAGTTAGCCAGACGAGAAGCTGAGAAGCGAAACGAGAAGTGACGTGATTTATTCCTACAATCAGTGTTATTTTATTATCACTGAGATTGTAATTTTTATTAATAATTTGAATTTATTTGTGTAAATGAATTAAATTTTCTGTTTTCATTTTAGTTGAAGCTTCAGTATTGTTTTGTTTTTGCCTATATAGTTTATTCATTTATTCATTTTCTTTTTGGCTTAGTCCCTTTATTAATCTGTGGTCGCCACAGCGGAATGAACCACCAACTTATCCGGCACATGTTTTACGCAGCGGATGCCCTTCCAGCTGAAACCCATCACTAGGAAACACCCATACACTCTCATTTACACACATACACTACGGACAATTTAGCTTACCTAATTTACCTGTACTGCATGTCTTTGGACTGTGGAGGAAACCCACGCGATTGCGGGGAAAACATGCACACTCTACACAGAAATGTCAACTGACCCAGCCAATATAGTTTATTTATTTGTATTTAAATTTAACACAAAGTATTTTTCATTTGAGTTAGGCTAATGTTACTTTTATTTCCTGTAACAAAAATAGTGTGGGTGTTTAGTTAGTTTTAGAAGCTTTTAGTTCACTTAAGATGTAGGTGATTTTTCTTCAACTCCTCAAAGGTTTAAAGTTGAACCTGCGGTCGTTTGTGATTTTCTAAAATTCAACTGCCACTTTCCAAGTGCATAAATACATAGTCAAAATCACAAATAATTTCCATTATGCTCCTGACTGGACATTATCAAACCTGAAGCACATACTGTAGCATAATGACATACGCATGAGTGCAATGTATGTTTGTTTGTTTTTTTACCTTGAAACTGCCAGTAGATGTTGACCTCATTTTATAAATCACCAGGGTCCACAGTTTCAGCTAAAACTCTACTGAAAGGTTATTTTTTAATTGCCTGAGCATGGCTAAATTAACAGCAAATGTGACAAATGTAACCTTTAACCAGCCTTGCTATAAATTAATTTCATTCTTACAGAAGAGCTGTGTTAAAGGGAAAGGTAGTTTTTTTATGTCCACTACCGAAATATAACAAGAACAACGCATTCTGAATGATACATTATTCAAATGTGAATGATACATGGGCAGCACGATGGCGCAGTGCGTAGCACAATCGCCTCACAACAAGGTCGCTGGTTCGAGCCCCGGCTAGGTCAGTTGGCATTTCTGTGTGGAGTTTGCATGTTCTCCCCGTGTTCGCATCCAAAAACATGTGGTATAGGTGAATTGGGTAAGCTAAAATTGTCCGTAGTGTATGAGTGTGAAAGAGTGTGTATGGATGTTTCCAAGTGATGGGTTGCAGCTGGAAGGGCATCTGCTGCATAAAACATATGCTGGATAAGTTGGCGGTTCATTCCCCTGTGGTGACCCCAGATTAATAAAGGGACCAAGCCGAAAAGAAATTGAATGAATGAATGATACATAATACACACAGTGGGCACAGAAAGTACTCTTTGTTATATTGCAGCCATTTGCTAAACTCAATGATGCAACAATTTTTTTACACCTGGATTTGGGGATCCTATTTTTCTTGCAGATCCTCTCCAATTCTGACAGGTTGGATGGTAAACGTTGGTGGACAACCATTTTTAGATCTCTCCAGAGATGCTTAATTCAATTGGGCCATTCACAAACAATCACAGAGTTGTTGTGAAGCCACTCCTTTGTTATTTTAGCTGTGTGCTTAAGGTCATTGTCTTGTTGGAAGGTAAATCTTCGACCCAGTCTGAGGTCCTGAGCACTCTGGAGAAGATTTTCATCCAGGATATCCCTGTACTTGGCCACATGCATCTTTTCCTCAATTGCAACCTCGCGTCCTGTTCCTGCAGCTGAAAAACACCCCCACAGCATGATGCTGCCACCCCATGCTTCACTGTTGGGACTGTATTGGACAGGTGATGAGCAGTGCCTGGTTTTCCCCACACATACCGCTTACAATTAAAGCCTAAAAGTTCTATCTTCGTCTCATCAGACCAGAGAATCTTATTTGTCGCCCAACTTGGAGTCTTTCAGGTGTTTTTTTTAGCAAACTTCATGCTGGCTTTCACTCTGCCATATAGCCCCAGATGGTGGAGGGCTGCAGTGATGGTTGACTTTCTACAACTTTCACCCATCTCCCGACTGCATCTATGGAGCTCAGCCACAGTGATCTTTTGGTTCCTCATTACCTCTCTCACAAAGGCTCTTCTCCACCAATAGCTCAGTTTGGCCGGACAGCCAGCTTCGGTTCTGGTCATCCCAAACTTCTTCCATTTAAGGATTATAGAGGCCACTGTGCTCTTAGGAATCTTAAGTGCAGCAGAAATTTTGTGCAACCATGGCCAGATCTGTGCCTTGCCACAATTCTGCCTCTGAAGTCTTGAGTCAGTTCCTTTGACCTCATGATTCTCATTTGCTGTGACATGCATTGTGAGCTGTAAGGTCTTATACAGTCAGGTGTGTGGCTTCCTAATCAGGCCCAATCAGTATAATCAAACACAACTGGACTCAAATGAAGGTATAGAACCATCTCAAGGATGATCAAAAGAAATGGACAGCATCTGAGTTAAATATATGAGAGTCACAGCAAAGAGTCTGAATACTTAGGACCATGTGATATTTCAGTTTTTCTTTTTTAATAAATCTGCAAAAATGTCAACAATTCTGTGTTTTTCTGTCAATATGTGTTGCTGTGTGTACATTAATGAGGAAAAAATGAACTTAAATGATTTTAGCAAATGGCAAATTTAGAAAAATTTAAGGGGGTCTGAATACTTTCTGTACTCACTGTATATTATATATATGAAAATGATGGTGTTTTGCTCTCGTCAGGTGCCGATAGTCATTCCTGCTTTAGTGGTGGTTGTGTCCTGTTACCTGGTTCTTGCTCCCATCATTGACAAGCCTGAGTGGGAGTATCTGTACTGCACAATGTTCATAGTCGGTGGTCTTCTGTTATATGTACCTTTCATCCATTATAAATTCAGCTGGACTCGGCGCTTAATGAGTAAGTAGCTGGTCATTACACATTTGGATACATTTGAGTGAGCAAAATGTATGTTTATCTTGACCCTTGACAAATTAGAATAACTGCATGTTGTTTTTTTGCTGAGTAAAAGTTTCCTTAATGTTATTTTTGGCCAATGTTCTATAAACAAATGGCTTAATAATTAAATAGCTTCTGGTAAATCTGTTGTGCAGGGCCGTTCACCATGCATCTTCAGCTGCTGCTGCAGGTGGTCCCGCCGGAAAAGACAGAGTGACAGACGTCAAACCTGAGGTCAGACACTGATGTAATAGCAGTAATGGACAAATGTGCATAAGGGATCTTTAAAGGGAACTGCATGCTGCATATGGACAGATTTTATTTTTTTATCATCGTTATTTTTTATAACTAACACCAGACCACCAGCTGCTTTTACATATGATGTATGTTCCCCGGTCACAAGGTTATCTTTTTACTTTAAAGAATACCACCTAACACATCATGAATGTCTGTAAATTATGGCAAATTTAAGTTTATTTAACTTATAATTGTATTGTTATATGCAGGTTTGTTGTAAAGTATAGCAATGATGAGATATGTGGACAGGTATGTTGAACTAGTAATTGTGTAGACAAATGAACTATACAGAATAAAAGGGTTTTCTTTCAATACTAAACAAAAATTTTCAATCAGAGTTCCTAAATGACAGCAGCACAGTCTTTAAAGTCACTCAGACTCATTTGAAATAAAAGGATTTGCCATAATATGGGGCTTAATGTTGCTCTCATTTCTTATAGATTCTAATAAAGTTGTTCTGAAAATGTCATTTTACAGTTCATCCCATCCACTACAGTAGCTTATCAGCCTTTAATAACTGTGAACTATGTGATTGTAACCGATTATGCTTTTGTTGTAGCACTAAGTGCACATTATTTCTTATTTAAACATATTTTTGTAAATAATTTTGTTGAATTAGAGAAAAAACACATGATTCTGCCCCAAAAGTAAGCAAGCAAAAAACTCTCTAGCCCTGCCCACTTTCATTAAGCAGCCCGAATAACAAACAACAAGTAATTGTATGCATAATATTATGCATATTTGTAATAAATATAAACGTACTTTCTATAGATGACCTTTCATCACCACTTTAACATTCATCTTCGCTAAATTAAATTTAACTCTTTAAATTAAAATAAACGCATCTGTTTACATTTGTATCAAGATCAAACACGAAAAAAAAAAAAAATAAATTCCAGGGTTTTTTTATGTGAAAACCAAAAGCTATATGCTGGATTTTTGTGTCTCTGATGCCCTCTTGTGGAAAAAAAATTGCATGTTATGGAGCTACGGAGTTTTAAGCCCATAAACAGTGTATACAATTTTGTACATACAACAACAAATAGGCAGAATTATTATTGTTAACAATGAAGAAAAAGAACAGATAAAAACTGAAAAAAGAAGAACAGCTAAACACAGGGGGTATAAAAAAAACATATTGAGAAATCATGTTCTGCAGCTTCTTGAACTCATGTGATTGAGGATGATGCTAACAGAACAAATACACTTAAATATGGAAACTCCAATTTGAAACTTTAACTTGCATTTTGGCATTCAAATATGTACCTAGACATAAAAATATTTCCTACTTACATTTCCTGATCATTGGTAAATTAACTTAATTTTTAATGTATGTATTTCAAAATAAAGTGTGACAAAAATAACTAAGTTTTGGGCACAAATTATTTAGAGAGAATGAAATGAAGAATCATTTAAATTCAGAGAAAATGTAAATTCGCTGTTGTCATGCTTCATGGGATTGTAGTTGTTCCACATTAAAGCCATCCTGTACACAGTCCTGTATCTTTGTCTTTGACTGTTTTTTTTCACTGTTGCTGCAAATTAAAGTTTGTCATATTGTGAATCATCTTGTTGCTGCTGACTGATTTGCTTCATGGTTTTAAACTTTTCTCTAATCGCTATGAAACAAAGAACAGGAAATACTGCTGTAAATAACTAAACAGTCACTCTTACAAATAGACCTCATACCATAGAAAACAGTGGAGAATTAATATGGGTTTAGTCTGAATAACAAATCAAACACACTTTTAACTTTATTACTCTGGTGTGATTTCACCTGTTATTTACCACACAGTTGTTTGTGGCTACTAATCAGGGATATTGGTGTTAGTATTTTTGGACTTGCTTGACGTCATAAATCAACATATTTAATCGATTTTACTTCTAGTATAAATATTCTCTAATGCGAAATAAAAACACGTTGGGGCAAATGTAGTAATGAAACGCAATCATTCACCCCTTGCTGTAGATGGCGCTCAATGACCAAACAATTAAAAACACTTTTATCAGCGCTGTCCTTCACGGCATGTCAGGTTAGTTTTCGGACGTCGAAAGTTTCCGAATAGGTTCTCTCTTAGCGATGAACAGGTAAACAGGTGTCAGGATGAACACGGCGCTGAAACACTGGAGGGAAGCGGCGACGGTGATTCTGACGGCCGGGCTGAGGCGCGCTCCGCCTGCGGACACTCTTAAAGCAGGGCTGGAGAAAGTCACTGATGTAGCGCACAAATCTGCCTTTGACTATGAAGTGCTCCTGCTGAAACGCAGCAGGAACAGCGGGTTTATGCCCAATGCCTATGTGTTTCCCGGCGGTCTGGTGGACGCGTCAGACTTCTCCAGCGAGTGGCAGGAGCTCTTTAAACCCTTCACTAAAGCGCAAAACTACGGCGTCGGAGTGGTGAAGCAGTCGCCGGAGACCAGGCCGCGCATTTTTGCCACTGACAGATTCCAGCTGGGTTCTCCGATCCCGGGAGACGTGGCTTTTAGGATATGTGCGGTGAGAGAGACGTTTGAGGAGTCCGGTGTCCTTCTAGCTCTCCCCAAAGACGAGTACAGCGTGACCCGCACGCGCACCGTGGACACGCAGCTGAGCCTGACCAGACTGAGCGGACAGTGGAGCACAGAGGTGCTGTCAAAGTGGAGATCCCGGGTTATTGGAGACCCGGCCAACTTCATCAAGATGTGCAGGGAGCTGCAGTGTCTGCCCAACATCTGGGCTCTGCACGAGTGGGGGAACTGGCTGACACCCATAGGTTTGTACGGCAAACAGAGGCGATACGACACGGCCTTTTACATCTGCTGTTTGCAGGAGACTCCACACACACTGCACGACGACAAAGAGATCGTTCACTTTAAGGTGTGTGTACAAGTTACAGCGGTGACCTATTAAATGTTTTTTGCGTCTAACGTTACATTATTATCACTGAATGTGTCAGGAATGTCGAAAACAAAACCAACTTAAACCCTCTTATTATTATCTGGTAGATACTTCCACAACACCTGGAACAGTCATAGTTTATTTATCTAGCAAAATAACAGCAAATATTAGCACACTATGATAAACCCTTGTTAATATTCATTATGATGCTAAGCGCTTATTAATTAGTTATGCTGCGGCTAATTAACGCTGTTCATCAAATGACTAAATGCCAAGAAACAACTACCAATAAACTAAAACTTTCCTAGACCTTTCCCCGCCCTAATACCTAGATGAGTGGATAGATGATCACCCCTGTCTTCATTTACTCATCTTCCACTCGGTCCAAACCTGTTTGGCTTAATAGAATTTTTAATTTCTACTATAGATGTCAACAGCTGCTTTTCCCTAGCATTTTTAAGAATAACTTGTTTTGTGTTCAACAGAAAGAAATTCATAAACACTTAGGACCAAATGAGTGTGAGTTTTTCATTTTTGGATTAACTATCCCTTTGTTTTCAAGACTCAAGGCAAGCAGAGCCATGATATTAGAGCACACCAATCATGATGCTCAACCCATTTATTTCACAGAACATAATTAACTAAAAGCAAACATGTTCGACAAATAAATCCCAGAAAATTCACCAGTAAAAGAATATACCTAATATACAAGGGTAATTGGATGTTTTTAGCTTGGTTCAGTATAGAGAGGATGGGGTTTATGACCTGTACTGAAGCCAGGTGGCCATTGAAATGTTTGGCTTTTCTTTTCAGGAAGTGTGATCGTGTGCACTGTGGCGAGTGAACTGTGCAAATAACACTACTGCTTTGTTCTGTCAGTGGTCCACGCCATTAGACGTGCTGCGCAGCTACAAATCGAGGGACATCTGGATCGCTCCCCCACAGTACTATGACATTGGGCGAATGTGCCGCTTTCCAGCTCTCAGAGATCTCCATCGCTTTGCCTGGCAGAGGTCTTCAGAGGGCTGTGAGCAGTGGCTGTCTGTTCACATGGTGACCTCTGATGGCTTTGTAAATCTTCTACCAGGTAATTATGGCAAATAGTACATCGTTGGAAATGATTGCTTAATGTAATCTTTCTAATCCAGGTTCCTGGATGCACACTAATAGTACACCGTGAGGATGTCACCATTGTCTCCATCACTACATTTCTGGTCTTAAAGGCTTTTCCAGTGGGGTCATAAGTTTGATTAGGAAGAAAATGAGTGACATTTTCAACAAACACACTGACTTAATGTCTGGGGCCCAATCAAAAATGGCACATTTCCAGAGCACTTGAGGTTTTGTGGACCTACAGAGGCTGCAGGGTTCATTATTGTAGCTTTCTGAAGGGAAGGTGCTCACATGTACATGGTTTTGGCTGTTATGTGCACAGGAATAATAGAAGCAAAGTTTAACACACCAATCAATAAACAAATAAAATAAATGGGTAAATGAGCATTAAAGGGCACCTAGGTTTCCAGATTTAATAGAAGTCTTTTGTGTCTCCAGAATGTGTCTGTAAAGTTTACAACACACCTCAGATTTTTTTATTATACCCATTAGAAGTTTCTATTTTATAGCTCTGAGCATCAGGTAGCTGTTTTTGTGTACTGCGCCTTTAAGGCTAGTCCTTTACGCTCACCGTTTCTACGTGCCAGTCAGTGTGCCTTAGTCTCCTCCCTCGGGTGCCTCAGACAACAGACAGACAAGCAGGAAGCAGATCTCACGTAACATTTGTGAGAAACACTACAGTAAGAACTTTACCAATGAGTATTTGATGCATTTGTTGTGGAGTTGCAACGATGAGTCACACAAAATGTTGTTAAGAAGTTCACACACACACACACGCGCGCACACACACACACACAGCGCGCATTTAGCTTTGTACTCTTTTTGCACACAAATATGACAGGATACAGGTTAATATCCACTGCTGTATGGATATCTGTTATGTTAATGTACAAAATAAACCTGATTTAACGTCTACAAACCGCGATTGAAGCGTCTTTTATAATTGTACTGACATGCGGCTGTGCTGATGAAGTAAAGCTGAAGCAAATGGCTGTAATTCATTAACATGCACTGTATTTAAACATTTTAAACGTGTAAAACTCTTGATCACATTTGATGATGATTGATGATACTAGCAAACTGAACAGATCATTTTATTCCCGGTTGCTTTGCACACGTCCTGTCTTGTTAATATGATCATACACGTTACTACGGAGACATGTTAATATGCAGCTGTCAATCAACTCCTACGTCAAGTTGCGGTCGGTCTGAAAACTGCTCTAATTGCTCCACCGTTTTTATGTTGTTAAATTGAAAAAAAAGCACTGGGTGTGTTTATATCACCCCAATATGATGGTCTATACACTATACCTACTCATATGTCTGTCCGAACAGCTTGAAAAGTAGATTTTTCACCATAAGTGCCCTTTAAGTCATGAAAGTGCACACTCAATTTTTGGGTTTGGGTTCCTTTTGATGGAACAAATGCATACAATGTCTGCCTGACAGACTGATGAAGCCTAAAGAATCTAATAATCTCTCTGATCTGCTGTTTAGGAGACACTCTGTACCCAGAGAATGTGGACTCCTCTGGAAATGGTGGCGGTGTGCTGAAAACTGAGAAAAGCTTAGAAGAGCTCCAGCGGGACAGTGCAAGTCTGCACCGCATTGTTGGTCATGATCCATATTCAGCATCTGTCCAAATGAACATCACATCCAAGTATAATCACCTGTGTCCTGTCAGTGGTGCAGATATTGATGACCTCACTAAAAACAACAGTAAACTCTGATACTTACCTGTCACACAGGAGCAGGGTTGAAATGACAGTCGGTAAAGATCAGGGGTGCCCAAACTCAGTCCTGGAGGGCCAGTGTCCTGCAAAGTTTAGTTCCAACCCCAGTCAGACACACCTGGGTTAGCTAATCTAGCTCTTATGCTGCAGTCACACATGCTGCTGTTGTGTGGTGATGCAAAAAGGGGCGGGATTAAACAAGATTAGATACTTTTAAAAGCAAACAATTGGTCCATATTTACATTTTTCATGTTTTGACTTTGGATTGGGCTCACGCAGTCATGTCATTTCACAGGTCACAGGTCATCAAGCTTGAACTTTGCAATGCAATGAGCTGCGAAACTTGTCACACGAGCTTGCGTTTCTGGTCTGCCGCATTCACGTATGAATGAAAGTCTATAAAGAGAAAAGTGCAGCATGACCGCAGCTTTACTAAGATTTCTAGAAACATCTTTGCAGGTGTGTTGAGGCCAGTTGGGGCTAAACTCAGCAAGACACCGGCCCTCCAGGATTGAGTTTGGACACCCCTGGTCTGGATGGAATTAAAAAAAAAAAAAATAAATCAGGTCATTCCTATGAGGATGACGCTAAACCTATGCAACATAGTTTGATACGGGCTGTCTTTGGCTGAGTATGAAATTATACTTGGTATTCTTTAGTATGAATGTAATCAAGATATGCTCAATTCACCATGTTGTCAATCTTGGTGGTGCTTTTATTCAGACACTTCTTTCATCACACAGTTACCTTCTGTGTAGAAGGGAAGTTTGTGGTTTCACTTTTGTCATGTAACACTGAAACATTGTGCTCCATTCAGAAGGGTTCATCCCTGAGCCCTATTATCTCTTTGGAGGACCTCCCTGAATGGATTAGGGCATAGGGATGAGCCCTTCTGAACTGAATGCAGTGTGACACCAAACAACTTCCCTGCTCAAAGGATCATGGCCTGAAGTGTCCATCTGTTGTTTCCTTCGAAATCATTTCATTTCAAAAAGGCCCTTCATAGTGGCCAGTTTTTAGCACTTCAGCATGGTCAACAATGAGAGTTTTCTCTCTGAAGTTCCCTTTAGACCAGGGGTGTCAAACTCAGTTCCTGAAGGGTCACAGGCCTGCACATTTTAGTTCCAACCCTGCTTCAACTCACTAACCTGTAGGTTTAAAACAAGCCTGAAGGACTCAGTTTGAGCAGGGGTCTGTTTCATAAAAGTTGCTTAGAAAAGCGGGGATTAAAGTCAAAAACCTGACTTCAATGAGCCAAACTAAACGTTCACACTTAAAATGGCTTCATAACAGCAAGTTGAAGTTTAATCTAACTAATCTGAGTTTAGTTTAAATAATCTAGATAACTGCTCGTGCACGTTACTGTAGTGAAACCCTGCAGGTCGAGCATAGATGCATTGATTATGTTGTGCCACCATGGCAACTACGATGAACGAAAGAGCTCTGAAATGAGACAGCGAGTGAGCAGCGTTTGATTTTTGAGTTTAATAATTAACATATAATAATTTTAACAATCAAAAACTACAGGTCGCAACAAAGCAAGAGAGGGCTGACAGGAAATTGCAGATTTTGAAATATAGGTAATTATTTAGACCTCTTAACGTTAAATTAAATGTCACATAATATTGAAATTGTGCGTGTGAGAGGAGAGAGAGAATGCACGCTTACAGCCAATTGTTGCATGCAAGAAAAAAGTTTTAATGTATTGCAGGCTCCCTGTAACATTTAAAATGTGCTTAAAATAATTACTAAATAATGGTTACAAAGAGCCGTGAACGCACAAGTGGCGGAATTTTTTTATTTGCCCTGGAAAGCACTGCAAAATGCTGCTTTCTCTTTGACATGTGCTTCCCGCACCCCTTGGGGGAAAAAAAACTTTATATTAAAGTGAGGCTACTGCTCGGCCTGGATCATCTCCCAATTATTCCACTCAGGGTTTGATGCTTTAAAGCCTACTTTATATCAGTCAGTGCTTTCGTATTATTATTTTCTTTATTAATTTTTTTGTAATATTGCTAAGTACACCCTTCACAGATCTCTCTTTTTAACTAATATTTTCTACAGGATGCTTTTTAATAATATGGTTGTGCGTATACATTAGCTCATTCAGTACAAATATGCAAAATTTAGCAAAAAAGCAAACATTTTTACTCATCTAACAAAATAAACCTAACTCAGATCAGTCCAAAAAAGACTACACCCAAATATTAATATTGGGAGAAAATATTAAATAAATTTTTAATAAACAAAAACTGACATTTAAGGGATTAAAAATTTAATGTCTCTAGATTAACGGCTGGGGTCTCATTTAAAAATGTGGCATACGCACAAAATGGAGGTGATATGGCATACGGCACTGACCATGCATATTGTGATCTATTAAAAAAAGCTAAAATTTAAGATTAACTTAAATACTGACTTGATCAAAGCACTTTAAAACATATGAACCATGATCTTTACTGGATAAAAGTTTATTCTGGTGTATGTTCACTTTTAATGAAGGTTTCTACACACTTTAGAAATCAGACCCCGGTACACGCTACATACCTGAGAAAAACTGTGTAGTTGATCACAAGCACTGTCCGAGTTGAAAACAATGTCTGTCTTCTGTATGACGGGGTTTGCACTGGTTCCTCATGGATTGTTAAAGTGTGTGATGCATCTGATGGCAATCCTGTTCAATTCATCCAATCAGAGGATGACTTTGAATCTGCTTTCAAAGGTTTTCCTAGATTTGAGCGACACGTGCATCTGCTGGCATAACCTCTGAGGAATTAACTGATGTTCAGGTCAGATTTGAACTGTTTTAAAGTTGATTCTGGTTGACTGTATTGATGATTTACTGTGCATGTATTAAAGTTTGAAACTTTTACATTTGTTCTTCATTAAATGTAACATTACAATTAGATAAGTACAAATATTACATGTGTCTGATAAGCATTTATCTAATCATATTCAGTTGAATGTGACTATTACAATTTATTAATAAGACTGGCTAGCGCTAAAACCCAACACTAGCATTAGATTGAATGATACAATGAAAAGGGACTCAAACTTACATTATTTGAGGACACGTTTTAATAAGTAAAAGGCTTGATTTCGGCCATCGTTAAATTGAGGAAATGAATGAATTCAGACACAGCATGTGTGAATTTTTTCAAACAGTTTAATCATACATAAACTAAAGAGAAACTACCAGATGACTGCTTCATGGGTGCCCACTTTGCTATATTTATGAAAAGACAGTAGTGTGAAATCCTTAACCAACCTTATACAACACACTTGTTTCAGACATCTAAGAAATTCTGCACTCTCTACACTTGCAATGAAAACCACACAACGTAATTGACAAAACAACTTAAAAAAAAAAACATCTTAATTCAGTTAAAGGCTGCTTTGTGGAGTAGACTTTTTTTCCTTTGTGTTTTAGTTGTACAGGTTGACGTTTGGTCATGACGTTACGGTCTACATGCTTCTACGTGATGGGATTTACATTGTGAAACAACTTATGAAGTAGAAAAGGCAAACTCTGTACAAATCTTAAATGTTAAATACAATCACTCTGTACCAGTAATGACAAACATCCCACAGGAAAATTTCTCAGAGTACATTTAAACTCACAAAACAGCAGCTTAAAATCTAAATAGAAAATAACCACCTCAACCCCCGATTGGATTAGTCTGTCAGAATACAGCTTTTAAAAACAGGAAAACTCCCAAATGTAGCTCTTCATTCATGTTGGACATTAGAGGGTCGTCCCTCAAATTAAAAGTTAAGGTGAGCTCTATCATTCAGTCCACAACTTGTACAGAGAAAAAGAAACGGGGAACAAAAGCTTGCAAGCAGAGTGTAAAACAGACCAACTGTGTGGTTATAACAAAGCATCATTAACTGAACAACATCTTAAGAAGAGCATATGTTTTGCTGTTGTAGGCACAATTTATATCTAAGGACTCACAAGAAAACACAGTTAAAACTCATAGCCTAAGCACATTGTAATGTTCGTAAATCTTAATCCATCGAAATGAGACCATAATAGCAGAAGCCATGAAACGCATTGCAAATGTAACCAACAGCGACATGCAAAACTTTTGGCACCACTTTATTCATCTTGACTTTTTGAAACAGAACTAGATCACATTTTGCTGAGGATTTCAGTGCACTTACAAAAACAAAAAGAACATGCATGCTTAATATTTACCTGTGACAAGAAATTCAACTCTGCTCATTCTATGCATTATTTCAGACTAATCCTGATTTTCACACAATAAGGAAAATGAAAAACATGTGCCCGTGTTGGCTCGACACACACACACACACACACAAAGAAAAAAAGGCAATTCAAGTGTCTATTGTAATGTCACTCTGTTAATAGAAACTCCCAAAAATTACATCATGCCAACTATCCTAACACAAAATTACAAAGTTTATCCTCGATTTCAGCAAAATGTGACAAACACATCCTCTAAAAGGTTTAGAACTAACAGTGAGAGAAAGAAGAAAACACCCACGCTGGAACACACACACACACAAGTGATTCTACAAACTGAATGGCTGCTTTGAGAAGACAAAAAAAACACAACTCAAAAAAGGAGTACAATTAGAAGCGCTAGGAAGACTGCTTGAAAACAATAAAACTCCCATAAAGAGAAAGAAAACAATAATCAGACAAATTAAAAGCTTCGGCAGAAACCTAGTGGTTATGTTTGAACGTTCTAGAAAAATAGACTTTCGGAAACAATTTTCGAGAAACTTTTTACACTTCCAGCAGTCTTTCTAACGCCCCGTATTGGCAGCACAAATGACAGAAATGAACATCACACAAAGAAACAAACAAAAAAGTAATCAACAAGCGTCAAAAGTTAACAAAAAAGGTCAAGTGTGAAATTTCAAGCGTCAGAGAAGCGAAGAGGACAACGGACTGGACGCTGAACTTTTGACGTCACATCGACATGCTAGGCAAACGATGACAAACGGGCACGAAGATATCTAGAACAAAAATAAAACGAATAACAAACCTAGGTTAAAGCACAACGGAAAAAAGGAGAAGGGATGAAAACAAATAACACAAATTCATGAATGATTTTTTTTTTTTTGCATGGGGGGGGGGGGGGGGGGGGTTCAAAGGTGCACACATCATCTAAACACAAAACACTGAATGTGACACAGGAAATGATGAGGAAATGTGGAAAGAGGTAAGCACCATGCCAATAGTAAACAAAGGGAGTAACATTAAACGACGACAACAAGAACAACAACACAGAGAGAGAGACGACACAACCTGCCTACCACTGCAATCACATCTCAACACTACCCTCGACAGTTCCACTTCTCACAAACACATTTATTGTGTTGATTTAGACCAAGGGAAAGAGAGAGAGAGAAACAAAAAGAAAAATTGTGCTTCAATGTTTCAGCTCTTTCAGTGAAAGTCCTTTTATTTTGTGCTTCAACTCTGAATTGTGTGGGACTGTGGAATAATGCATATATATATATATAGAGAGAGAAAGAGAGAGATTTGGAGCTGCTCATACTGGTTGGTGACACAAATGGGTACAGTTCAGCTACATTGAACTCCGTGAAGGACAACAGTGTGATGGAACATAAAACGTATACAGAAATTTAAGACTTGATGTGTTTGGCACATTAGTGGAACTACTTCTGCATTGTTTGGAAAGGCGCACAAATGCCAGTCAATCTGCTCTGGATCAATAATGATAATAATAATAATAATAATAATAATAATCTGCCTGACAAACAAAATCCCTGCCTAGAACAAGTTTACAAGAATCTTTGGATTGATCAAAATGGTGATTCGTGGCGCACTTCCACTTTCCTTCCACTGAATGGTTTTGTAATACAAAACAGAGGCAAAGATCAGGGAGAGGGAATCCCTGCGCTAGCATCTCAAGAGGGGCTTCAACATCTGGGTTCAGTCTAAAGCAGCGTCTCGAACGAATTAAAAACAAACTAGCAAGCAAAAGTGGCACATCCGTTTCCTCGTCTGGATTTAGAAGTGGGGAAAAATAATATGATTGCGAAGTTCACAAGAACTGGCTTCTTTGCAATGAAAACAATATATAATAATAATAATGCACAATAAACAAATACAAGCATTTCAAAAAGTGACAACAATAGTGAGGTAAATGTGAGAATACAATTCCACTAATACAGTTTTGACTAATAGTATGGTGCGAGGAAATGACTCGTCGATATAAAAAGTACATTTCAGCATTCGTCACTACACATGTAAACGATGCACTTGGAGATATTACACCGAGTAAGAGCTTTAGACTGAACCGTGGTTCTGCTTCAGACTTAAACAAACGAAGCTCTTGGTACAATTTTTTGACTTAACAGGCGACGCACTACATCTAGTGAAGAGAAGGGCCACACATCAGTAGTTTAAACAATCGGTGAATGCATCCACAAAACTTTACATTAGGATTCTACAAAAACACTGTTGAATCTTTAGAGAGATTTTCTTTTTTTAAACAACCGTTTTTAATTCAGAGAAATTATTTAGGCAATATTATAAAACCTCTATAAAAATAGAAAAGGCATAATAGTTAAGTAATATACACTATCTGGATAATGATTACTTCTCAGTTTCTGTAAAAACAAGCTTCTCACCCTGCAGGACTCGGATTGGCGTTAACATCTGATTAAACACTTATTATTAACATTATTATTATTATTCAACTAAAGCGAGCCGCGTGGAGTAACTACTAAACACACAATTACAAGGTTAACCGAGATGAGGATTGCAGGATAGATCACCTACAAACACTGAGAATGAAATACTTATCGAACACTCCACACACGTTTTTTTTTTTTTTTTGGAAATAAACTTCGGTTAAGTGGCCATGAATTCAGCAATTGTAAACTTCCTTCTTTTCAGCTCGGTTTCTTGGCAATGTCATCTCTCAGTCTCTTTTCCAGAATGCAAATATTGCTAGAAGCTTTGACGCGGACCTCTGGAATTGAGGCGTCAATTGAGTAACACATCAAATGACCACCAAAAAAACTCAAATAAACTCTATACAAATGCCATTTTAAAACCGTACGTGCTACCGGCAGATTTTTCAGCGTTTTCACATTGAATAAAAATCTTGGGTCAAAAAAAGGATTTGCTTTAATTTGAGGCTTTAAGAGAAAAGTAATGAACTGAAACAAAGCGCTCCATCACTTTTTATGTACCAGGTGAGTAGAAGATTATGTTTTGGTCTGACAGAAAGGTGAAAATGTCCTGAGAGTAAGTGTAGCATCTCCAGCCAACGACCAATACTTAAGGATTAACCGTCATCTATGAACACGTGATATAATAGTGTTTGTCTTTGTTAGAATGTAAAAAATGTGATTAAAAAACAAACATCATCATCATCATCATCAATACTGTTGTCAGCTGAGCCCTCCAACAATACATAAAACAGACGTCTGAAGCAATGTCACATCACCCTCATTGTGAAGACAGTCACATTAAAAATAAATAAATAAATTAGTGAAATAAATAAATAAATGAATTAAATAAAAAGGCATCCATGAAAACTAATGGAGGAGTGCAGCCTGACGTTCCAGATGCTCAAAATAATATTTCAGGTGACTGATTATCTTTTGCACCGATGCAGCAAGCCTCCTTCATTTTATAGAAAGGCAGCATTGTAGGAGGCATCAGCATTACACTGTCCGAATGTACTACAAGAGTCTAGTGTAAACACAGAAGAACATCTACAGGGGCCAGACCGGAGTGATCAACAGTCTTAGGGACTGAAAGCAGTCACGCAGGCTGGCTTTCATTGTGCAACATCCTTTTGACGCAAGATTTATACACAGCAAACTTGTAATATGGCACCAAAAAAAAAAAATTTAAGGGAAAACAAAAGATCAACAAAACAATTAAGATAGATAGATAGATAGATATAAATGTGAAAAAGAAAAAACAACAACTCATTTCTCCTTGGAACAAATTCATAATGTTAACAATTTGCATGTTGTCTTTAGGTTATCTGCATGTTTTTAAGGTTAAGAGAGAAGATATGTAGGAAAGGCCAGAGAAGTAAAAGGATTAGGAAAGACGGGTGTTAAAGGTTGGGTGTGGGGGTCATTAGAGCTTTCCAACGTCACACTCCACTTACCAGAAAAACATTTTCAAACCAAGTCCATTTGAGAGCAAAATCACTCAGTATGGCTTGCTGTCATTTTTAGATCGTTTAAGTTGCACCTTCAGCCGCTTCATTCCAATCTGAAAACCGTTCATTGACTGAATGGCTGCCTGGGACGAAACTGGATTGTCGTAACTTACGAAGCCTAAAAAGAAAAACAAGAACACACAAATGGATTCTAGTTAGTTACCCACAACACACAACTGTCATAGGTTACAACCCTGTGTGTCCGGCTCCACTCACCAAAACACTTGCTAAGGTTGGTCTGTTTGTCAATAAAGACCTTGGCAGAGATGACATTGCCGAAAGGCATAAACATCTGCAACAAATCCTGATCACCAAACTCCTGTGGCAGATGGTAGATGAACAGGTTTGCTCCTTCAGGGCCTTCAGAAATTGAAAAAGAAAAAAAAAATTTATATTTTAGCTCTAAAAGCTTAAAGAAATCTTTATTTCCAATGTTGACACGTGCTCCTTGCTGACTTAAAAGAAGATTCTGTTTTAAATACAACTTCAAGCATGCTGCCGCTTGCCACAAAAAATAGCCAAGCCATTCATTCACAAGCCTATACAGAATTTCCTATAACTCAGAATTTCAACAAAAACATGCAGACTGTTGGATTTAAAAGTCCTTAAAATGCAAATATATTAGTTAAAAGGTTAGTTTACCTACAAATAAAAATTCTGTTATTAATTATTAATTACTCAACATCATGTTGCTTCAAACCCATGAGACCTTTGTTTGTCTTTAGAACACAAATAAAAATATTTAAGGTGAAATCTGGACAGCAATCATCCCGAGGTGTTTAAATATACTAAAAACATCCTCAAAACAGACCATATGCTATCAGTGGTTCAAGTATTATCAAGCCACAATAATTGTTTTGTGTGGAAAAAGCCCTTCCTGAGCAAGGCTGATCTTGAGAAAGCCATCCATGCTTTTGTTAGTTCGCGTTTGGACTACTGTAACACTTTGTTACAGTTAATCAGTCATGTCTTTATCGTTTGCAGCTTGTGCAAAATGTTGCTGCTTGCATGTTGACTAACTGTCGAAAAGGTGAGCATATTACACCAATTCTCTATTCCCTCCACTGGCTCCCTGTTAAGTTCTGAATTGATTTTAAACTTTTGACGTTTGTTTTTAATTTATGTGAAATTTTGCACATGCACAAACCCAGCAGAGCTCTGCGATCTGCAGACCAACTTCTGTTTGAAGTCCCACGAACAAAGATATAAGCAGTGGGGTGATCGCTCTTTTGCAGTGGCAGGTCCTAAACTCTGGAATACCCTTCCTATTGAGCTTTGCACAAATCACTGACCTGCCACTTTTCAAAGCCAAGCTTAAGTCCCACTTGTTTAAATTGGCTTTTAATGCATAGCACTGTCACTTT
>CAIGQZ010001108.1:23338442-23350216 GCA_903798205.1 Danio tinwini
TTTATGTTTCAATGTTTGTTGGATTTTATTGATATATATATCGTCTATATTTTGATATTGCATAGTCTACTTTTCTGTTGGGTTGTATAATTTGCTTTTACTTGTGTAAAGCACTTTGGTCAACCGTGGTTGTTTTAAAGTGCTATATAAATAAGTTGATTGATTGATTGATTGGAAAAAAGCTTCTCTTCAGTGTCAGTATAGGGTGCACGTTCATGAGAGCGCTGTGCTCTTTATACATGTTGCTCTCGGTTGTAGCTTCACAATATGCCGATTTGTAGGTATTTTTCTGGACTTTAAACAATTCAAGTCTTTGCTGTTTATGGAGAATTAGCGGGCTCTTAAATCCGCTTAAAAACCAACTAAAGGTCTCAATTAATTCTATTGATTAGCTTTTGGGTGAACTAACCATTTAATAAAGAAGATCTGCTTACTTGCTACTGATATAATGACTACTGACTATTTTTGCTTTATATTGAACTATATATTTTCAAATCTGGTTACAGGCTTGATGTTGTCTTGAGGTTGTATAACTTGCGTTATACATTTAGGAATTTTTGAATGATTTTATTAATCTCATTGACCATAAACAGTTCAGTAATTGGTAATAGAAAACACCGCACAGAAGAGCATGCCACAGAGTTTTCCACTAGACTCAAAGTTGTATTTAAGCCAGAACACTCTTTGAATTCATAGGCAAGAGAGCTGCTGGTATGGATACCCATTTTTTAACAAATCAAAATGTAGCAAACAGACAAGGTGGAGAGTGATTATGATTTCTTACCCACGCTCTGATTGAGACTTGCTGTTGCAGCATATTTAAAACAAGAATGAATTCTTAGGATGGTGATCACAAGAGCCACATTAATATACACACAGACTGAAAAGCATCATGGGCTAAAACAGATCCTAAAAGCTGACCCTTCTAGCATGAACTTTTAATTTCCAAACCCAAAAGCAGCTCTTCTTCTCATCAAAACTCACCTTCTTTTTGGCTGCCAGCAGCGCTAACGTTCTGCTGGGACAGTAAACTCTGACTGTAGAGGCTTGGCAGAGCGGCTGCTGCGTACTGCTGGATCCCAGAATAGGCCGCCTGAGTCAGAGCCTCCATAGTGCTTCCAGAGCCATTAGAGAGCCCTCCGCTGCCCAGACCACCATTTAGAGCAGCCATGCCTGTGTACACAGAAACCCAGCACAGCATTCAGACATGCACAGAAAAACCACTGGGAGAAACCACATTCAGACACAGACACATAGAAAAAAAAACACAAACAGGCAAAGGAAAATTAAAACAAGAGGAATAACAGCGCTTTTTAGGCAGGTCAAACACAAGTGGTTAGTGCTAACTTACAAAACATCTGGGCCCTTATTTTTATTTTGTTTAAACAAATGATTTAAATAATTTAGAACCTATTTTTCATGCTCAACACGGCTGCGTTTATGACTGAATTAACATTGCATGATTCAAGTGATTCAATTCCAATTTTTGACCCCATGTGGCACAGATCAGTTATGGTCCATGCACGTGTAATCCCCCAGTGTAAATTTACTTATAGTAAAAACAACTTGTAAAAAAAAAAGAAAAAAAAGAAAAGGGCGCTCTTGTTATCAGCTGTCAGTCTGCGCCCCCTCTTTTTTCCTGGTCATTGCGCCTTTGCTGCATAAATGACAATCGGATAAGAGTCACTTTTAAAAGATGTAAACAGGTCATCAAAAAAATAAATTAAAAATATTTAATCGGATACAGTCACAACATCAGAATTGACCATTAAGATCTGCAGTGTAAATGCAGCCTAAGTGATGCGAAAAGGAACAAAAATAAATTAGAAGAAAAAAAGACACCATGTGCTAACGCAACATGACTAAATTTTAACTATTTACAAGCGCAAGAGAGGTTTAGAATTTAATTATAACTTTAACATCATTAAACGTGCCTGATGTATGACAGTTACAGTTCTAAAGTCTATGATAAAACACTGTTTGCTATTTTTTATTTTTAAGATCTGGAGGTAAAGCAGCTCACAGTATGGCAATAAATGTCACAAAATTATGTTCAGATTCTCACTGCTAACATTTAATACTAAAGTAGATAATCAACATCTGAGGTGATCATTGTCATAGTAGTTTATGCTGTTTAGCCACTTCATCGCAGCAATAGGAACCATTTCTAAAATAGAAACGTTGTGCACTGTTTTTATAGATGGTTAGGACAAAAACTCCTTTTAACACAGAAAAGATGCCATGTCACTTTACGTTGCATGCAGACACCAACTATGTTTCCATCCAAAGATGCGGAGTAAATGAGCAAAACTGGAATATCACAAAGACGTGCGAATAAAGCAGCGTTTCCATTCAATGAGTCAAAGAGAACAAAATCATCACTTTCTGATTAACTGGTGCCAAATATCAACAGTAAAAACAAAATTTGCTGTGATAAGAGAAGCTGCGTGAATCTTTTCTTTATTTAATAAATGACTTGCGCCTCAGAAGACGATGCCGACACGCAATGAATGTGTGGTAGCATTTGAAGTGGAGCGCAGACGTGGAGCACAGATGCTCTTGACAGTTCTGAAGGCAATTAATAATATAATAACACTAATACTGAAACAGTTAAGGCATTTTAGAATGACCAAAACAACATTTCAGATGTTTTACAATGTGCTTAGCCTGCTGGTTTGTCTATTCACACTACGACATGATCTTATAACAAAATCACATGACCTTTTTTTTGACGCGTATACTGGAGTTTGTTAAAAGGGTTTTAAAATCATAGTTTATGCGCATCTTTTCATATTGAATAAAAGTTTATCCTACTCCGTTATGCCTATACGTTTTTTTTATGTGCATTTTCAAAATTGATGCACATCTTGTCGTTTCCAACAACCGTTTTTTATGCGCATATCCAAAATGCGCACAAAAATAGGTGGATGGAAACATAGCTAATGTTTAATAATGTGGTTTCTAGTTATTTGGTCAACTATTTTTTAAATGGTGAGGCAACAGCATTCATACAGTACTAGAGTTGGGATTTTAATATTTGCTTATTTAAATTTAGAAGTCTAGTGGGTAAAAATATGTTTTTATATTCAAGTGCAATCATGTGAAACAAATTACCAAAACCGATCAAGGAAATAAAAGACTTGAGGTTCAAAAAAGCTATCAAAAGATGGTTGTTTGATGAGGATAATTAGTTTGCATGGTGGATGAGGATGTTTTTATTTTATATGTCATTTGATTGTGAATGGGGTTATGGCTGGAGGGGTATCCGCTGCGTGGAACGTGTGTTGGATGAGTTGGCGGTTCATTCCGCTGTAGCGACCCCTGATCAATGGAGTGACTAAGCCAAAAAGAAAAATGAACGAATGAAGCAAATATTGTATTTTTGAATTATTTTGTTCCTGTTTTAAAATGTGGAGGTACTGTTTGTTTTATGCATCATCTGTATTTTTAAAGCCGTACTTTGTTTTATTTAACAGCGAGAACCACAATGGAAACAAGCCAAGGGCTTTGTGTTTTTATCCTCAACAGTTTTTATTTCAAAATGTATGGGATACTTGTTTTTTTGTACAGCTTGTCTAAAACCTGTCAAATAAAAATTCTATTTAATTTAATTCAAATGTGTCAAAATATTAAGCACTGTCAAGAACATTATTGAAATTGGACACAAATAATAATTAATAATAGTAAGCACTAAATAAGCATTAGAATGATTTTTGATAAATGATGCAACACTGACGACTACTGAAAATCAGTGGTATCTTAAATGTAAATAGTAATACATCTAAATAATGCTCAACTTTATTTGTAATCAATAACCGCAGTGATCTTTTCATCACAACAAAGAGAAAGAAAATCTTTTCAACCACTAGTAAACAACAAAATCAAACTCTAAACACTGATTTATTATGACAGATTTAAAAGCATCTAAGGAAGCAACAGGGTGCCGAATTTGTGCGGTATTCTTTGAAGTTGTGCGTGGTCGTCAGCTGACCACTTGTAATAAAAGGAACTAAGATGGATCTTGATAACTTTAGCAACACTATCTTTACATCATACAAAAGTAAATCAAAGTTTCTTCTTCCTTACTTGCTAGGGAACTCATGTTGAGACCTGCTCCAGCGCCCGCAGCAAGAGATTGAAGAGCACCTAAAGATGCCATGGGGTTCACAGAAGAACTAGTACTGGAGGTCGGAGAGGAACCTGCTGTGAGGGCGAGAGTAAACAACAACCAGCACCGACACATTACTAAGACTTCAGACATGTTGTCAATTTAGATCTCACATGCTGTCATTACACACAGACAAGTAAAGCAACTCAGACTGACAGAAAACAGCAATGAGAGCATTTGAGTATTTCAGAGAACAAAAACATGTACAACAGCAATGATTAAATACACAAGAAAGCTTTTTGAGGAAACTGATGGCAACTATCAAAAATAAACGTGCACAAGCAGCTATGCCTGTTTAAAAACAGTACACGCATTTCAATTTGGGGATATTTGTGTACTTTTAGTCTGAGTTTTAAATCACTAACATAAGTCATCATGAATTAACAATGAACAATATTTTAATCTATAAAGATTCAAGCAAGTAAAAACACATTTTAAACATCAAGCATGTATTAATGCATTAGTCCATGTAATGAATACAAATGAAGGAATAATGGTCTACAATATAATACTATCTTTTGGTCGTCTTCAGCTTTGATGGCTTGAGGCTCATCATTGTTCCCATAGTTACAAGTGAGCAAATGTCACAGATGACATCAATAAGCCACCAATTATAAAACACACACTAATATTCTATAATAACACTGATACATGACAATCCCTAATCACATCAGATAATTCATAGCTTCAAATTAACATGCCACCTTCCACTGTATATCAGCGACCTGACCTTTGTCCCTCCATTTCTCAACCCTGGTCATCATGCCCTACTGCATAAATGTGTTTTTCGTTTCACTTCAGACATTTGTTTTAATTGGACCTTAAGTGCACTGCAAATGGATAATCTGCCATTATTTTGGCTTGAAGGGAACATATAGGTTCCTTTCAAATGGCATTTTAGGGTGTGATACATGAATTTATATTGTTTTTATTTACAAAGATATATTATGCCACACATCATGCTTCTGTCAAGAAAACGCTGTAGGCAATGCCGTTTTGTAAATCCATGAATGATTGAACATTCTGAAGGGAAATAAATGTTTCAGGAGCTCAGGTAAAGAGCAATAAAGAAGGAATTAACCCTTTGACTGCCACTCTACCAAACAGTTGATCATATTTTGACTGTTTTAAATAATGTTTGTTAAAGTCATTTAAAGAATGACTGTTTTAAAAAATGGCTAGCACACACAGCATTGCTGGTTTACAAATAATTAAGTCATACACTATATTTTCAGATTTTTCATAATATATGTATTAAGTCCCATACTTTTACCATAAACCGACATGACATAACCATTTGGTAGAGGCTGATATTTTAGAAATTATGGGATATGTTGAAAAATATGCATTAAGTGTCAACTAGCAACGTTAAGAGTTAGGAAACGCAATACAATTTATTTTTCTTGGTGAGGTAGTTGAAGGGTTAAGAAAGCAATGCACACTGTCTAAAATAACAGATGTTTAAAATATGCAGAGCTGTGGGGCATGAGGACCAGGGTTGAGAAACGCTGCTTTATTTACAGATGTAATAAACATGTACCGACACAATAGCTTGCCATTTTTATTCAGGTTAAGAATTATGGATTAATGACTTAATTGCTCATTACTTAACTACATTACGAATTTTGAATAGTTGTTAGACATTAAGTTTAACAAATGCTGCTTAAATTGTTCATTGTTTATTCATCATACCTAACACATTGACTAAAATCAAACATGCTGCACTTCATTGTAAAATAAAACTTGTTATTGGCTACAATCTAAATCTTTCACACAATGATAAGATGCAAAAGTTAAGGACAGGAGGAGAAGATTAAAAAAGTGGGACCAACCCTTGTAGGCGTCCCAGGCAGATTGAGCAGGCTGTCCGGAGGGCGTACCTGAGCTGGTGAGGACGCTGAGAGGGGAACTGGAGGTGGTCAGCGCACTGCTACCTGTAGGTGTAGCCTGTGTAGCACTCGCTGCTGCTGCTAATGCAGCCAGATTCTGCATGGCATTCAGACCTGCCGCAGATCACAGACCATCCAGAACAACAAGAGTTCAATCAAAATCTGCAACACTATACCGGTGTCATTCTCATTAACATTCACAACCTTGTTTCTTTACCCTAAACTGAACACTCTTAAAACTGCAAAATCGTTTTAAGCTTCATGAAGAACCCATTAATGGACATTACATCAAGAATATTAAAAAAAGCTTCTTTAAAAAAAAAAGACAAGGCCTTTCACACTGAAATTACAGGAACTAGAAGAACTAGTTATATCTGTTATAAGAACTAGCCATCAGGCCCAGCTGCCAGAAAACATTTACATTTACATTGACAGCAAGAACTCTGAAGTGATGCAAGATGGCCAACAGCAACTCAAGCACTGCATTCAACAACACCACAACTGGAAGATGCAGTGATGGTGTTGTGCATTTGTAACCCCGCCAGTCCTACACCACCCAACCTGCTCCGAGCTGGTATCGAACCGGCGAGCTTCCACATGGGAGTCGGTAGCTCTACCAAGGAGGCTAAAGACCATGGCCTCTAGTGTCTGTTGCTAGAGCACCTTTAGAGGTCAGAGGAGTGAGGTTTACCTGCACAACAGTTACTAGCTGGCCTCCATTACACTCACCCCCCTAAACCTCACTCCCATCCGGGTCACGGCACCAATGTAACCCCACCGGTCCTGCACCAATGTAACCCCGCCAGTCCTACACCACCCAACCTGCTCTGAGCTGGTATCGAACCGGCGACCTTCCGCATGAGAGTCGATTGCTCTACCAAGGAGGCTAAAGACTATGGCCTCTAGTGTCTGTCGCTAGAGCACCTTTAGAGGTCAGAGGAGTGAGGTTTACCTGCACAACAGTTACTAGCTGGCCTCCGTTACACTCACCCCTCTAAACCTCACTCCCATCCGGGTCACGGCACCAATGTAACCCCGCCGGTCCTGCACCATCGTAACCCCGCCAGTCCTACACCACCCAACCTGCTCTGAGCTGGTATCGAACCGGCGACCTTCCGCATGAGAGTCGATTGCTCTACCAAGGAGGCTAAAGACCATGACCCCTAGTGTCTGTCGCTAGAGCACCTTTAGAAGTCAGCGGAGTGAGGTTTACCTGCACAACAGTTACTAGCTGGCCTCCGTTACACATTTACTGACTATGGAGATAAAACAGACAACGTACAATTTATGCATTTAAAACAGCAAAAAGGAGGACTAAATGACCATAGACAAGTACCAATGCCACAGACAAAAACACAACAGGCAAATGCCCCTAGCATCAGCTTTCTGAATGAATACGTTTTGCAACACTTTAAAATTCAGTGCTTGTGTATGGCAAGCATTAGGTTCCTATTGTGCTAAATTAGACCCTGCTCTGAAGTAGGATCCAATTTTGTTTACACAAATGGTGTTCCTAAAACTGTTCCCAGTTTCTGTGTTGTGGACATGCCAAAAACATTACTCCAGTGTGAAAGCCCCTATTGTAACAATATAAAAAAAAATTAAGATATCATGGCCATTGAAGTTTCTTCAGAACTAAGAACTACACATTTAAGGTGTTTGCCAATCAGCTGAGAGGTATTATCCTGTCCTGGACAGAGCAAATCGCGTCAGACTCTCACCTGACATTGGATGGAGATTGTTGAGCGCATTTCCAGAGGAAGCAGACTGCTGTAGAAGCTGCAAATAAAGCTAGACATTACATCAAAACAGAGAACAGAGAGAGTCAGGACTGCATCCAGGACTGTGATGGAGAGGAGAGGAGGAGAGAAGAGGAGAGAATAGGAGGAGGAGAATAAATCAGGCAACAAGGCAAAATAAAGTCAAGCAGGAGCAAATAGACAGACAGAAACAAGGAGGAGCGAAAGGTTGACATTTAAGGGCTATAAGAAATTATAAAAAGAAATTAGAAGGACTCAGAGAAAAATTAGACGGGGAAAGATGAAGATAGAAAAGGATTTCACAGCACACCCATGGAGCAGCACTAACACATTCAAAAAGGGCTACAGATCTATGCTGGCCTACTAATAAACAGTAACCCTGAGCTTTTAGGAACGACCAATAATGGACTGCCAAGAGGGATTTGAGAAGCCAAATTAAATGCAGCTAAATAACAGCCAAGCACAGACCTGTAGACCATGTGCTCAAACACAGCAGAAAAACCACAGCAAACTTTATGGCGAATCAGACTCATTGATTAAAAGACACTTGTGAAAACTAATCACTATAAAAATGCAACTAATAATAACTCATAGTTTAGAGAAACCAAAAGTTAATTTGAATGGGGTATCACAACATATTGACAATGTTAATACTACACTATACTAAATTTATATTGTAACTGATCCTGCACTGCACCAGTGCCGACACTTGCATAATCTAGGGGATGGTGGAAATCAGCACAAATCACAACACACTAATTTAATGTGAGCTCAAAATGATGAGAAAACTAACATAGTAATGGAAAGATTAATCATGAAAACTAGAAAGCAAACTTAAATAAGTTAAAACTTTAATACATTTTGCTACACTGAATTCTCTCGCACAACAACTCATAGGTATTATATATGAGCTGTACATTAAATATATCCTGGTGCAGTATGGGACTGAATGAGAGTACTCAATGTCCACTATGGTTTCAGACGTCACTACAAATGTCTGTCCCATTAAATCGTGCCCCATTTAAGGGCATAGAAAGTAATTCCGATCACAGATAATGATTCATGTATAGTTTCTACAGCTGCACAAAATCAAGTTGAAAAACTAGTAAGATTGTAACAGCCCTACATGGATCAAAGCCCATTTCCTATGCTTAATTGTGTATGTAAAACAAACGTTTTTATGACTTTGCTGTACGTAGCTTATGCAGTGCACTTTCACAGTCTTTATTTTTACACTAGTGATGCGGTTTCAACGTGCACAGAGATACAACAGCATCTGTCCTGTGTACTCACTGCAAGGTACTGTGGGCCCAGCGAGTTTAGCCCTGTAAGGTTTCCCCACATGGAGGCAGCATTGAGCTGTTGCATCTGTTGCTGCAGCTGCTGGGCGATGCGTTTCTGTTCTTTATCCTTCTGTGTGTCTGCAAACTTTACCACGATGGGAGAAGAACAGCCCTGAGAGACACAAACAAGACATTAAATGCACCACTAAACTGAATTTGAAAACAAAGTAAAAGCAGTAAAAAGGAAGAAAAAGTAGATCATCCACATCAGTGATCAAATAATACTTCTACAACATCAGTCTTTATTAATAATTGCAATTTTATTTCATTATGAAAAGATTTGCATTTACAAAATCTGCAATTTTGGTCCAAAAAAATCCTAAATAGTAATACAAAATATGAAATATTACTACATCTGTAAATACAAACATGTTCGTTTTCAAACTAATTTTATATTAATAATGACAGTATTCCTGTTTGTAATGCATTTATCATCTAAAAAATAGCCTAGGTGAACTTTAAAACACACACACAAAAACACTCCAAACATCTTAACAGTGGTGCGGTTCATAAATAGAATTTAGACACAAACGAAACGCAGAAATAGTATGCATGTGCGTTTACCTCCATAGTCTGTGACTGGTGCATGGATTTGATGGCAGACTGGGCCATCTGTCTCGCTGTGAATGTGACAAAGGCACAGCCTGCAGACACATGAGTCACAATGAAAGTAGATCACAAAAAAAGACACCAACTTCTGTGAACCACAAAAATCAAAAACTAGAAACACTCAGAAAATGATCATGCAGAAACAACCTTATCAAAACAAGCCCAAGCTCTTTGGAAAGGGAATGGGTTTTAGGACTGCCGAGTCACTATGGGTTGTGCCAATCACTTAAGCAGTTCCCATGGTGATGGACAGAGTTTATTCAAGCCAAATTTAAAATAAATAGCGTAGGCCTCAATGTGCATAATGTTCCCCTGGTTACACTTCAGTTAACTTAAATGACAGCATGAATAAATGAGGGCCAGAAATAAGAACAATACAGAAAAGTATCTAAATTGAATGATTAAAGCGACTCAATTTGTTGCATGCAGTCAGGGTTATATAACCTTCTATATATCAGCTTTCATGTTGAGTTTGGGATGGATGAAGCCATTTTCATTTTGGCCAACAGAAGCCAACTGATTCTCATTTTGTCCCTGCTGAATTGCATCTGCAATTATTAGTTACTCAAAACACTGCCTCTTCAAAATAACTAAGAGTAGGCACAGTGACTAGTGAAGATGTACTTCATGATTATTAGTGTGCCACCCTGGGGAAAAGACTAGGTGTTAGATTCATGCTTGTATGTGGTACAAGTCAAATTACACACATGATGCGATACGCTGCCGAAAAATGATCACCATATATTTGAGTGCACCGTATCACATCATCCATGTAATTCGCTTTAAATGGTGATAATGACATTGTACGTGTGTTTTAGATGGCTCTCACCACGGCTTAGTCCGTCAGGACCTCTCAATATGCGGCACTCCTCGATTTGACCATATGGAGAAAACATGAGTCTGATGTCGTTCTCATTGCACTTCTTTGAAATCATTCCAACAAACAGCTTTCTATCTTCTACCGCTGGAAAACAACAAAAGCATGTAATGAAAAACTGCCTCTGCTTGACAAAATCTTCAAGCAAAACACTAAAAGGCCCTCATCTTCATTTCATTTATTACAAAACACGCTAAACCAGTCAACATGAAATATTATTAGACAATTACTTTTTATTGCAATATATTTGAACTTATTCTGGTGAAGTTATAGAGTTAGGCCAGTGTTCAGTATCACATGACTCTTCAGAAATCATTCGGAGATGCTGATTTGGTGCTCAAGGAACATTTGTATCATATTATTATTAGTGCTGCTTAAATGTTTATGGAAATCAACATGGGCGACATTTGGTGGACAGATGAATCGCCATCATGGAATTTCATCCATCAGAAAGGCAGATCTATCCAGTGCTCAGCAGCAGTTGGTTATAGCTCTGAAATAGAGGTCTGCATTCCCGTGGCTCTCCCATGAGAACTTGCAGGACTGACTGGATTTCTTGCAACGCGGGATTAATTTTCCGTATAGCAGGAGGAACTTTGGTTTAATTTGAATGGGAGCAGGTGAACAAACAAAAGACTATCCCATTCCTGACATCCTTTCAAAAAATCTGGATTTATTCTTTAGCCTGGATCCGCATCAGCTGCGAGTTGTAAAGGCTTTTCATTACTTATATCTACCACTGTACTGAGGACTATACACACACACGTTAGGGCTGCTCAATTATAGGAAAAATCATAATCGCAATTATTTTAAACGATTATCAGTTGAAGCCAAATATATTAGCCCTCCTGTGAATTTTCTTTTTTTTATAAATATTTTCCAAATAATGTTTAACAGAGCAAGGAATTCTTCATAGTATTTCCTATAATATTTCTTCATCTGGAGAAAGGCTAATTCGTTTTATTTTGCCAAGAAAAAAAAGCAAGTTTAAATATTTTATAAAAAAAAAAAAACTATTTTAAAAGGTTAATATTATTAGCCCCATTATGCATATGCATATGTATGTATGCATGCATGTGTATATATATATATATATATATATATATATATATATATATATATATATAT
>CAIGQZ010001108.1:23354867-23379561 GCA_903798205.1 Danio tinwini
TATATATATATATTATAGATTTATACATGACTGTTGACTGGATCTTACAATTTAGGCATTGGACTCAAACTTTGCGCACAAACAAAACAAGAAAATGCATTTGAGTGAAAGTAAAAGATTCTGGAAGGCCTAAAAAAATTTAACATTAAACCTATGCACAGATGAACTCTTCACAACAACATGATATAAGACATCAGGATAACTCAATTTCGTACCACAAAAATATGTAAAAAAAAAAAATAATAATAATAATAATAAAATAAAAAAAAAACACCAGACCACTCAGTTTGTGATGAGTAAACGGAAAGAACACTTTTACAATGCTGTTTGACAGAGTGCAGCATAAGGGGAAGTGATGTCACTACACGCCTGAAGCACTGCTTCTTCACTCTCTTTAACAGCTGCTGATCAGTGGAGTGACAGACCACTTTGAGATAAACACAGCATTGTGCTACTGACAAAGAGCAGCATTAGCCAGCAGCTAAAAGCCAGATTAATGGCATTTATTGATCCAAGGACAGCAGAGCTAATAAAACCTTCTACTTTGTCGATTTTCCAGCAACCAGAACTTGTTCAGACAAGCAGATTACACAGATTCTACAGAAGATCATCCAATCATGTGTAGAGGAACGATTTACTTGGACAAAACCATTTTGGAAATTCTTTTTCCCATAGATCAGCCCATTTGCTGACTGTTTGGAAAAAAACACTTCGACTGCACCACATCGCAGAAGATTCATTCTAACGATTCAACAAATATTTAAATCTAAGTTAAAGAACAATCAGGAACAAGATGATAAATAATCACTATGGTAGTCATCTTTTCACCTTTGCCACCCATTAATATCAATACTATGTAAAGCAGAGTTTAAAATGAAGACTAACAACAGCTTTGCGTTTTTATACAGAACAAATAACAGAAAGAGAACAGAGAAGGCAATTTAGCAAAGATTAGTCAGCAGTTTCTGGCCACTTTCTTGGTTAAATTGATCCCTTTGAAGCTGTAAAACCTAACAGAAAGAGAATTACAAACAACCCTTACAGCTTTAACAAGACGAAACGTGCTATTACAGCACCTTGCAACACCAAAGAATCAACTCTTACATTTCATGTGCTGACCAAAGTGCTTCACAGAGAAAAAAAAACTTAACCTGATTATCCTGTGACACTAAAAAATATTTTGAGACCAAAAGAATTTACAACTTTACCAACCATTTTAACCATCCTAGTCTCAACATCTTATCAACTCCAGACTCAAATAGTAGAAAGTATCTACTGTGTCATCGTAAGAGCATCAAATTAATGTGCCTTTAGAGAGATGTTTCAGACTGAGCTGGCGAATAAAACAATGTCAAGAGAGTTTAATAATGAAAAAAAAAAAAAAATGTTCATGACAGGAACACATAGTAAACATGGATTAGCTATCAATCACTGCATGCCTCTAATGGCCATTGACTATCAGCTCACAAAAACGTGAATCAAACTTGCATTCTCACAAAATGTTGTTTACAATGACGGTCTGCTCTGCTAAGAATAGGTAAATAAACCAGAATCATCATGTTTCACTGACCAAACTCATTAAAATCAACTTTAAAAAAAAAATCCCCCCTAGATATAATGCTCTGTACTCACACTGGGTTGGAACTCAAACTGCAATGGTCCACCATCATCTCTGGAAGAAAATCCAGCTTAAAGGAAGCCATTTTTTTTCAGGCCTTTGGCAATTAGCAAGTCTCAAATGAACGGTGACAGAACACACAAAAACAGCAGACCGGCTCACACTTCAACAGCAACTATCCGTCTAGTACAATCTCTCAAAGTTCACAAGTCGTGAGAAGTGACATGGGAACAGCTGGGAGAGAACGGGGAAGTGTGCACCTCATGGAGGCTGAGGAGGCCCCACAAAACGCAAATCCACATGCAGCAAAGAGAGACAACGACGAAGCAGGATGACAAACACAGGCCCTAGCACTGGTCACTGGGTTGGGCCTGAGGATTAGGATGGGCCCGACTGGCCACTAAAAGCTGCACCCCTGATCCCACAAAAGAAAGTGCTGATGGAGGGGGACTTTTTTGTGAGTTTTTCTCTTAGCAAAGCAGAACTGAGTGCAGTGTCAGATAAATAAAGTGTCAGATCGATGCTAATAAGCGTGAGTGAGCTGCAGGAATGAATGGGGACAGGCAGCTCTCTGGTAATCCCTGAGCTGAAGCGCCCCTAGGACACAATCGGGTTCCGGCAACGGGCCACGGACCGTGCACCATTCCAGCATGGAGGGGTGACGGAAGGGAGGGAGCAACAAGCTGCTTGGGGTCATGCGACAAGGGTTGTGTTATAAGCTTGCAGTCAATGGTGACAAACAAAACAAGCCGCAGGCAAGCTAAGGTCCATTATTTGGTCTTGTTTAACACAACACCAATGGACCTATTATAAAGTACATTAAAAATAAAGCAATCCCACGCTTTCAGCTATTGAAAAAAAAATTTTTAAATAAACTATAAAGCTGTAATACATTAAGAAACAAAAGTAAAAATTGTACAAAAGAATATTCTTACAAAGATAGTTCAGTAATTAATAAATGTAATCATTATTTTGCTTCCCTAATTATACATTCAAACAGCCATGACATCAATGCATGCCACGCAGTGACATCTGGTGGGCTGCTCATGGCATACATGTATATTTCTTTTCTGTAAAAGCAAGCTATACGTTTCTTCTTGTTCCTGCTTCAAAGAGAAGCTGCTTGAAAGAGGGAAAACCTATAGATCGAGGGCATCCTCACACCCCTGAGGTAATAAAAAAAACATGAAGTGAATGTGTTCTTACCCGCCAAGGGCAGGTACTTCCACAGCAGGAAGGGAAAGCTCGCATTGAGGTTGCCCGTGCTGCGCTGTGGTCAGGTACAGGGCTTCAGCTTCGATACTATCCATCCAGTGCCTTTGTCAAATGCTACAGAAACACACCAAACAATACAGGACAAACACATCAGACACACATACATACATACATACATACACAGAGGTAAACACAAAATGGAAGGGAAAAAGAGAGACGGCTTCTGACAATAGACAGCATGCAAACTTCATGTCACAAAACTGCATGCACACAGAAAACACATATGTACTACAGGAGGAGAGCAAGAAGGCACTTCCAGGATGATTCGAATAAAAGGTTAACCACAAGTTTCTCATCAGATAAGCAGTTTCATTGAGCAAAATCAGTTTGTAGAGGCTCAAACACAAAGGTTTTTCACAATAAATAACAGAAAATAAGGTGCCCATATGGTCAAACCATGTTACTTTATCCCAAAGTGTATTCATACTGGAATACTCTATAAAATAAACACCTTGTTGACACATAAAATATAAAGCTTTAAATACCCAACCAACTGCAAAAATGCTTTGCATATCAGATCTATGGACAAAGTAAATACAATCCAGCCCCGTAGCCAGAGGGCTACAGGTGGTTCGAAAGACCCACCCCTCACTGAAAAAGGTCCAGAATTTGTCACATACATGAGCTCATACGTCCCATTGTGACTGCTATGCCATATTGAATTGTAAAAATAACACATCGAAATAGGTTAAGAACAAGAGGAATCCTGTGTTGGCTGTCTGTACAGAATTTGGGACACTGAATTTGGCAATTTTGGTGGCAAATATGTATCACACAAAAATTTATCACATAATATATCATGTGATAAATTAGTATTTTTTAAATAATCTAGAATTTGTTGTATATAATACTGTATTATTTCTTTATTCTAAATCTTTAGCAAATGTTTTTGCTACATCAAAAACTGTGACCATCCAACAAGCTTATGCAGCAAAAAAAGTGCTAAAAAACCCGCAGTATTTAAACAGAAAATGAGGCAAATAACTGCAAAAAGGTACATATTTTGAGAAAAAAGAACCACCCGTTTCGCCAGGCTGGCTACAGGCCTGCAATCGATACAAATGTAACAAAATATCAGTGTTTATAGTCAGGGTTTATACACATTTTTTACTACTAAAATTCCAGAACTTTTCCAGAACTTTCAAGTACATTTTGATGACGTAATATTTCATGTAATGTCTACTTATACATGTTAAATAGTAAGCAATGACATTCAAATTTATTAAAGCATATCATAGAACACGCAACAATCTACTTTGTTTAAATTTGTTTTTATATTGATTTTGATAATGCTTACACAGCACTAACAATGTGAGAGCAAGTTTTTGGCCAAGGACAGAAAAGTTGTAAAGACAACTAACCTATATTCAAGTTAGGGCTGCACAATATATCGTTTTAGCATCGATATCGCATTGTGTGCATCCACAATAGTCACATCGCAGGATATGCAATGTTGAGATTATAGTTGAATATAGAGTTTAATCACAATGGAAAAAAGTTTATCATCTGCATGCATTTGTAAAGAGATAGTTCACCCAAAAATGACTTGCCATTTTCATTACACCCTTCACTTGTTTTTATGACTTTGATCTATGACTTTTTTTTTAAATGAACAAAAAATATATAATTTAATAACTCCTATAGTATTGAAACAAGTGAAGTGAGAGTAAACAGTAAGTACATTTTAATCTTTGAGTAAACTGTCACTTTAAGGCCAGTGACTGTGTGAGCATTTCAGTATTTCAAATTTGAAAACATCCAGCCAAGAAATTTTTAGTAACTTTAATAAAGATTAAATAATATACAAAAAATACTTTGCAGTGTTGATTATTCAATATCTGTACCTGAATAGTGAATACCTAAAAACTATAATTCACTTTCTTTACTATATTTTATGTATACTTGTAATTTATTTGTTATATATTATTCTAGATTCACTCAACAAAATCCCCCCAATCAATCCAAATAAACCTGTTAAATCATCTGTTAAAATTGTATTCACATCGCTATATATATATATGTGTGTGTGTGTGTGTGTGTGTGTGATATTTATATATGATATGATAATAAATATGATTAAATATGTTATATTTAATATTGCTATTGCAATAAAATGCTATTGATATTTCTAAAAATTAGCCATGAAGGAGGAAAAGAATGAGCTTTTGACATTTAAGACTACTTTTTCATTTCAGCAGCACCATAATAAAACAGAGCCCATCACCATTTCAAATGTACACATCCAGTAGTCAGAAAACTAAATATTGACCTTTTTCTTCACATATGAGCAGACACCCAGTGGAATCTTTTTGTCCCAAGACTTCCGGTCACATATATTTCCATTAATTTTTAGACGTTAAAAACTCATAAAAGCTCATTTAGCTGTTTAATGTTGCAAACTGATATTTTCTTATATTATTCTATTCTTTATTTATAGGTCATAAATCTGATTATGTTAAGGCAGTAGTTTTACCATATTCTGCCGTTTATTATTCCTGGTCATTTCTCCCATTGACAACTGAATTGAAAGTTCTAAAACAATAGTGCACTTCCACATTGCAGAATAAGGTCAATAGAATTAAAAAGATGGATCCATTTAGAGAATCAATATCTAATAAACCACATTAAACAATATGTTTTTTTCCCATTACCTTCACCAGTCCAGCTATTTTACACTTTACACGTTATAAGATTACAATTAGGTTGAGAACCTCAGTCTGACACCATGGTGCACCTTTATTTTGTGGGCACTTTTTAAAGAACTTATAATTAAAAAAAATTATGTAGTCATTTACAATATATTGGCGGCAGTCTTGCTTTCAGATAATAAATAGGCCAATAAACTATAGCTCATTTGAAGTTGATACATTTCAGATGTGTGTTGCTGGCCATTAAGGTTTTAATGGGTGTCTTTCACATGGCGTGACACGTCACATACAAGAACAAGATTTCATATGCTTGGCGGAAGACAAAATTTCCAACAGAAGACAATATCAGAACAATTTAAAAAAAAAAACTATTTAAACAAAAGAAACACCTAGAGGTTTACTTCAGGTTTCCTTATTTTCTGCAGTAAAGCTTTAATGCTTATAACAACAGTAAACACATTAAGCATCGAATGTCACACTGTGTAAAAAAACTAAAACAAAACCTTCACACTAGAAAAGCTACACAATTTTTGTTCTAAGGTAAGGGTACAAAACAACAGCTAGGAGCACTGCAACTTTTGATTTGCTGCTTCCCAACACAGGGCATCAATAATTTATCTACATGCCATGCAGCTGTGATGTGGCTTCTGACCCTGAGAGTATAGCAAAAATGCTCCGTTCACAGACCACAGGCCATGCCATGTTTTAATGACTGCAAAGTGACTGAGAGGCTTATTCATGGACTGTCTATGTAAGGCACACTGCCCTATAGGTCTTTAGGGTGAAAGGTGCGGGGGCAGAGCATATGGTCAGCACAGTTCATCTAACAACAAACGCAATCTCGAACACTGGCACAGACAGACAGCACTGTGGACAAATGGACTAATACTGAAGCATCAGGAACAACCTAGCAGCTGAAAATACAACACGCACATAAAACACGTGACTTATGAGAGAGGATGTTAAACCACACATCAGTCATTTAGAATGGGACGCCACAACCATCCTGCTTCTCTCTGTACAGCTACAAAAATAACAACTTGTACTACAGCATCACGCTCAGAGCAGCACCCTATGCCAGCCATTCAGAATGCCAAGGGTCATAAAACCACTGACCTACACACGCAGCTCGCTCGCTCAGTCCAAAACAGAACGTTACTTCACAACATAAAATAAAATGTCTAGTTCTGTTGGAACCAGAGTAGGCAAAGTGTAAAAAATAGCACCTATATTATTCTAATGGAGTTGTAAATCAAATAAGTCCTGGTTCACTACACTGCACCGAGTACATATTTGATTTCTGTGATGTGCAGGGCATTAGATCTCACAGCAGCTTAAATAAAATACAGAAAGCATCTTTGCCAAGATCCAAAGCAGCTTAGAGAAATCAATCAGGTATAAAAAATCATCAGTTAGAGCAAATAACCCTGCATAATTCTGCTAGCCTATACACTACAAAAACATCCTGGAAGTTTTACAAGCTCAGTTTTTACTATTTTGGGTTTAAAAAAAATATACATCATAAAACAAAAATTCTGAAAGCATTTGGTTGAAAACTTAAATCAAAACAGCGTAATTGCAACTCAACTTTAATTATACTGATAATAAAATAAATGTTTTACTGACAGTAAAAAAAATTGGACAGAACAAATTCTGTGGCAAATAAATTAGCATTATTGCTAGAAAAGTTGGCCATAGCAAATAATACAGTTAAAGTGGATAAAACAGTATGTCATGAAATCATAAGAAAGGGATGAAAGGTCAATATTTCTAGATTTGTCGGGTGCTATGATCATTTTTACCACCACTGTAAACAATAATAAAGTTTTTTTTTTTATTAATAAAATCTATAAAGCATGAATGTGCGCAAGTATTTTTTTTCCCAGTCTATTTTGTTTTACACTTACTATCCCAGATACTAATTTTACTCTGAATCATACAAACTCAAGTTATCATATAGCCAAAACTCACAACCAGAAATAATGCTTTTGTAATTAAATTGTAATTTTATCATTTAAGGTATGTTGTGTTATCTGATAATAATTTAATCAGTATAAAGTTCTTTGGCATCAAGCTCTCTCAATATTTCAATCAAACCTACTTAACATACCACTCGAGCATTGCTTTTAGCACAGTAAAGTGCACATACACACAATCAAATAAAAATTCACTATGATTTCAAAATGCTTGTGAAAATTAAGCACTAAAATGTAACCCAAACATTGAGTTCATGTCTGAAAATTATAGGTGATATTAAGAGAGTCTACAATGTCAAAATAAGTTAGTAATAGAGAAGGGGTTAAAAATATTTCTCGAAGCCAAAATCAAGATTGGATCAGAAGATTGGATTAAACCACTTATCTCACAAATTACTTTTAAAATGTTTAAAGAACTTTGTGTGTCAAAGTTTTGGTTATATGGACATTCGATAGCTAATATTTGGAGAGAAAGAAAATTTACAAATATCATCAACTATGATTCAAACATCAACATGACCAAAGTAATTTTGGGAGAACTATCCTTTTAATGTGTGCATCGCAGTTATGTTTCAAGCTTAGTCTCAGTAAAAAGAGATTTTTGCAGAGAGGAGAAAATTTAGTTAGCTTTATTTTAATATATCAAGCATAATTCGCTTTTTCATGACATGGCCTCAAACCCTTTACCATATGGAAGGACAGAGTGCTTTGTGGTCATTTCCTGTTTTCTTTCTGAACTGTTTTGGACTCTTACAGTGAGCCTCATTTAGCACCCAGCAGAATCACCCATTTCACAGCCAAACTGGAGAAAACTGTCCTCGCAGCCAAGTCCGCCTCTGACCACCAGCAGCCCTTTCACATAATAAATTAAAAATCCTGCTTAAAATCATGATAAAAATCAAGTTAGTCTCTGATTTGGAATATTAAAAACGTGCACCATAATTAAAGACAAAATTTATGAAACAGACCAAATTAAGAGCTAAGGTGTAAGCTGCACACATTACAATACATACAACTGATTAAGAAATACATTCTGCACTAAGGCTGTGCAACACGACGACATCTATGGTAAGGACAAAAAGTCTATTGTTTCATATTATGCCCCATAGTTTATATCATGTGTCATAAAATACATTAGTTATGGTAAAACTATCATAATTAATGAGTGCAAAATTACATGGTATTATGGGAGTTCAGACAGAAATGTGAATGATAACACATGATCTTGAATGTGAATGATAGCACAGTTAAAATCTTGAAAGAATTGACTGACTTACATTTTGTATTTTTATTTAGCAATATTTTAGATTTTTAAGTTGGACCTGTATTTATTTGTTTATCATTTATTAATATACATTTAATATTTCTACATTTTAAAATCAAACATTTCTCCTGAATTAAATAAAGTGAGAAATATGATCACATGTAGTACATTTTTGAGTTTTAAATGTTAAAAGTAAAATAGTCCTGTACATTTATTAATATTGACTTACATCGTGATATGAAATTTGTCATATCGCCCAGCCCTATTCTAGACTATATTCAAAAATAAAGAGATTAGCGACAATATTTCCATATATTGAAGAGGTTTAAATGTGGAATTGTCTGGGGATTTAATGGCATTCATTAGCCACATTAGCAGGAGTACAAACAGGAATGTTCCTGACAGGTGCTGCTGACCTCCATGTGGTTACTCCCTCACAGCGAGCGTTGTCACGATTTAACAGCTGCCATGCTGCAGCAACTGTCAGACATGAACTTCATACAGCAAAATCTGACAGAAGTCACAGCTAAAGAGCTTTCTGCCTCAAAGCATTAGTATGTTAAGCACAAAATGAATCTGAAGACTTTTGGTGGCTCAGAACAAGTATTTCAGTCCCCTCGTGGGTCTCTTAAAGGTAAAGCCATATATGATTGATGGCTCCTTTAAAGAGCCTGCACTCTGACACACATCCCTTCCCCTGTAATGGAGACACAAGCCCCTTGACGTTGCGCTAAGCGTTTACAAACTCACGCCTCCAGTTGCAATCTTGACCCTCCAGTTAAATGAAAACTCAGTATGTATGGAAATACACACACAAATATGAGCTCAATGTATGGTGGAGCATCTTAGAACCAGCCTGCAGTTGCAGATAATAGAGGTGTTGCCATGCAGGACAAAAATCCAACTGCAAAGAACGGCCCACCATAGCAGCATCAACACACCAGTGTGTGTGTGCACACCAAGTAACCAAGGAAACAGTTTGTCTTCAATTCTGAGCACTAAAGACTAAGGAACAGAGAGTTCATTTCATGCTATTTTTCCTCATGCAGCTCTCTAAAAGCACACTATAAATCGACAGAAATGAAGATAGAAATTCGTAAATGACATTGGACCTTCACAAGCATGAATGTGTTATTGTAAGCTGACATAGACTTAAACTAATTATCTAAATGCTCGCAGCAAAACATCAAAAAAAATCAGACGACATTGTTATAGAAAAGACATAAACCACCCTATTATTATCATAGACCACTAAGTCAATAAAATCCGAATAGTGTTTTGTTTTACACATTGAAGTTCTCAGCAGGTCAGACTTCATAAAGGCTGAAAGTCACTTCTTTGTCACCTCTCAAACTAATCTGATGGCCGAATGTTTGTGCGCACTCTGATAACTCGCAATAAATCCCATTCCTCTGAGCACCGGTCATCTGGAATATGAATACCTACCTTTCCCACATCCCCCATACCATTATGATGATGTCTCAATTAACAAACAGTCTATTGTAATGTATCCCAACACAAAAATGAGAACCACTTACCCTCTCTGTGGCCTTGCTTTTCTGAAACGTTGCTCCCGTTAACCTGCCGAAACAAAACAGCCGTGTGGTTAGACTGGTATTTTGTCAATGAACATCTGTGCTGATTCCCAGTATCTTTGGACTTGCTGTCCTTTACCTACAATGCTGACAAAGACACAGCAGCTAGTTTGCTGTCTTAGTGTATTATTTATACTGGCTCTGAGATAGACAGATCTCAAAAGAGAGTCAATGTTGCACACCCTGTCAACGTCAGATAAAGGCCAGGTCAGTTACAACTGGCCTTAAGTAATGATGGTTAACGCAACGGTACAAAACACATAACTATATTATTCACATGAAATCAGACAAGCATTACATTCATTAGGACATTAGAATAAAATATCACTAACAACTTCTAACCATGTCTGCTAGGTAAAAAACAAGGTTAATAACTAAACACAGCAGCATTAGATATATAATGAAATAAAATGCAGGGAAATGCATGTACTGCACTTGCTTCACATTGATGAAGCTTTGTATTACCTCTGCAAGGCTGCTTTGGTAAAATATTCATTGAATAAAGCACTATAGAAATAAAGGCGACCTGCCTTGACAAATGCACCATAGATGTCATTACAGGCAATCACATGGGGCCAAACGGACCTTTTAGCTCTTGTAGAAAGCAGTCTCATTCATAACAGCACGTTAGCAGTCTATTGCTTTTGCCCTGAAAAGCTTTTACCTACAAGGCTTCAATTCTAGACATACCTCAATATTTCTATAGCAAACTGAAGGTCTCCAAGAATGATGAATTTCGGAAATAGCACATTTAATAGTCATGTATTTAGCACAGACTAGTCCTACAATTGTCACCAGAATGCTTCTTTTCGAATTCTTCGAGTTACTTTTAGAAAGGCTCCTGCAGCATTACTACATAAATGATTTTGGCTTGCAAGTTAGAAGACAGTCGTCCATTATAAAGCTCTTATCAAATGGTGGTGAGAACTCGCGTGACAGAAGCAGCTTTCTGATCAACAGGCCTCGAGCAGAGGGCCACAAACTAACGTTCCTCATCGTGTAGAACTATACACATTTGGTAAAGACTAGCAGTAATATTGGCATTCAAAATACATTAGATACAAACAGACAACGAACGTGAAAATATCTTTAGCAGCAACGAGCTGTGTATATTTTATTAGCTCGTGTTCTTTAAAACCGTAAAACCTGTATCAGGAAGAGGCGCTTCTCTTCGCAGCAAAGACTCAAGAGTCGCTACACTAACTTTTGCGGAGATCGATGCCTCCTTTTAATCGATATGCTGGTAAACACACACAACTGCAAGTTACTTGCATACAGGGCTTTTTAAAATGGGGAACGCCAAGTTACATACTCGCTGTGCTAAAAGGGTAACATTGCTAGCGTACCCGATAACGCATTTGGAACATCCATATAAATTTAGTAGGGGGAGGTGTGACCATGCGTTTTTTAACGGGACCTCTAACATAATTTTGTAATTTCCCAAAGCCATCGTAGGGATATAACGTTGCATGCGATTCAAAGACCGCATGTGTAAAACATGAACGAAATGCCAGCGTTCTGCTCATCACCGGCGCATTTTAGATGTGTTTGTGTCGTAGGTACACTTCTTGATTATGCTAAACTTAGCAGAGGAGCTCAAGTAGCGCGCGGAAGTTACACAAGCTCGATAACTTTTGAAGCAATGGTGCATGCACTATTGATCAAACCGTGTCTAAAAGCGAAATGAGCCCTGTGGGCGCGCGGTGGTCGATCTGGTCTTACATAATGACGCATGTTAGCGCGTGCTAGCGACCGTAAACAACCACCAGTTAGCTCGCGCGGCTACAGCCATGAACAATGAACACTTACCCTCGATGCCTCCTTTTTCAAACGGAGGAAACTGAGTAGGTATATTGTGCTGACACGGGGGAATGATTGTGTGGTGGGATTTGTGAGTTAGTAGTTTTCTCTGATTACGTCTTCCCACGACAACCTACTTTCTGGGTGGAAGAGGGACGGTGCAAAATGGCTGTCTTTCCTGCATGCACCATCACATTTATTAAAAGGGAGTGGGGTGGAGCCTCTGTCGAAATGTTTTACGCCAATATGATGTTTTAGCGTCAAAGTGTGAATAGACGCAACTTTATATATATATATATATTATTTGTCTTTCATGACAGATTACCATTCATATACATAAAACATAAGTAAAAAGAAGTTGGTTAGAACAACCCCCTCTTTTTAAAGGAAGAGATGAGCGACTCTCTCACGTGGTCGTTGAAGTCGATAAAAGCCCAAGAGGTCTGCGTGTGTGATAAACATCAAATGTCTGTAACTGTCAGACTGGTTAACATGAGTGTTTTTGCAGGTGTGCTGATATTGTATATCGTATATAATACGTCATATAATGAATTTACAATACCAGATAGTGCTTAAAAACAATTAAACAGCATTACTGAATGACATTTGCATAATATTATCATTACTACGTGTAAATAGAATATTTCAAATACACATAATACAGATCAATTTTGCACTGTAGTACTTTTGAATAATGATGTACTTATTATTATTTAGCCATAAACATACAATAGCATGACAAACTGCAGAATGACATGAATCATGTTCTTTCACATGACTCCATTAATCCACTCGATGGCACATAAAAATCAATGTTTCTCAATGGTGGCATCTAATCAACAGCTTTGCAGGCGTTTCCCAACTGGGGTCCAAAGACAATTGTGGCCGCAAGGGAAAAATGTTTGAAGGAAAAAAATCACAAAAAGTAAAAAAAAAAAAAAAAGTATTCAGAAATTAATTCTAAGAAAGAGCGAAATAGCTTTTATTATTTTAGTTTTGCTTCTAAGATAAAATGTTTTACTAAACACACAGCATAAAGTAAGTAATACAATTAAAATTATTTTAAATACATTTTTTTCTTAAAAAATAAGAAAACTAATGTATTGAATGAGGGGCATTTAATGATAAATTACCTTCATACAATAAAATATTCCCTTTCAATCTATCCAGCTATTGACCCCCAAAACAGAAGAGGGCAATGTGGAGGATCTGTAGCAGGCGCGAAGGAGAGCTCACAGTGCGTCTCTCTTTCATGCGTGTAGTTGTTATGTATGTGGGAGTTGCGACAATGAGACTTCAGTGAGTGACACGTTTGTACTTCGTTTAAACCTTCGTTTACACGAGGAACCATGTCCAGCGTTTTAGCTAGAATTTTATTTTATCCCACTCTCGCTTACAATGTTGTCATGGAAAAGATTTCCTACAGGCAGTGGTTTAATCGCGTGGATGCGACTGTCATTCTCGGTGCTCTCCCATTCAGGTCAATGACAGATGAGGTAATACGTGACATTTACAGTTTTGATGAGGATTTCCTAATTAAAATGGTCCTAGTATAACGTTTATAATGTACCATATCATGCCTTTCCAGTACTGTTGGTTTCAATTAATGCTTTCTCTTTTGATTAGTTGGTCCAAAATGAAAAAGTAAGAGGAGTAATTACCATGAACGAAGAATATGAGACAAAGTATTTCTGCAATTCAGCTGAGGTAAGTAGCTCTGCTGAACAAAAAGTATTCACAGTTGTTGATATCGAAGTTTAAAATACACAGAATCATTTTTTTTTCAACTTTTTCAATGCTATATACACACACACACACACACACACATATATAAACATTTAGAGTATTACATTTGTTATATTTTTATATGGATTTAATAAGACGTATTTCCACATTATTCTGGCCTATGACATGCTCGGGGTATTAATTCCAAATGCTTAGAATTTTTTAAGGAGTATTGTTTGTTAAACACTTTACTCTACAACAAGGCTTCAATTGTTAGAAATAAACAACTCCCAATGAAATCATTTATTAATCTTAGGCGATGTTAGTTAATTTCTTGGTTAATGTTTAATAAACACTTATTCATGTTTAAATTAGCACCTCCTGTGTGTACTGCCTCTCCGTGTTGATTTGCTGAATGTCAACTTAATTGTAAGTCGCTTTGGACAAAAGTGTTTGCCAAATGACTAAATGTAAATGTAATAACTCTTTAAAGCTAGAGTTGTAACTTTAATGCAATAGCTAATACATTTCACTTATATATTTTTTTACTATAAATGAAATTATAGTGAAATTGAAACTACTCTGAACTGAACTAAACTTCAAATCTAAAAACTGGACTGACAGTTTCAGTTTACTAGAACTTCTATGTTAAGCTGCATTGACACAATCTACACTGTAAAAGCTCTGTAGAAATAAACATGAATTGAATTAAACTAAAGTTAACGGCTTACTAATGAGGCCTTATTGTAAAGTGTTACCTACTGTATTTTATAAATCATTTTCAGTTTCATTTATTTGAAACGTTTGTTTAGTCAATACATTTGTGTGCAATAATGTAATACACAAAATATATATATTATGATATAACAGGAGTGGCAATCTGTTGGCGTTGAGCAGATCAGACTGGACACTGTGGACTTGACAGGTGTTCCCAGTCTTGAGCACATCCACAAGGGTGTGGATTTTGCCTTGAGACACAGAGAACAGGGCAGCAGTGTCTATATTCACTGTAAGGCTGGCCGCTCACGCAGTGCAACTATTGCAGCTGCATACCTCATCAGGGTGCGTATGAGTCTCTATATGTCATGAACAATAACAAAAGCTTTACATTTGTGTCATAGGTAACCAATGAAAATGGTAAATGTCATTTTGTGTTTGTAACACTGTTCTCATAATCTGTAGTCACATCAATTGTTGAAGGGGAAGTTTTGGAGAGGAAAACTCTTTAAAGTGATGCTGATGACTTCTCTATATGAAGCACACAGATGCAGAGTACAAAAGGATCTCTCTTTTTTATTATTAAACCAAACAAATTCCCATGAGAGTTGTACAGTATACAGTGCTCAGCATAAATGAGTACAGCCCATTTTGAAAATGAATATTTTTATATTTCTCAGTGAATATAGGCAATGTATTTTGGTGCATTTACACAAAACAGATTTATTAAACGGGTATATTTATTGATTTTAATGATATTTTAGTCATCAAACATATTTAGAAATTCAAACAATTAAACAATTAAATTTAAGCAAAATATTGCAAAAAAAAAGGTCTACAAAATTTTTCCAATTCTTTTTCTTCTCTTGATTTTTCCTCTTTTTTAAAATTTGTATTCAATATTTTTCAATAACATAAATTTGGGTGTACTAGTTTTTGTGCTGTTATCATAGGTTATTTTGTTGGACAAGCTCCAGGTTTGGCTTCAGTACTGACTAATCAAATGTTTATGTACAATATTTTGCTGTATAGCTTCTTATTAAAAATCTGAATTTAAAAGATAGATCTGTGAGGGGTGTACTACTTGCATATGCTGAGCACTGTATTATTTTTAAAGGCGTCATTAACTGCCTTAAACTGTTTTCTGAGGTCTAGTTATCAAGGTTTTTGCATCAGAAACATTTTAACATAAAACTAGCAGAATATTTTCTATCCTGTTTTGAACCCCTCATAAGAACACAGTTTAAATAGGCATGGAGTATTGAAGATTCTCAGAGACATAAAAATAAATGACCATGAGTATGATTTCCATCCATTTTTAAATGTGCAAAAATGAAAGATTTTGAAAAACACCTGTGCTCCCACCGATATAAACTGCATGTACTATATTGGAGTCTGCATCAATTTAACTCAATTCAATTTCTTTGAAAATGGACACTGCTGTGGTTTAGTAAAAAAACTGATTAAAACTCTATTTGTATACAGAGGACATCTGTATTAACAGGTTAAGCAATTGTGAGTATGTAAAAAAACAAAACAAACAAAAGCACCGTAAATTTAAGTCAACGAAGGACCTAATGTTGGGATCAGAAAAAAAGGAAATGCAAAGAATATTGCACAGTGCCTTGCTCTTTATCGTTCATAGATTTGCATTTGCATTAATTATTTGCATACTACATGTGTGAATTGGTGAGCAAGGCTAAAACAAGCAAATTGGCTTCACTATATTAAGACTAAAATAAAAGTTATGTTTTTATTGTACAGCAGGGGTGTCAAACTCAGTTCCTGCAGTCAACACACTTACCTGGAGGTTGTAATCAAGCCTAAAGGACTCAATTAGTTTGATCAGGTGTGTTTAATTATGGTTGGAACTAAACTGTGCAGAGCTGCAGCCCTCCAGGAACTGAGTTTGACACCTGTTTTGTTCAGCGACCTCTTGTATATCATAATGTCAATAGAATTTTGATTTCTTTTTTTCTTGATGATGCAATTGCATTGTGTACAAAGGCACTAGGCATGGGACGATAATCATTTTCAAGGTATACCGCGGTTTGAAAATGTCAAGGTTTTCATACCGCCAAAAATTTCTCTAATACCGTTCCTAAGCTGTGTATGATTTTATTTTATTTACATTTTTTTAACAACAGCATCTCCAGCAGAAAAGATATCCAATTTTAAATTGTAAATAAATCTGTGTTTTTGAAACTAATGAAGACAGCAGACGTCAATGATTCATTTTCATTATTTGGCCTGACATGTTAACTGCTCCAAAATATTACAAATGTTTCTCAAAATAAAATATATTGTGATCAAGGGGAAAAAACTTTTAGTTTTTTACACAGACATTTAAAAAGAATATATTTTAGAGCAGTGATCACAATACCGTGATGCCGTGATATTTTTATCCAAGGTTATCATACCATCAGAATCTTATACTGGCCCATGCCTTAAAGGCACGTGTATAGTATATTTACAAGGGAAAGAATCTTATAAGACTCAAGAGAGTGATAGTTTTTAAAATCTACCAGAAGATTTAACTGCTTTCATTAATTCAGCAAGACTAACAACCACCACACAGAATCATCTCACAGAAGCGTTTATTTCAAACACTCAACTGAAGTGAGTAAAAACTTGGTAGTATATGTGGTAATTTCACGTGCAGCGCTTAGCACACAGAGTCGTAGTTCATGGCCTTTTTCACAAGCCTGTTATGACGCGTTTAACGGCCATCAGCCTCTTAAATTCTTGAAAGTATTTAATATTTATTTTTTTATATTATATCATCTTTGCTTCAAATTACAAAAAAAAACGAATTACCGCTTGTGCGAGGTGTTTCTAATACAGCATCTATGGGACAGGACAGTAAATTCAACGTTGTTCTATCCTTTGGCTGCCGTCATCAGTCTCACACAGTTTTTTCCCCTTTTTCTGAAAGTCTGTATAACACCATTGTGGAGTTTTTCTTTTATTATTTGAGCAAATAAGATTGTAAAAACCTTATTTGTTGTACTCTCCCATTCACTGCGCTCTAAGTCTTTCCAACCATGACGACTTCTGCTACTGAAAAACCCGGACATGTGAACAAGCTCTATTGTGAAGCAACACAAACATCAATGTCATCATTGTCCAATTAAATCAGTTTGTGTTTGAAACTGAATTTTGCATAGCTTATCCGTGAACATCAGCCCTGAAAGCACATTCTGGAGGTTTCCTGAAACAGGCTTTACTGAAAACAATGCGCATGAAAATCACCTTCAATTAATCGCCCAGCCCTAGCTAAGAGACTAACCAGCTAGGTGACCTTTTAATCCTATGTTCAAGGAAGGCAGCATGTAAAGGTCACTAAATAAAATTTCTGTTGTGTCTTGCCCAATCAGCATACATTTGCATTACTGATAGTTCCTGTTATGCTGGATTAGTCCCTGCTCTGAAATAGTAATTACTTTAGTTCCCCCAAAAAGACTTGTACACATCAAAATGCAGGGAGTTCTATGAACATTTCTCCACCGCGAAACTCTATGGTGGATACAGCTCTGTGTTGAACCTCTATTTTTTTTACAGCTACACTGTTGGAGTCCAGAGGAAGCATGTAAGATGCTGGCCACAGTCCGGCCTCATGTGCTCATCCGCTCAGCACAGCTGGAGATGCTGCAGGAGTACTATAAGCAAGTGTGTGATTCAGAGTCCAGCTAGAAGATGCACAGTGGACAAATGCTAATGTTTATTCTGAATGTACAACAGCAGTTCTGAACTCGCTCTGCACATTATGTCTTCTTTATTTAATACATCATATTAAGATCATCAACTTGTTAGCTCCATGAATGTGTGCGTCAGATAAAAGAGTTGACAATCAATGTTGTACAGCATCAATAAGTTGTTGTTTTTGTCCTCCTGGGAGTGTATATATTTCTATATATACTTTTTAGAATTTGTGTACTGTACATAAAAGCAGTAATAATGTCCATCTGGTTTAACAGTCACTTTGTGAATAAAACTATTTAGTCATTTCTGTATCTTCAGACATTTTATCAGAAAATTGTATGTATTTTTAATGGAGATTCTTTCTGCATGTCATGTAAACGGCATCCAAATATTCTTTTAATAGAAGTTTAATGGAGCCTTTAATGCGTTTTGTATTTGTTTTAGTTAAACACTATAATGAAACAAAGTGGTGTACAACTGGTCTTGTACTGACTATGAAACCGTTTGAAATACATTTTTATAAATACAATGGAAAACAATTGTATGTGGTGGTCTATACAGCACATTTCACACACAATGGCAATTCAAAGAATTGAAATTAATTACAAAGATTAAAAAGATAAACGTACATAAATAGTGTGATCAATCAGACGCACAGTGCTCATTCGTTAAATGCACAGCTAAACATGTTTTAAACCTTGATTTGGATGCCCCTACTGTTGGCATAATAGCTGAACTGCGATTTGCTCTTTGAATTTCTCTGAATGATCTGAGTTATATGTTAGGTTTGTGTTCAGTGAACATATCTGCAAAGTTCCTAGGTCATTTAGTGATTTATAGGCCAGTAATAATACTTTAAAATGATTCTAAATGTAACTGGAAGCCGGTGTAAAGACCTGAGGACAGGAGTGATGTGCTCTGATTTTCTGCTTCTGGTCAGCATCCTGGCAGCAGCATTCTAGATTAGTCTATTACAGTAATCCATCCTGCTGCAAGGTACACATTTACTTCTTATTTTTTTCACATGCAATGACTTAATCACTTTCAACAGTTTTATGAAAATTCAGAGGGTATTCTTTAAAATGATACCAAATCGCATTTACACCTCTGCATGTGGATTTCGGTAGGAAAATACAAACAAAACCCTCTAAAATAGCCCTTGTGTTTAGAAGGTTAAGTTCTCTCTTTTTTAACTGATGAAAGTTTTGGTGCATCCAACTGTTAATTCATCACTGCATTGTCAGGGCATCAGTAGTCATTAGGCGATAGTAAATCTGAAATCAATTGGCTTAGTGGGAGCATATAAAGTTTGAATGGAAGAGGTGCCAGAATTGAGCCTTGTGGGATTCTACATGTCATGGTTGTCCACCTTGACCTATGGTCATCTACAGTATACTGTCACAGTAATCTCCCTTCAAGATAAGATTTGAGGATCATCCAAGAAATCCTGGCCTAGCCCATTGCAAAGCTATTGACTGTCAAATGCAGCACTGAGATAATGCAGCACTGTTAATTTGCCTGTATCTGTATTTAGGCGAATATTGTTTTTTATCTTTATGAGAGCTGTCTGAGGGTGGAAACCAAACTGAAAATTGACCAAGCATTTATTCAAGCTTAGGAACTTGTTCAGCTGATAAAAAAAATTAAATAGTTTTGTCAATGAAATGAAGATTTCATATTGGTGTACAGTCACTCAACATGGTGTTGATCTTCATCAGGAGGGGATTAACAATTGCTGTTTTCATTGAGTTTGGTAAAGTCCCAGAAGCGAGACATTTACCATTTCTTGTAAATCCACTTGTAAACAGTATAACTTTTGAAAAACGATGTGGGTAGTGTGGCAAGGCAGAAGATTGATGTTTTAATAATTTGTAAAATCCCTTACAAGATTTTACCATCTATTGCCTTGAAATCAGGCACAATGGCTGGCTGAGTGCTGATTGGACGGGCTGATTGCCCTTCTAATATTTATTGAGTATATCAGTAAAGAACTGAGCAAATCATTGCATTTCCTTTCAGAGAGAAGATCACTGAATCTGACTACTGGGGGTTTGTGAGTCTCTCAAGAAAATGTGAGTGTTGTTTAAGTTGCTGTTAAAAAAGATTTGAACAAAAGAACAATCTATATATTTTAAAATGTACTACAAGGTTTGTCTCATCACTGCCTTTATTTGTACTGGTGTTGAGGTTATCCAATGTGCTTTTTGTCTGCCAGTCATCTTTCTGAATCTTAACAGGAGCATCCATGACACTTTTAACTTTAGAGTTAAACAAATCAAGGAGAAGATCAACAGAGTATGCAGATATGCTTGGCGTTAGAGATATGGTCTTCATTGCACAACAGTGTTCTCATTTAGGCATCTCTTTCTGACAGAAACAGATCTATCTTCAGTGGTTGAAGTGATCAAATACAGAAATGATCAGATCATTTCAACAGTAAATCAGATGTTTTGACCCTTATAAGCAGGGCCAGATTGAATCTGCAGATTTTCTTTTCACAGAATTTGGTACAACATTTGTGGATATGTGGAATGAATTACCACATAAAATAAATAATTTCATTTAACGTTTACAGTCAAAATCCAATTTGAACCACTTGTTTGATAAACAAAGCTACACAGCAGCTCTCACAAAGTATACATACGCTAAAAGACAGGAAATATACTTAATTGTATTATACATAAATTATCTAAACATTTGCATATTATTCAATACTGTTGCTGAAATTATTATTAAACTGAATAAATCTATATTTACACACAATTACAAAAGTAAATAAATACCTCAAATGATGGGCTCAAAAATCAGAATTTCTCCTGGCACAGATTTTATGTTGGTCTACTTATAAGTAAATCTATGTCCCTGTACATGCTGAGTCAAGTCAAAAGTGTTTAAAACTGTTATGAGTTCTTTTACAGCATTGAATTATCGAATATGAAAAATCCCAAGCAATATTTCAGAGGAGACTAACAGTTCTGTAAAATCATCAATTAAAGCTGGTGAATATTTTGAAGAGCTGCAGATAATGATAAGTAAAATGTGCAGAGCACCCTTTGGTGGTATACACTCATATCCCAATGACGAATACTCACCAGATGGCACTTGCTTGTGCTGATAGACGTTATTAAATAGAGCAGTTTGCATCCACTTCACCTATCAGCTATGCAGAATCATTTAAGTAAAGTTATTAGCCATGTTTTCATCAAGTAGAAGTGATTTTACAGATGTTTAAGAGTGCTAACTAAACAGTTTTAGTTTTATCCCTACACCAGTCTCTGATTTATATTTAACTGGCAGCAGAAGGGTTTGGGCCATAAAACCTGATGTCAAATATGCTAAATATTTATTTTTTTATGCACATATTGCCTCAAAATTACCACTGTAAAATTAGAGAGACAGTGATAGAGCCAATTCGGTGGATGGAGATGATTGGGAGGCCATGATGGGTGAGGGCCGATGAAGGGAATTTGGCCAGGAAACCGGGGTTACACCCCTACTCTTTACGAGAAGTGCCATGGGATTTTTAATGACCCAAAAGAGTTAGAACCTTGGTTTAAGGTCTCATCAGAAAGACAGAAATTGACTATGCATTAAACTGACTCATTAAACTTACTGTGCAAATGCAAAGTAAAGACACAATAAAATGAAAGATTAATTGATTTTTTTAATTGAGTCCGTATATCAGCAATTGTCTTGACTGTTCTTTAAAATTAAACCTGCTGGTCTTCATCGCTGGTTCCAATGTCCCTGTTTATCTTCTGTGAACTTCACTGACCCCAGTTTCTTCCGGTGACCCTCACAGGCCCAATGTCTTCAGGTGACAGTCCGTTGTTACAGTCTCCTGTCAGCTGTTGAGGAGTCTGATAGTGGAGATAAAAACACCTGCAATTCACTGTGCTGTATGGCCTGATGAGAGGAGATGGAGGCAGCTCTCGTGGAATCTGCCATGGTACATGCTTTACAGAGAGGGCGAAGGAGCCCTGATGATCTTAGATGCAGTCTTTACCACTCTTTGCAGGTGTTTGCGGTCCATGGCAGTAGAGCTGCTGTATGCAGTGATGCAGTTGGTCAGAATAGACTCAACAACGCAGTTGTAGAAGTAGCTGTGGATCCTTGGTGGCATGCCAAGCTTTCTGTCTCCTCAGGAAATACAGATGCTGTTTATTAATGTTTATTATTGCCATAAATCTGTTTTGCAGAAATACAGTGTGCCAAAAGTGCAGGACTGCTGAGAAAATCAAATCATTTTACATCGCTAAATGCTGAAAATAAAATGCCCTTTCTGACCACACACCAACAGTGAATGAGGTTTACAATTATTGATATCAGTATGACCTTATTTAATCATTTAAATAATGACCAGTATATTTCTACGTTGTTTGTCAAATCAGAGATTACCGTACTGCATTTTCAATTTGACCAGGAATATTGCCACCTTTGATAAATATGATGAACCTATTTATCTTGAAAGAAATTGAGATTGAAACAGAAATTGAGGCCTGATGTCATTATAAAAGATTCTCTATCCTTATATTTTCTGGTCCATGTTGATCATTTCATTACTTACATAATTTTCTATAGGGTTTACGTCTGCAGGCTGGGATAGGCATGGCAAAACTTTATTTTTATGACCCATATTAGTTTTTAGTTTGTTTTTGGATCCCAATATGGAATACTTTTTGTATTATTTGAGAATAAAATGGCACATCTGAATAACTAACCAGTACTTTAATTACAAAATAAAGTCTGTCAAAAATACTCAGATTTAGGCTAATGAAATTTGTATTTTAAATAAGCTTAATTAAAGTCCTGAACAAGCTAATGGCCTCAAAATATAAAGATTTTTTTTGTATTTAATTGATACAAAATGATTCTCAAAACTAAAATAATAACAACATTACAACATAAATAAAACATACATCGTATGAACATTCATTCATTCATTTTCTTGTCGGCTTAGTCCCTTTATTAATCTGGGGTCACCACAGCGGAGTGAACCGCCAACTTATCCAGCACGATTTTTACGCAGCGGATGCCCTTCCAGCCGCAACCCATCTCTGGAAAAACATCATCATCATATGAACAATTAAAACACATTTTGCAAAACCAGAGGAGAAAGAAAAACAAATAGACCTGAGAAAAACAATTAATGAACTACAAAGGTTTTTTGTGATGCCTAGCATGGACAAAGTATATGAATTAATCACAAATTTGCATTAAAAAAAGAATTAAAATGGCGAAATTACCGCCAGAAGATGGCAGCAGCTCATTGCGAAATACCAGTGCCAGTCAACAGCAGTAAAAGTCTCGCGAGGAAAGACGCGGTGTGGGTGTAAAGATGGCGGCCTCCTTGGTTAGGTTTGTCCGCAGCGGATTTGGCAGAAGTTTAAACGGTAAGAATAAAAAGGGGCAGTGCTGACCAGTTCAAGATGAATTATAACTTATTTCACAATTGTTGTCACCATGCATGACGCATAGCCCACTCTCCTGTTGCTCCGACATGTCTTCGCGGTTGACCTTTCCTTTTGCTGCCAGCAGACATTACAAACACACTGAACAGTACTGACACGGTCGACACATATACTGTAATAACATGCTTTAATCACTACAAAATGGAATTGTCTTTTTCGGAATTAGACAATTGAGCTGTCATTTATTGTTTTGTAACTGCAGCAGTGTTATTATTCGTTTTCAGTTTGCAAGCTAACGTTACAAATTAGGATTATTTGGGACTTAATCTGAAGTTGACACTGTAACTTTTGTTGCAATCCATTCATTTCATGTGTTCTCTCACATAGTTGCCAGGCAGAGCGCTGCGGTTGTCCAGACGAGATCAACGACAACTGAGAGCAGGCGTGAGTAGATTTGTGGAAATCTGTCATTGTTCACAGAGCTGTCACTGATTTGTCATGTTTAAATGTATTTTTGCTTTAGCTACTGTAAGGCCCAAGGATCCAGTCACCCACTCCCAGCTTTCAGAGTTTGGAGAATACGTCGCAGAGATTCTCCCCAAATATGTGCAGCAAGTTCAGGTCCGTACTCCGTAAACCCCCTGATTTATTTGTCAGGTAATTAGGTTGAGCCAAAACTGTTCTCTCATTTAGACTCTTTTTAATTGTAGGTGACCTGCTTTAATGAGCTGGAGATCATGGTCCACCCAGAAGGTATTATTCCTGTTCTCACCTTCTTGAAGGATCACACAAATGCTCAGTTCCGCAATCTGGCTGATCTGACAGCCGTGGACATCCCTTCAAAGCAGAACCGCTTTGAGGTAAACTTGCTCAGCATCAACCGAGAAGTGTCAAAATATATTATGTTATACTTGCATGTTGATATCGTTTTTTTGTAAATAGAATTTTAAGAGACCACTTCAA
>CAIGQZ010001108.1:23384561-23417323 GCA_903798205.1 Danio tinwini
TGCAATTATGAATATAAATTCACTAGATGATTTAAATGGCTCTAATGGGAAAGATTTCACAAATATAGGTTGACTGGGGTGATTAAGTATTTTTAAAAGCTAAATTAGCAAAAATAAAAGGTAAATAAACAGTGCCTTATGTTTTTCTGGGGAGACTAGCAGCATTCCAATGCAGAAATATAAATGCAATGCAATGAAATGTAAAATAACATGCACGTCATTGTTTAGTAGTTGTATTCAACAATATAAAATAAAGTGTAATAATATAATTCATTCATTTTCTTTTCGGCTTTGCCCCTTTATTAATCTGGGGTTGCCACAGCAGAATGAACCGCCAACTTATCCAGCATGTTTTACGCAGCGGATGCCCTTCCAGCTGCAACCCATCACTGGGAAACATCCTTACACGCTCGTTCACCCACATACACTACGGAAAATTTTTGGTTACCCAATTTACCTATAGTTCATGTCTTTGGACTTGTGGGGGAAACCGGAGCACCCGGAAGAAACCCACGCGGTCACGAGGAGAACATGCAAACTCCACATAGAAATGCCAACTGACCCAGCCAAGGCTCGAACTAGTGACCGTCTTGCTGCGAGGCAATCGTGCTACCCACTGCGCCACCGTGACAGCCTGTGTAATAATATCTTTATCTTTTAATCTTTAAAAAACAACCTAATCTTGCGTTGTGACTATTGTGGATACACACATTACAATATTGATTCTCAAACGATATATGGTTCAGCACTAGTTAGTACTGGTTTTGCCATTAATAAGTACATTTGTTGATAAAACATTGATTTGTTTTGTTTTATTAAGTTCCGCTATTGTGTCTTCAAATGTTTAAATATGAATATAAAAATGTTATTTGTTATGATTACTATAACATATACTATGCATATTCCACTTTGAAAAAAAGCCAAAGACATCAATTGCTTTTAAATGCAAATAAATGCACTAAATAATAATATTATGATGCATTTTAAAACCTGTTTTATGTAGTTTATTAAATAAATATAAATATTTTAATCAAATCACAAACCTTTTAATGGCAAAACTGGAGCCTTTGAAATGGTGTTTTAACTATGAGATTAAGATTCTTTAAAAATAAAAAGTTAATACACAAAATATGCATACTTTGGCAGTCTGGTTAGGGAAAAGAGAAATGCATATCCATTTAACAGAACATGTTTGAGCGTGATCTGCAATGAACTGATAATAGTTTTTTTTTTTCATTTTCAGATTGTGTACAATCTGCTGTCCTTGCATTATAACTCTCGTATCCGAGTAAAGACTTACACAGATGAGCTGACTCCTCTTGACTCCTCTGTGCCTGTGTTCCAGGCATCTAACTGGTATGAGAGAGAGGTATGTGTCTCAGTGTAATGAGGTTTTATAAGTAAGTTTTGATTTTGTGCAATGAAAAAATATGTATTAGTACGCTTCAGCACAAGTTGCAGACTTTATCCAGTGGAGCCCCTGAGAACATGTGCCTTAGCTTGATGTGATGTCTGTTTTTGTTGTTGTTGTTTTTATAAAGGTTTAATTTGAAATGCATTTTCATTACAGGTTTGGGACATGTTTGGAGTTTTCTTCACAAACCATCCAGATCTGAGACGCATTTTAACAGATTATGGATTTGAAGGTCATCCATTCAGGAAAGATTTCCCGTTATCTGGATATGTGGAGGTAAACACACTGAATATTAGGTTCTGCTTCTACCTAATATGACCATGTTTTAAGGATCAAATAGCAAGTGGTTATCAAGATGCGTTACCATTTCCACCGGTCTTCGCACACATTTATATTTTGTGACTGCTTGTGCAGATTTCATCAAAACTCTTCCCTCATCTCTTTTATGTGGGGCACCGAATGAATGAATGAATGATCCGACTTATTGAATTACACATTAATTACACAGCATATGAGTGAGCAGGAACAAGTGTAAAAGAATGCGGATGGCAACTCTGAATTTCTTTCTAATCCATGTGTTTTGGTAGACCAGGCAAGTTTGTTTATATAGCGCATTTCATACATAATGGTAATTCACAGCACTTTACATATACACTGTACATTGCACAGCAGTATGAATGTATTGTTTTGCTTGGCTTTCTCAAACTGATATCCCATAATGATGTCTTGTCAGGTCAGTGAGACGAGATGTTTGAATGTCTTCAAGCACATGATTGTTTGACATATAAAAGCAATCAGATTGAATGTATTTTTGACCACCTCTGATGTGGTCAAATGTGGAAATGCCATCTCTGCTTTTCCACTCTAAATTGATTTCTGTTTCAAAATAAACGCTGTTGCTGCTGCACTTTTTACACACCCAAAAGTAATTTAAAAAAGGTTGTTTATTGTAAGTTTCCCCAACATCACAGAGGCTCAAAATATGTTTTTTTATACTCTGAATAATGTGTTTATTGAGCATCAAATTAGCATTTGGCAGAAGAAGCCACAGTTATGTCACTGCAGCAGTGCTAAGTGGTGAAATACGGGTATCATCCATGGAACAAAGAACAATTGTTTTCTGGTAGCTTTGAATGTCAGAACTGGAAAGCAATAATAAGATGGTCTTATTTCTCATTTTTATTGGCTATTGCTATCAAAGATGCCCAGTGAAGATAAACACAGGCATTTCTGCCATTAAACTGTTTAATGCAGTTAAAGCAATAAAGGTGTCATACAATGAACATCTAGATATACTTAGGCAAAGCTGAATTATAAGAATTTAGTACATGGAAATGATATAGAGTAAGCCTTATACACCATTGTCTCCTCATTGTCAAATAAATCCTGTGAATGTAAAATGCTGATGGAAAAACAAGCCAAAATCCGAACAGAACACTGACTCTGTCACTCAGGATCATTAATATGCAATCCCCAGGCAGCGTTTGATTGGCTACAACATTTTCTATTAAGATTACAACAACATGTGAAAGAGCGAGCAGGTACTGACACACGCTGCGACACAAGCTCACAAGTTCACGACCGTCCCAAATATGGTCAAAACTGAGCTTTTCATTCTAGAGGTAATTCCTCTGGTTATGAATGAGCATATAAAAGTGTTTCTGAAGAATCTTTGAACTTGCCTAAGCCACATACCTAACGGAGAACATCTTAACACATTGATTCAATGAACGCAATGAAATCTTTTTTTTTTTTTTTTTGATGTAAACAATAGTAATATTCATATATGCAGTTCATACGGCTACATTAAACTATGACATTGAATATCAGCATTAAAGTTAAAGCATTACCTTATTTTATAGTTGTTTGACTTGTGAATAATATCTCGCATCTAGCTGTGGTTTTGTCCTTGCTTCTAGCCGTTGGTCCGTAATACACTAAAATCATTTGACAAATATGGATATTCAATGTAAATGCTAAGTACAGCTTGTTTTTGATGCAGTCTTATGGCTACTGCTGAACTGTCAAAATTTGGCAATTTGTAGACCCAGTTAACAAAGTGCATCACCTCTGTTTATAAACACCAAAATTGCCTGTTGGAATAATTTCTGAAGAATGTTGCACTAAAGAATAGAGTATTTGCTGTAAATGGCATTTTAATACAGAGCTAGATTTATTACTATATTTTTGATCTAATAAATTCAGCCTCAGTAAGCAGAAGACCAAATCTCAGTTTGAAGTTTGAAACTATGTTGAGGGCTAGAGCACTGGTGCATTCATCTCTGTTGTTTTTCAGGTGCGTTATGATGATGAAGTGAAGCGGGTTGTGGCAGAACCTGTGGAGCTGGCTCAGGAGTTCCGCAAGTTTGACTTGAACAGTCCATGGGAAGCGTTTCCTGCATACCGGGAGCCCAAAGACGCACCCAAGCTGGAGTCTGGGGATAAACCAGAAAAGTAAACCTCTATGTGCAGTGACCCTGGAGAGCTGTAATCATACCCTCAGATTAATCCTCTGAACATTATTTATGTAAATAAACATTGTGCTACATCTAAATAAAACATTGAAAATAACTTTGGTTTTGTTTCTCATTTCTTAATTGTGTTATTACAAGACAATTGCAATATTTGTGTATTAAAATAAGTAAATGCTTAACTATACACAAAAGGACAGACACAAATATGTGTTTTTCAGAATGGTGAATATAATACTATGCAATACATTCTACAGTTTTAAGACTTTAAAAATCAGCAAGTTCACCATAAAATGAAAATGTACTCTCTGTTTACTTGGCCTCGAGTGCAAACTTTTGAGATTCTTTATTCTGTTGAACAAAAAAGAAGATCATTTAAAGACAGTTGGAAACTGGTAACCACTGACTCCCATTAAAAATAATACCATGGAAGTAAATGGTTACCAGTTTTCAACATTTTCAAAATATCTTTTGTATTGAAAGTTGGAGGAAACTCAAACTGTTTTTTGACAGGTGAAGGATCAGTAAATGATAATAGTATTTTCAGTTTTGAGTAAACTCCAGTGTTCTCTAGCCTCTGCACAGGAATTTTGGCCAGAGGAGAAATGGTTGTGCTCAACTGAGCCTGGTTTCTTACAAGGTTTTGTTTCCTTCACTTTCGTCAATTGGTGAAGTCTGATCCTCGCCACTGGCTTGCTTGGTTTAGGACTTGTGAAGCTGTGCATCGATGGATTTGCTCTTCAGTGTTTGGACTCTGAGCAGTAAAAATTAAACCACGCTGAACTAAACTAAACTGAGCTCTGAAAACTGGACAACTGTTTCAATTTACTAGAACTTCCATGTTAAGCTGCTTTGACACAATCTACTGTGGAAATAAACATGAATTGAATTCAGCTATACCTTGAACTTTAGCTAGATGTTTCTGTCAGGTATGAAATCCTGAACTTGTTGCTTGTACAAAAAACTTGTTAATTTTAAAATATTCTCTTTGATAAGTGATATTTTATTGAGCAGTTAAATGTGCACATAGCCAAATGCTTGCAAGGTTTTAGATACTCCATTTACCACTACAAAAGATAATAAGTCACACCAACAGGTTATTTCCAATGAGATTTTTATCTACAAAATGATGAGTTTTACCCACTAAACAGCTTAATTGCCGTTCAAGAATGTCACTGCACACAGCAAAATTATAGGTGTAAGAATCTCTCCTCCATAATTAACTGCAGCTTATCCATTTACCAATCTCATTACAATTTGAGGCAAGTCAGCTACTCTATAAGAGCACATAAATTACCTCTTGAAAGAGCAGAATCATCCAGTATATCAGCTGCCTGCTGCTAGTGTGGTCTCTCGTTCCCTCCGAGACTTATTTAGCAACAATTACGCTTGTGTGTGTGTGTTCTTGATGGTATCAGTTGAAGCTTTGTACATTTAAAAAAAAAAACTGTTTTGCTCATTTGGTCAAACTTGATTTAAAAATGACTGTGAAAAACATATTTAAAAAAAAGTCTGATCCTGAAAACAAACCCTCTTCTTCACAATATGTCCTTAAATACTTTAAGCTATACTGTATATTCTTCCATCAACCTGCTTGACAATACAAAAAGTACTGTAAAAAGTAATTTTGTTTTTGCTCTGTATGATTTATTATAAGCTTTTTTTACCATTTAATTGATCAAACGTTGTAGTATCTATTTTCATTCTACATTTTTTTATAGGTTAAATCCTATTAGAGGCTTAGTTTATCCTCAAAATGAAATTCAATAATTACATGCCCTCATGTCATTTCAAAAGACCTTTCTTCTGAACTAATTAATATCTTTTAAATGAAATTCGAGAGCTCCCTCATCGTGGACAGCAATGATCTGGAGACATTTAAAGTCCAGAAAAGGCACCAAAAACATTGTCAAGCTCACTTCAGTGGTTCAACTGTAATCATACGATGCTCCAAGAACACCTTTGTGCACCAAAAAAAGAAAAAAATAAGTAAGCTGCATGCAGCGATGAAGAGGGCCACCTCGCACCTGGGCCCACTGCCACCCGGTGGCCTTAGGATGACAGAGAACAGTGGACAATAATAATTTAAGCTGATATTAAAAAAAACTGAGAAAATTTGCCAATTTATGCCAAACTTCCTTCTGTCAGCAGGTGGCGCTATGACTGTGACTCAACATTTGCATGTAGATGTCTTCAGGAGAGGAATCTCATAGATCCTGTGAATTTTCAGGCAGATCGGACACTGTGTGGACATTGTGTGAGTTAAAAGTACTTCCTCTTGCATGGCAACACACTGAACTTTGTCAGTCCGCCTTAGACACGCCCTTCGTCGTAAACTCTAGATCTTCACAATTTAACATCACAAAGGCCTTTGGGTTAAACTAATGGAACATGGGTTTGATTTGATTTAATTTGTAGGAGGAGTTTCTTACACTGTAAAACATGACATTTTCTGTTGCCAGCAGATGTTTAGGTCAGGACTATTATCAAATGTGTGGATTTTGAGGCAGATTGGACATGCATGCCTGAGTTTTAACAACTTCCTGTTTCATGGCAAAACATCAGAGTTTGTGAGTCCGCCACGAACACGCCCTTTGACGAAAACTCTAGATCTTCACAATTTAACATCGCCAAGGCATTTAGATAACAATACCTAATTTTGGTGTTTCTCTGATAAACTCTCAGAAATAAAGGTACGAGAGCTGTCACTGGGGTGGTACTTTTTCAAAAGGAACACATTTGTACTTGAAGGGTCCATATTGGTACTTCAAAAGTATTAGTACCTACAAATTTTAAGAGCAACACTTTTGTTGTACTTTTTAGGTACCAATATGTATCCTTAAGGTATTAATATGGATCTTTTAGGTACAAATTTGGAACCTTTTAAAAAGGTACCACCCCAGTGACAACTCGCGTACCTTTATTTCTGAGAGAGTAGGAGGAGTTCGTTAAAATGGCCAAAACTGCACTTTTTTTGAAAAGGAAGTTAACAATAATCAACCTTCTGTTTGGTTTCAGATTTCGTTTTGGCATGTTAAGGCCCAATCCCAATTCTACCCCATTGCCCTTCCCGTTACCCCTAAGGGGAAGGGCTACCCCTCGTTTGCGCTTAAAGGGGCTAAGGGGAAGGGGTATACATGTAAAGATTTTTCAGGACCACACTCGAAACCAAGGGGTAAGAAAATTTCCCAGAATACACCAGCTACAGCGGCAGTTTTGCTGCACCTGGAAAAAAGGAGAGCCACAAATTAGTATTTTTGTCATTATTATGAATTTTTACAACAAACAAACACGTTTTAATATAATCATAACTATGTTAAAATAAAAACCGCTAAATTTTGCGATCTATAATTTATAATAATAACTCCTGTACAGCAGTCCCACAACATTCAGTCACTCGACGACACTCGAATACCCTGTCAGAACAGTCAAGTGGCTGAGAATGAGATTTTTACAGGGTCTGCTATAATGTTAATGTTGTTTTTGGTGTGTTTACATAGATGAATATAGCCACAGTGTAAATGCGCAGTACAGTTACGATCTTTTTGCCACATTAGATCGTTATGAAAACATGATATATGCCTTCAGTGATTTCCTGAAGATAAATACCAAAAACACAGTCGCGATGGTCTGATCTTATATGAAGCAAGAGATTGCGATGACATATGATGACGTGTGCAGGCGCTGTCCCAATTCTTAGGGGTAAATTTTGAAGCCCATCCCCTTCACACTCGTTTTTTTATATATATATATATATTTATTTATTTATTTATTTTTTTAACTTGTTCAAACTACTTAATTAAAATGAGCTGAAACAACACAATTCTTGATATTTCATTGGGACAACCTAATTTTCTTATGTTTAACCCACATCAGTTTGTTAAAAGTGTTAAGTTACCTTAATCAATTTGTGTTGGGACAACATAAACAAATTGTGTGGAACCCCAGCAATTTTTACAGTGTATGCGGGATCAGTTGGCGGTTCATTCCGCTGGACTAAACCGAAAAGAAAATGAATGAATGAATGCTAAGCTAAAAGTGCTCCTGTCAGACAGGGAGATCAGCTGGATGGATTAAAAATGTTAAAACTCAACTCTTTTAATTCAGGGTAGTTGTAAAATATCCAAAAAACATGGAGTGGTCTCCTAGGGCAAACAAAGACTCTCTTTTGTAGAGGTATGGCTATCACTTCAGAGATGGCATCACACATAGCATCTCTTAACATATGCTAATGGGCGCTATATATGTGCGTTAGATTAAATGTTAAAACAACTTCCTATATGTGGTTTTCATCAAAAACTGTGCTTCGCTTTTAGGCTTTTTATAACTTCAATCAAACAAATTAATCTTACATTTCCCCAGGCAGCTCCTTGATCTTGATGGCTGAAAACTAATCTGATCTGCTATTTTAGTTCCAAGACCTCACAAAGCCAACGACATTCATGGTACAATCAAGCTTATCTGGATTTAAAAAGAAACAAAATGTGTTTTTTCGTGGTAATAGCATAATCACTTAAGATAATTAATAGCTCAATGTTATGCTTAACATAAAACATGAACATACTTTCACTGGCCACTTTATTAGGCACACCTGTTCAATAGCTCTTCTAAACAATATCAAAATCAATCAGCCAATTACATGGCAACAACTCAATGTATTTAGGCATGTAGACATGGTCAAGAATGGTCTGAAAAAGAGAAAATATCGAGTGATGGATCCATCTTGCCTTGTATCAATGGTTCAGGCTGGTAGTGGTAGTGAAATGGTGTGGGGGATATTTTCTTGGGACACTTTGGGCCCATTAGTACCAATTGAGCATCGTGTCAACGCTACAGCCTATCTGAGTATTGTCATAAAGCACAAATCATCTCAGACTGGTTTCTTGAACATAACAATGAGTTCCCTGTACTCAAATGGCCTCCACAGTCACCAGAGCTCATCCCAATAGAGCACCTTTGGGATGTGATGGAACGAAAGATTCACATCATGGATGTGCAGCCGACAAATCTGCATCAAGTGCATGATGCTATCATGTCAATATGGACCAAATCTCTGAGGAATATTTCCAGTACCTTGTTGAATCTATGCCACAAAAGATTAAGGTCCTTTCTGGTATAAGTAAGGTGTAACTTATAAAGTGTCCTGTGAGTGTATATTTGAATAATAATTTATTTCAATCAAAATATGCATAAAATATCATGGGTTAATAATATTATGTGTATAATAATATGGGTTAAATTTCAAAATTCTAAATTAAACATATAACCCAAATAAAACCCATGCAGCAAATGCATTTGTTTATATTTTACCTATATATTTCAGAGTTGCAATAACTCATTTTTATAAAGTGACAGCACTATATATTTTATATTAATACTAAATCAGAAAATACAAAACAAACAGTTTACATTCAGAGCTTTTATTTGGCTTTCTTCTGGGGACTGGCTTCTTTCACAATATGAATTCAGCTTACACTGAAACCACTTTTACGGTACTTAAAGTAGCTCACACTGCACAAACACTGAAAAGCTTATCCAGCTTTCTTTCACAAAGTTTATTGACTGGATTAAATCCATACAGAAAAAAGTACATATGACCAGGCACAGGATTAGAAATGCAAACATTCACTTATATAGAAATGGATAAAAATAAAAAACACAAGTATTTACATGTTGGAATTGTGCACTTCATAAATATGCTTCACCTAAATAAATCTTTTTGGCCATATACAATACACACAACAGCACAAACCAGAAGAATTATATAAACTTATTGATAACTTTAATATAATTTCTTTTCAAAATATAAACAATATTTGTTTTCAAAAATCGTTAGCATAAGTTGGTGTACAGTAAATGTATTTGGCAGTGAAGGAAATCATTTTTGCATTTGCACTTTCTTGCCATACATAGTGAATTTACAGAAGCAATCCTCAGTTTAACTGTGTAGTGCTGTTCCAAAACCAGGAAAAAAATGTTGACCTACTACATGAATCATGATTTAAAGCAAATGTTGTCATCACTTTTATTATCATCTTTACATCGGAGAAAATGAATAAAAAAAGCAAACGAAGCTTTCGTGCAGAATTTTCGTGCAAAGGTTTTAAAGACAACACAATTTTTTATTTGAAATATGCATGCATTTAAGAACTTCATTAAGATCATAGAAAGAGATCATAGAAACTGTCAAATGAATCACCTCTGCCAAGATAGGTGCTTTAGTGCTAACAGTTTTAAATTGTTCAGTCAAGTTCCTTTTATTTGAGATGTATTTTTTGAACAATAGTGATCTTGTTTTTAATTATTAAGTATTAACAATTAAGTCATTAATTATTCAGATATTTTTTAAACAATGTTTCAGTGTTTATCATAATTGATTTATCCATGCACATGATTTAAAAATGTCTGTGCCCTTATAATCTTTCATCAAAAAACATTTCTGACTTGCATTCCATCACGAAGGCTGGACAACAGTCCAATGGGGTATATGCACACAGACTTTTAATTTCAGTCAGCCAGCGACAGGGCTTCCAGTGAATTGTCATCCCATACAAAATCGCTGCGTTTAAGATCAGCTTTCTTTAAAAAAAACAGCGATCTTTACTGACTGGCTGAGATATATGAGTGGGTATTAGACCAAACTAGAAACACTGCATTAAATTTGTTTTTTCTGTGCCATATCTTATCATTAATTTTACCCCTGTATTTTCAATTGAGTTTTTGAGCTAGCCTGCTGCTAATGACGGCGCCTGTTTAAACGGTCTTTTGTCTTTTTTTACGCTTTAACAACCAAATGAATGCTGAAGTCTATTTAACTGAATGTATTGTAATTACACTACAATATCAATGCTGTAAAAGGAACTTTATGAAATTGAAAATAGTCACATAAAGCTTTCACTGGAGGTTCTTCATTGGCTGAAAAAAAGCTAGCTGTGCATCGAGCCCATTGCCTGTCAGTCACAAGATCGTATCATTAGCTGACAAGTCCCGCCCTGCATTTTTCTCATTCAAGAAGCCATCTCACTGATCACAATAGAAAAAACTATGTTCACATTCTCTGTTTCATTGCGACTTCAAAGATACCAAGGAGGGGCTTTGTTGTTTCAGGTATTTCTTGGTTGTATAATACCTGGTAAAGTAGATTAACTGGGTAAAAGTGGAACAATGTGGAAAATTTTTGAGGTTTTAAACATTTTGATGTGAAATATAAAATGTGATCATTTGATCACTTTTTTCTTTCTTTTTTTTTACATGAAAATGTTTTAAAATCCGATTGTTCACACAAGCTTAATTGGGAAAAAAATTGTGTAATGACGAATCAGAAAAAGCAAACAAAGGGAGTGATGAGCTTCTAAAGCGAAGAAGATTACGTATAGGGAACTCCAAATTTTTCCACACAAATTCTCCTCCAAACTCTTGCTCTTCCTCCAGACCCACAGACAGACTGTCTCCCTCACCGGCCTACAGTGTCTTATCTAGTTTCTGCGGCTGAGGAAGGCTTCGGTGGAGCTCAGGATACACCAGGAAGCCAGTGAAAGTGATATACTTGGCGTGATTACTGTAAGCCCCAAACCCATCCCTCTGGTGACTGTAGAGCCACACAGTGTCTCTATCTTGCAGAGACAACATCAGACTCTGGCTCTGCAGGGCCTTTTCAGTGTCACTGTCATCGTAGATCATGGTCTGTACCTCCAAATGATTCTTCATCAGCTTCACTGACAGGGTCTTATGGGGTAGCTTGCCAGCATTAAAGGAGAAGTAATAGGCCCCTGCTACTCTGCATTTAAAAACACCTGAGCTCAAATTGAAGTCGTTGCCGATGTTGACGAACTCTGTGTCAAAGATGATGGGCTGATGCTCAGGGTGTCCTTGATCTACTCCCACAATGCTCTGTGTGCGGCCCACTGAGAATGCTGACCTTTGGTCATCGTCTTCCTCCTCTCCATCTCTGCTCTCCTCCTCTTTTACCTCTTCGTCCCGTCTCTCTTCCTTCATACGCACAGCAGTGTCTTTGGTAATTGTATTTTCTTGCACAGACACTAAGTGATCGCTGATTTTCGGGGGCTGGTGGGCACTGTCGTGCTCTTTGTGTGTGTGCTCTTGGTAGCCGTACACATCAGGGTAGATCAGATAACCGTTGAAGGTGGTGTAGTGGCCGGTGTTGCTGTAGATGGCGTATCGAGGGTCTCCATGAAGACGAAGCCAGACTGTGTCTCCAAAATCAAGCTGCAGCATGGCACTCTGGCTCTGCACTTTCCGCTCTTCTCCGGCGTTCTCATCATACACGATCGCCTGAACTTCATTGCGGTTCTTCATTAGCATGACTGACAGGTCTCGTCGGGGGAACTTACCCACTGTGAAGGAGAAATAGTAGGCACCTGGAATCCTGCAGCGGAATAAGCCAGACTTTGGATCAAAGTCACTGCCGATGTTGACGTACACTTTGTCGAAAGTGACGACCATCTTCGGGCCTCCCTCCATGCTGCTGGTACGTGCCACAGAGAATGCAGACCGCAGCTCTACGGCGTCAGACATCCGGGAGAATGCCCATGCACTAGTCATATGACACAGCACACACAGCAGCAGGGGCCTGGCACCAGGCAGCATTGTAACTGTGGAGAGAGGGAATAAAAAAACAAAACAGTTCTGTTTAATATCGTCAGCCGAAGCTGTTAACATTAACACAAAACTGTTTAGCAGGGTCTTATGTAAATGCTCCACTTTTACTTGAGCTGGCAAATGATAGCTGCTGCTCGTTACCAAAACATCAGCTCGAAAAAAAAGAGCAATCATTATGCATACAGGCGCCAGCGGGAGGTGGGATCAAAACACAGCAGATCAGTGCCTTTAGTAGATACAGCAGGATGAGAGCTGTATTATCAGACCCTCTCTCTTTTCCCCTGAGATAAGCAGTAATAGGACACACACTGGATCAGCACATCACAGCCCAACACTGGAGGTGACAAAAATTTCAGATCATTTCTGCACAGCATTCAAGGGGGTCCCAACCCCATATCCCAATGCTAATCTTTCACCCTCATCTACACCAATCACAGCAAATAAGAGGACTACAAAAATTTTAAAAAGCATTTTATTTAAATCAGAAGAGCTGATGCAAAGTGACTCTGTTTTGCTGCGATTCATCAGACGGTTCCTATTAAATGGTAAGAGAGACTGGAGTGGGTTGGATGGTGATCGTTATAAATTTGCAAAAGACTGCAAATGAGAGCAGGCTACATTCAGCACCACATATTGTGACGCAGATATCACCAGCCCTTCACACGCTCATCTATGAACCACTGGAGTGTGTGCCTGAGGGGTGAGCAGTGCATACGCGATATTAGAGGACACCTGATGACTACGGTCAATACACATTGCTGTTAAATATTCTTCATAGCGTTTCTCCCTCTGTGAAACCAGTTCAACAAATTCACATCGCAAGAGGTTCATTATTGAGCATCACAGCCAGACTGCATCTGTTCCTGTTTTACTGAAACAATCGCCCACAGTAAACTGCAATGCTGTGTTTTCATATTTCTCTCTCCTTTATATGCTTTCAAGAGTTCACACTTAGCTGATGATTGATTATAAAGCTTGTTTGGCATGCTGTCCCAGGAGAGAGCCCTGAGCTCGAAAGATCCTCGAGCCCGGGGCTCCCTCCCGTTGCAAGGCGAGAGGGGAGTTTAAGCTCAGGTAGAACTCAAGAACTCCCCTACTGTAGAAGCTAATGAACATATAGAGATTGCTCCTAAGAGATAGCTACCTGCTAAGTGCCTGTCTATGGTGCTAATTTGGATTAGTCAATTAACTTAAGTTGCTCCCACGCTAGCACGGGGAAAACGTGCAAACTCCGCACAGAAACATCTGCTGGTTTTGTTGATGGCCAGAACCAAAGACGTTCTTGCTGTGAGGCAACAGTGCTAACCACTGGGCCACCATGCCACCCATCTAGAAAGGAGGAGGAGTAGGGGTGGAAGGGGGATTCTTCAAAACGAAGATGTCTGTGGTATGAAACCTAGATGGTGACCTTGGTGAATAATCAATTGGATAATGCGGGGCAGCTGCAAGCAATCATAAGCACATGATCCTCTCGAAATTAGTTTATAAATAAACTCCACTTAAAAGCAACAATATACAGATTATCCTGTTGACAGTGCCGCCTGTATGAATGAAGACACGAATCCTTAAATCGGCTGCTTCCGTGTGGTTTAATATTGGATGGAGCTCATCATCCCTTTGCCACAGTGATATGTGGACAAAAATAAAAAGGGAATGAAATGCAAAGAGGTTTTTGCTCTTAATGAGATCTCCTGAGATACCAGAGAAGTTGGACTTCTGTTGGATGGAACACTAAGCTAAGCCATGCTAAAAATAGAGTGCCCGCTCGCTCTGTTTTTGAGGAGTTTACGAATAATCATGTGAAATGCTTGAGTAAATCAGCACATGTAGGTAGTTATAATAAGAGTTTACAAACATTTAATTTGATTGGCAGCCATTAAACAATTGTTTAGCAATATTTTTACTGCTGATTGCATAATATTTTAACAAATTAAGTTAGAGTAGTTTCGTACAAAATATTGAAATGTGCAGACAGGTTAAGTAACGACAACAAACTAATGTTTTCCTCCAGTTGTTTGATTTGTATTTTTAGCCGAGAGATGCTTACATGAACACAGGGGAGGGAGACATCAATATTTGTCAATCCTTTCTTGTGTTTCCAGCTACACTTTTTTCTTCAACTAATGCTGAACTATACCATTCCCTCAGAGAATGCATGAAGTAAAACCTTCTGCTCAGTGAAGCAAAAAAACTAAATGTCTACATGCAACAGCTAAGTCAAAAAAATCCCTACAAGTGCATTTTAATGAACTGAAACCCCACTTGGCTGGCTATAGGCTTTGTTAAAATGTGTCTAAAATTGACTTCAAATCTAAAACGACCTATGCTTGTGCATTAATTAACACTTAGACTTGTATCTTCATTCCACTTGTACTTACATGACTGTGTACTCTCCACAAAATGAATGGATTTGATAGATCACTGTCCTATATGCAAATAGAACCCACTTCTCTGATGATGCTAATGGACGTGCAGTGAAATCTTCTGTTCTCTCTTCACTCTCATGTTAATTAGCTTTAAATATTTTGCATCTCATTCTAAATGGCTCTCTTAGGGCCTTTTCACACCAAGACAAATATTTGGTGTGATTAGGTGTTTTAATTTGAACGCAGAACTATTAATGTGCCCTTTTGAAACTGACATGAAAATTCATATAATGGCAAAGCAGATTTTTTTTTCCCAAGAGAAAAGTTGTAATTTTTGATCCACTGCATTTTGAAGAAAATTAATTTTGCGCTTATTTTCATGTGCCCATACATGCTGCTGTTACATAAAACTATGACTAGGGCAGCAGACAGGGACAGGGAGTACTGAAGAGATGACGTCAAACCACAGAAGACCACTGATTCCCACCTGAGATCTTCCGGTGGGGTTCATCACCGGGAGAATTTAAGTTAAAGGTAAAACCATAACTTTACAATGTATTTACACCTGCACGTGTAAAAGACTATACATTTTTTTGCAGCTGTTATGTTTAGTAAAAATTGTTTACTAAAAGTACAAACACTAGACAAAAAAATGCTTGGGAAGGCACCAGTGGTGAATTAGGTATTTCTTCTGATGGTTTTATTGCTATTACCTGCAACGTTCTACAGTAGCACAACCTCTTTTCCATAGTAATCAATGCATGCTACCATGATGGACTAATTTCCTTTTTTATTGCTGTATAAATTCTGTTAAAAAGGGTTTCTTTTACATGCTATACCAAAAACTAGAGGTGCACAATATTTCGAAATCGTAATGTATGTATCTGCAATAGTCACATTGGATGTCCAATGTTGAGTTAGGATTATAGCTGTTCAGGTGCCAAAATTGAGAACACAGGAGATATATGGGATCAATGCAGAGTAAATAATAATAATAGAGTGGTAGTTTTTAATTTGCATTTGTTTTTAGGGCATGTGAGAGAATTTTATTTAATTATTTATACAATAAAGACTATGCAGTGTTATTTAACATTTGATTAATCCATTTTTGTATACCTGAATATTGGTAAACTCCACAGAAAACCACAAAGCACTGTTTATTTCATTTGTGTCTTTGCTCTGTTGTATGCATTTATGCTTGTCATTTGTTTGTTATATTTTATGCAGATGCACTCCCATACAAAAATCAAAAATTATGAATTGTTTCCAAATAGAGCAATACAAGCTCTATTAAATCTGTTATTGTATCACAATATATATGGCAGAAAACAACATATTGCATTATCAGATTTTCCCAATATCATGCAATCCTACCTAAAACCAACAAGAGAAATCAAGCATTGATTGCGGCACTGAAGTTAAAAGAAGTTATATGTATGCTCTAATTATTTTGAGCACAAACCTTTTAAAAAGTCTCCCCAATTGGGAGCTGCATGTAGGACATGAGTGCCTATCTGTTTACCGTGTAGTTAACCTCAGGCTGTTTTATCTCATCTACCCACTCATTACACTTTTACAGGTGAGATATGCTTATATGTGTTTTTTTATATTAATTTAAATAAGTTTAAAGTTACATTATCAGATCACATAATCCGAATGTAAATGATAGAAATAAAAAGCATATTATGGGTAAGTTTTAAGTTAAAAAAAGGTGGATGGCAGAGGAAAATTTTGTGTATCAGGATACTTTTGCTTTTCTAAACACACCACCTCCTGTCAAGAGAGTGATTTTCTCATTTTCCATCAGACTGTCTAATATGTTTTATGCACTGGTCTGAATACGCACTGCATGGAAAGATTTAACCAAATATTTTTTCTGGGTATTTGTCTGGTTGTCAAAAATCATTGCTGGCATAAATAGTTTGGGAGTGAACTTGCATGCCGAAAACAACAAGATGCATTTATAGTTCTCTGAATTGCACTTTTATATTCACACTCTCCGGAGTCCGGACACTTTATTAGGTACACCTGTCCAACTGCTCGCTAATGCAAATTTCTAATCAGCCAATCACATGGCAGCAACTCAAAGACGATCTGCTGCAGTTCAAACCGAGCATCAGAATGGGGAAGAAAGGGGATTTAAGTGACTTTGAACATGGCATGGTTGTTGGTGCCTGACAGGCTGATCTGAGTATTTCAGAAACTGTTGATCTACTTGCATTTTCATGCACAACGATCTCTAGGGTTTACAGAGAATGGTCTGAAAAAGAAAAATATCCAGTGAGCGGCAGTTCTGTGGGCGCAAATGTCTTATTAGTGCTAGAGGCAACAGTAACTCAAATAACCACTCGTTACAATCGAGGTGTGCAGAAGAGCATCTCTGAATGCACAACACGTCAAACCTTCAGGCTCACTAAAATAGGACAATAGAAGATTGGAAAAACTTTGCCTGGTCTGATGAGTCTTGATTTCTGCTGCAACATTCAGATGGCAGGGTCAGAATTTGGCAGCAACATAAAAGCATGGATCTATCCTGCCTTGTATCAACGGTTCAGGTTGGTGGTGGTGGTGTAATGGTATGGAGGATATTTTGGTGGAAAGGAAGATTCGCATCACGGATGTGGAGCCGACAAATCTGCAGCAACTGTGTGATGCTATCATGTCAATATGCACCAAAATTTCTGAGGAACACCTTGATGAATCTATGCCACGAAGGATTAAGGCAGTTCTGAAGGCAAAAGGGGGTCCAACCCGGTATTAGTAAGGTGTACCTAATAAAGTGGCCGGTGAGTGTATATTCAAGCTGTTTTTGACTTTTTTATGATCATACAATTACAAAGAACTGCATTGTACTACAAACAATTTGTAGATTCACAGTAATATATAAATTTCATTTATGTACCCTTTAAATCAAAAACATTATCTTCCCCTACAACATATTATACCGGGCAATAATTGGTCCCCTCCAGCAATCTGTCACTCACACTAAATAGCAGCAATTAGTAAACGGCAATGATCCAGTCATCCAATCAGTTCCACATCAAGACCCACATACATTGTTTCTTGACATTATTGTTTCTCAATTTTCACTCATGTACACCCCAATAGAGAAAACAAGCACAATTTCCACTTCATGCAATCTTTAAGCTACACTTGACATGAACACCCCGTTTAGAGTTATAGCACTAGCTTGTAAATACACACAGAGGAATCAAAAGCCATTTCTCCATGGACTAGGCCTGTCACAACAAATATTTTTTGTAGTGCGATATTTTGTAACAGAATTTTTTCAATTTCTTTAAATTTTACAACAGCATTATAATGCAAATAGGCATACATTTATTTATTTATTTATTCATTTATTAAGTTATTTAGATTCTGTAATATGATATATAAAATAGTAATGTCCTACTACAAATTTAACACCGGTGATGTAGAATGCAAATCGCTTTTACATTATTTGTGAATGTGTGAAATTTCGGAGTGTTACATTTATGGAAACGGAAGTAATTTGGACAACTTCTTACACACTGTCAGTAGTTTTCACAAAAAAGTGAAAATTCACCTTTTCTTCACCTGTCAGTAAGCATTGTATGTAAAGGAGTGAACTGAGCTCACTGACGTCACCATCAGAGATCAGAGACTACTAAGACTTTAGTGGCATTAATTTTAATGTAAACATGGGCGATGTAGTGTATGATTGTGTGTAAATGCGAGAGTGTATGGGTGTTTCCCAGTACTGGGTTGCGGCTGAAAGGGCATCTGCTGCGTAAAAACATATGCCGAAATAGTTGGCAATTCATTCCACTGTGGTGAACCCTGATAAATAGCTAAAGCCGAAGAAAAATAAATGAATGATGGGCAGAGCAGCACGGTGGCGCAGTGGGTAGCACAATCGCCTCACAGCAAGAAGGTTGCTGGTTCGAGTCTCGGCTAGGTCAGTTGGCGTTCCTGTGTGGAGTTTGCATGTTCTCCCCTTGTTTGTGTGGGTTTCATGTGGGTGCTTTGGTTTCCCCCAGAAGTCCAAGAACATGAGGTATAGGTGAATTGGGTAAGTTAAATTGTCCATAGTGTATGTGTGTGAATGAGTGTGTATGGATGTTTCCCAATGATGGGTTAAAGCTGTAAAGCTGTGAAGCTTGTGGCAACCCCGGATTAATAAAGGGACTAAGCCGAAAAAAAATGAATGAATGATGGACAATATATATTGCATCACCAAAAAAATATTGAGGTCAAGGCGATATATTGCACGACAAGTCAATATATAGATTATTGCTACAGGCCTACCAAAGACAGACACTATGTGGACAACAGAACTCATAAAGCTTCTGCTGAGAGAGCAGATGCATTACTGATAATGGTGGGTATATCACAGGAAACACTAGCATCCATCAACAGGACCACTAAAGCGATTTGAAGCAAAAATGTGATCGCAGGTAAACAGGAGTGGACACACTCGGCCTCAGTTTGCTAGTGAAACTCCACTCAGCGTGTGAGGGCCAGTGTGTGTGACATGACTGTGGTGTTTAATGAGAATCTGTGGAGTATCGGCAGACGGTGAAGAGCGCAGCGCTTGTGAGCGTGTGCTCCAGGGCCCAGTTATCTCTCTCTTTCTCTCACTTTCCCTAACAGCCTTTGGTACCACGCTCTGATACTGCCACTTTCACTGAACCATTCAGCCAAATCCGAACACACACACCCTCTATTCTGACAGTGCACTCGAAACTCACAGACAAAGGGTAGGATCGAGGTACTGGAGATGAGGGAAGAAAAGGATACGGTTTTATGTGTCAAAAGAAGAAGCACAACAGAAGACAGATGAAAAACAAGTGAGGAGCTGTTTAAATATTGTGACGATGACAGTCACAACTCTGTGTGCGTAATGAGGGCTTGAACCCGACAGCTGGCGTCTCCTGAAACTCCCAGCCATAGACGTAATCAGTCATTCCCTGCACTTACAGCATTCCATTAGACTACTAAGTGGTTGTAAATTGAACTAGTATCAATTTGAATATTTTTCATGCTTGAGTATTTCATTGTGTAATCTGCAGCAGATGAATTAAATAAAGTTGTGTAACGGTGCGGCTCTCCTGCTGCCATATTTGTCTGTGTGTGTGTAAATCTGTCATCTGTGACATGGGTAATGACCCAGCGTACCAACAACCTGCTGCCAATAAAAACAAAACAACACCTCTTCTGTCAGACTACGGCAAAATGCGTCATGCATGGGGTATTGTTAAAATACATGAACATAATAACACGTCTCACTGCATGTCTCAATGCAACAAGCAAAAAAATACTGCATTTAAATTGGTAAACAATTGTTTACAGTAATTATGCTGTTTACATCAGATTAATGTAAACACAGTAATATCAGGCTTGTGTGCATCCAATTAAACATGTCGTGGTCATGATTTAAGCATAATTAGTGTTTCATTTACAATCATCCCTGCAAAGATTTGACTGATGCTGTGAATGCAAGCACATACATTCAGTGTTTGAATTGTGCTATGGAAATGTGCAATACTCCATCCGCTATCTTAACCTACATGCCAAGAGCTATAAATAGATAAACCATTTTATTAGGAAGCCATCTAGTCATTCCATACAATTTTAATGAGTTTATCTGCGTAAATATTCACTTTGACCGGACAGCTTCTGATTCGGCACGCACACATATGCGCAAGCTGAATGGGCTTTTAGAGTCTTCGGGGAAATCTCCCTGGCAGTGCAGATCCGTATCAGATCACTATCAGCAACAAAGAGCCTCTCTCTGTCTCTCCCTTGCTCATGCTGTCCCGAGGTGATGTAGATATGAGTGAAGAAAGCGTACGACCTGGCTTTGTCGCTATCAACCCCACGTGTGCTGTTTTCAAAGCATTCAGCCAGAGAGGTTTACCTCAGTTGCAGTTCTGCTCTCTGCTACGTTCAGCAATCGCAACGTCAGCATCAGAGAGAACCGGAGAGCATCATCACAGAAGTAGATCAATTTCCATTATCTCATACCAGCAAAAAAATATGAGCGGTGGCATTACGGCACAGAGAGGTACAAGAGTGATCAGGCAAGTTTGCACCTCTGAGAGTGTTTACGCCGATCAGATAAAAGACGAACACAAAGCACTGGGCTGCGATCGCCACTGCATCACAAGATAGAAAGGGATAAAGAGAGCTTGTCCTCGTGCTGTTCTTACCTGTGTGTTTGGATCTGCAGGAAGCGCTCTTGAAGTTCTCTCAGAGGTCTGAATGGAGGAGTGCCTCTTTCTCTTTTTCTTTTCTCGCCCTTTATTCTTTTCTTCTCTCTTGCTTCCTCTGTGTGTCGGCTCTCAACCTGCTGCTGATGTCTGGTGCAGCACACACCCACACATTCATGCGGGCACACTCACACACACACACACACACACACTCTCCAATACAGTCATTGGAGGATTTAAGAGCAATCGGGGTGCTGCAAGCTGATTGGGGGGCTCTGGAGCAGACGAATAAACAGCCGTTCTACAAGGTCTATCAATAGGGAAGACTCCAGGGGGTTTTGCCTGTGTGTTTATCTGTTTAATAGAGAGAAAAACACGATGCATGATCTCTTATGATCTTATTACGTCAACAATGCATGCGCTTTGTCAATATGAACACGCTTACTCAATATGAGCACAGCTGGTTTCAGTAGTTCCACATATGCCAGTGTATTTATCACAAGATCCAATGGCACAGTAATAGACACAGGCTTTGGTTTTGCCAACCAATTTCACACCTCTGCATATAATCATAGTCATTACTTTAGAGTCCCACAGGAAAGACGTTTTACACAGATGTGTTTGTTAGGTCTCATTGGTTAACGCATTAACATTAACAGTAAGAAAGTAATTTGTTATAGTGTTTATAAATATTTGTTCATTTTAATGCGAGTGTGCTTGTTCATTGTTTGTTAAAGTTCAAGAGCATTACATAAAATAAGTAGACACAAATTTAGAATTTAATATCATGTTACTAAACGTTTAGTTTAACATTAGGCAAGGGGAAAAAATGAAGATGGGACATTGAATTATTAGATTCAATTTGTAAGTCCTGGCTGATTCACCACCTTAGTTGTGCATTATTTTACTAATGACTTAACCATCCAGTAGTCATTATTCCGGGCAACAAGGTGGCTCAGTGGTTAGCACTTTTGCCTTACAGCAAGAAGATCGCTGGTTTGAGTCCCAGCTGGGCCAGTTGGCATTTCTGTGGTGCATTTATTCTCCCTGTGTATCTCTGAGATTCCTCTGGGTGCTCCGGTTTTCCCACAGTCCAAAGACATGCGGTATAGGTGAATTGGGTACACAGCAAAAATTCCAGTGTTAAATATACAGTGTGTTTTTTTGGTGTTGTTCAGTGTTAAAACTGGAGTTCATTTTGATCCACGAGTTTAAAAGAGCATATATTTAGGAGTTTTTTTCTGTGTTAAACTTTTAACCCAATATGCAGTGTATTTCCCACTACTGATGGGAAGTCCAGTTTTTTTACTTGAACTGGTTCTTTCAGACAGTGATCAAACCAGTATGTTTTACTTAAACTTAAAACATATCTTGTTGCATTTAGAATGCAAAGAATTGAATGTATTAACATTATTTCTGGAAAGATTATTGAACATTTAATAAATGAAAACAATATTTAATATATTACTATTTTAATATTTTTAACATATTTGATCACTGTTATCTGTCACACACACCAATCGATAATATGGGGAAAAAAAATTATATATTAACTCTTTGAAGGGTAACACACACTCCAGTTTGATGTAAAAATAAACTCTTACTGTGTTAAAAATGAACTCTGAGAGTAATGTACAAATGTCACACTTTAGAAGGTGCTATTTTAACTCCAAAATGGAAGGAGTCATATGTACACGCAAGGAGTGTTAGGTTAAACTCAAATTGAGTTAAATGTACACAGATATTTTTTTGCTGTGTACACTAAATTGGTAGTGTATGAGCATGTGTGAATGAGTGTGTTTCCCAGTACTGGGTTTCAGCTGGAAAGGCATCTGCTGTGTAAAACATATGCTGGATAAGTTGGCAGTTCATTCCGCTGTGGCAACTCCTGATAAATCAGTGACTAAGCCGAAGGAAAATAAATGAATGAAAGGTCATTATTCCATTAGTTCAGATTTTATTACTGATTTCTTTATCTCTGTTTCTAATTTCAAAACATTAGCTTGTAATGGAGTCATTGATCATTACAGTGCATTTTTCTGTCTTTGTGTGACAAAGAGAGATACCAAGAGAATGTGCTTACCATAAAAAAATAAAACGTAAATTGTGAGGATTGATGCGAGAGCTGTGGGAATGGAGTGAGGCTGGTGGTGCGAGTGATAATGAGTGTCAGCTGTGCACCACACCGGTTTCATGTCCCATGGAGAAGCTCCGGTAGGATAAAAGGAGGTGCGACAACGGAGGAAGATGAGAGAGGATCAGACTTGGAAAGCATGATATGTGTTGTGAAATGATTTACCTGTTGAGTTTTGATTTTTGTTATGTTTTGATTAACGTTTTATTTTTCATTTAAAAAGTATAAAACGTTTCTCTTTTATACAAATGACTACAGTTACAGTATTTTTGTCGGCAAAACATGGACATATTTTGTGATTTTATCCAGATATTTAATATAATACATTGAATGCTCAGTATATTTGTGGGTTTTGGTATGTTTGGTTTTGTAGGCTTGGAATAACAGAAATAATTTGGCAAAGTGCATGGATCTCTAATGCAGTTAAGAAGACCTGTCTGCCAAGCTGCATTCAATATTTCCTTCTGTCTCACCAATGTGCGATAGATTTCTCATGCCTTTTGGCTCTGTCCCTTACTGAATAGATTTTTGGACAAACATATCTGACTGGTACTCCAAGGCTTATAGCAGACCTTTTCCACCAGATGCCGAAATTGCCATCTTTGGTCTCTCACAAAATACATCTTCTCTCCCTCAAACATTGCAAGAGTCTTTAATGCAAGGCATGGTGGTTGCTAAAAGACTAGTTCTTAACAATTGGAAATCACCTTAACCCCCCTCATTTCAGAACTGGATATCCAACATGATATCTGTTATTCAGATATCATGACAGATATATACATTTTTACTTTAATGAGCTTGATTCATGACTTAATTCACCTGGTCACAGTAAAACAACATGTTCTTCAGACTAATTTATGGTGTATTACGTTGGAAATATATTGTACCGTAGCACACACTGACGCTATCAACAACAGCAATCTTTTATGTACTGAAATTAACTTTAATTAATGTAGTGTACTGTCATTAACTTTGGCAACTGTAACTTTGGCAACATTTTTGTGAAACATCTATGTGTAAGTAGATGTACACCTAAATGCACTGCATTGTTCAACTGGTCACTATTGTTTCCATTAACATGTTTACTGCACTAACCATACACAAAAAAGTGAATAATTGTTAATTCATGTATTAATATTTGACATCTTAAAGATAATATGTACAATATTTATTCTTATAATATTAACAATGTTTTTTTTGGGTCCATTGATACAGCCATTATCTTCTTATGATGCAAACACTGATTAAACTGCTCTGGTCATGTGAATGTTTGCACTAACCATACTACACAGTTATATTAACTTAATAATAACTTATTAATAACTCCATATTTCTGCAGCCCAGTGTGAAAGAGATTTTTGCACCTTGAAACCGGATCAAAAATTCAACAAGAAGTTGCCTAGGCATATCCACAGCTGAAGATCAGTTTAGAGAGGCCTTCATAGCAATTTAATCCCAGTCCTGCTGTGGACGCTAGCTAAACTTCATACAGCTTAAATTATAAATAACTATTATACACTATTTAAAAAGACAGCTGATATTACAGTCAAATAAAATGTAGTGTACATATTGTATTCAAACAACTGAAACTGCTTTGTTTTTAAAGATCTCCCTGTGTACATTTATTAGGAAAAAACACTATTTATTTCATACATTTTCACTGCACTCCTAAAATTCCTTAATGTGCTCTTAAATTTTTCAACTTAGTAGCACATGTGCTCCTGAAAAAAGTAAGCATCAAGCCCTGATATAAAACCTTATAAAGCCTTAAAAGGAACTAATAAAGAAAAAGAAGACCTGTCTGGAACTACTTGATCTTTGCATTTACTGGAAAATAAATGCAAACTCTATAGCATTTCTCGGCTTAACAAAATCAAGTATTACCAAGATTAATACAACTTTTGTATTTAACTTTCTACTATACTGTGAAGCATTTGCATGTATTTTGATGCTTTAATTTTGAACACAAATGGCCTGTTTTGCCCTCCATGTCTGTTTCTGTGTCTTTGTCTTTCACTCTCTCTCTCTACAGGCACCATATGGACTGAGTCTATGTTCCTGTTTGCAGCAGTGCCCCCCACCCTCCCCATCCTGATCGTTCTGGCACTGAACAGATTAATCTGTTTCCATAACACTCATTCTGCTCCTCTCTCATTGTTTGCTAGGATGATTGCTTGTATCTACTCTGGAAAATGAGCATTTGGGACAATAATAGCTATATTTAGTTATTATACAGTAGGGTCTTCTTGCGTAATTGATTTGAAGGTGTTCATTCGGATGTGAAATTGAATCACTCCCTTTTAAAGTGCAAAAGGCCGCCGCAGTCTGGAGGATTTCTATGACTTTCACATGGGTCATGTGGTAAGATGAGCTCTCGCTCTCGTTCCCACTCCTCCTGTGACTCAGTGCTGCTTGAAATGAGCATCTGAAGAAAACAGGTTGCTCAAACCCGTCCTCAAGCAGACTCGGCCATGAAGACTAAACTGAAATGCTATTATGATGAAAGACTCTTTTCTGAACTTCAGTCGCAGCCACTTTAAAGCTCCTCAGCCATCGAGGCTGGCCGGTCTGAGCTCTTAATTGAACCCATTCGCTGGAGCAGGTGTTTGTACAGCGATATCATTCTAGCTGTCAAACTAGAATCATTCCCCTTTATTATTTCCTCTTCTAAATTGATCTGTGAGCTACACTGACAATAATGTCCTAATGTAAACTGCACTGATGAATCATTGTTTAATTAATGTGTAATTATATGTTGGTCAAATACAAACAGAAGAAAGACCTAATATAGATTATCTTCATAAGTTATACAGAAAAGGGTGTTTATTTGTTGATTTGACACTCCCTTTAAACACAAACTTATATGCCCACATTTTAAAATACAGGAATTGAAATAGTTCATCAAATTGGTAAGCGCAAACTTATTTTGCTTGCAATACATACAACTGAAGAGCACAAACCGAAGCCAAGCTCTAGGATTCCCTTTAACAAACTAAGGGGGATTAGGTGGCGAAGAAAATTTTTATTAGAATGAGGTAAGAAGCCATTTATATGTGCCTTTGTTGTGATTGACAGGACAAACTCCTCCAGAAAAGTCATTCAGTTAATTTGTATACATAAAAAAGTTGAAGCAGAAGTCCCATAATGCAATTCAAAACACTTAAAAACCTACTAAAATAAAATGTTTTGTGAAAATCTGCAGTCGTAGAACTGTTAATTAACAGATTTGTTTTACAGTGTATAAACCATCACTTCCAGCAAACTGTAGGGCATTTATGACTTCACACTAGACCAGCGTGTTGGAAAGCTTGAGAGTGAAGTGACATCCTTTGAGCTTCAATGTCACTTTCATGTGCACTGCACAATACACTTATAGAACTTAATACTTTCAACAGGTGTTGGAACAGTTGGCTGGAAATTGATGACGCTTTATACATGTGATGTGATGTATATATTTCTACAAATCTGATACAGAAATCTGATATATACACGTGCAATATTCTGCAATAACAGCACTCGTACAGCCTCTTCACCCTTCTGTATTACTCCGCCCACATAGAGTGACAGCAGATCAATAAACTCACCCAGTTTGACAAATATTGCAGATGTTGGACAACAAGATGTACGTTTGAGGCTTTTTAAAGCAGGTACGCAGTAGTTTAGATTGCAACTATGCAGTTTATTTATAAGGATAGTGCCTATTTTAAACATATATAATTTCTGAGATACAGCGTGTCGGCATCCATCAGCCTGTCATACTGAGCGAAGCAAAGATGGTTGACGTTCTGCCACAAGATGACAACAGAGACCGCATAATAAACCCTTAGAGGAGAAAAACGTAAATTACACATCATTTCAAACTACAGCTAATCAAATCATTAAACTGGTAAGTGATTTTCTAAGTCGATCTCTCTCTTTTGTATGTTGTAGTGCTGTATTTATACCGTACACTGTCAGAAATAAAGGTACAGTGAGGGCACAATTTTGGATCAAAATATATAATTGTACCTTTAAAGGTCCCAAATTGGTCCTTAGGGTACAATTTTTACCCAAATGGGCTATAAAGGTACAAACGTTCAGATATAGGTTTGAAAGGCACAGTTTTGTACCTTTTAAAGCACATTTGGGTACAAAATTGTACAATAAAGGACCAATTTGCCACCTTTGAAGGTACAATTATATATTTTGTTCTCCTATAGGAACAAAATTGTACCCTCAGCTCATGATAAGATTAAGACACTATATAACACTAATTTAAATGTATTAATACTAAACATTAATACTAAAATACATCATTTACAAATATAAAGTTAATAAATTGATTGAATTGAATATTTTAATAATTAAATTTTTTTCATGCATTCAAATTGAAATTTTCCTGAAAAAATATTTATAATTTAATGTAAAATTGAATTTAATTTTAATCATTAAAACGTAAATACTGATCTTTGCTAACTATTTGTTTAAGATCCTAAATAAGATTTAGAATAAGGACCATGCAGAGTGGCAACATCATCATTCAGGTGGTGTTGCTGTCCCTTTAAGAAAATTCGGCTTGTTGAGACGTTAGTAGAGTTTGTTACTGAGGAGGTCGAGTACGCCGCTGTTTACACAGAACTTCGCATGATTTTCGAAGAAAAGTCTATTTTGGAGTCCACGCTTTTCAGGTAAATATGTATTAATGATATATATTCTGTCTCATTTTTACACGTGAAGCCGTGTTCTGTTGATTTTGTCTGACTCTCGGCATTCCCCCGCTTTAAGCCCGCGAAAAAGTGCTCCGGTCAGACTGTTGTACGTTGGTCTGCAGGATGGAGTTGGCTAAGATGTCTACAGCTTAATAAAGAAGTTAAAACAATATCATATCGAAGTCACTGAAGAGGAGAGGTACATTTAGAATGTGAGTAACTATATGCTGTTAGTTTTCTCTGTGTAAAAACACCATTTATCGCCTCGTTCAATTAATGTATTCGCGCCTCATGTCTTACGGAATATAATCGCAATACAGGAACTTGTAATTATCAATAATGTTATATATATTGAGTCCATTTTCTAGCCGCGGTTGACCGCAGAAATTTTATTTTAGACCACTGAGGGTTGCCAAAAGCATTAGTTAATCCATGGTTTTATACACCGCCATTTTTTGTGAAAACAATTACAATTTTGTCACCGGCAAAGCTAGCAATTATGTAAACGTGGCTAGTTACAAACGTGGCGTGTGTACATATCTTCGTTTCAGTGCCTACATTAGTGTTGGGGAGTGTCCACAAACTCATGTCCAGAATTTTTGGTACTTAACTGTTGTTTATGCTTACGTTAATGTAACAGTTATAATTATTAATGTACCACCGTTGTATAAATCAACGTTTTAAGTAATGCTTTGTTTTTAAATGTAATAAATTGTCTTATCTGTTCTGAAACTGAAACCCTACAGTATTTTAACTATTTTATAAATACCTAAAAAAAAATTACTTTTTTTTTTTTGCTTTCCTGAAGTTTTTGAAGTTTCCATTTGACTTTTAGGACAAGTTGGAACAAAAGAATGCAACCTAACAGCATCAGACCAATGAAAGCATGTCATATGAAAGCATGGCTCAGTACAAGATGTATTTCTCATTATCTATACTATGATTTTAATGGCTTACATACAATAAAAAATTTGTAGGTTTTTACGTACAAACAGCAATAAATGTACACCCATATGTTTAAGAATATTTTCTAGGTATTCATCTAAAGATGAAAGATCAACTGAAGACTGCTAAGGATCTGACTCTGAGGTAACCTTTTTTTTAAGACTCTTAAACTCCACTTGATTAATCTTATAAAATTCTAGCTTTGGATGTATTCCTTCATATTTGTTTGTATGTCACTTATGTTCCAGGAATTGATTTTACAGCAGCACTTTTCATGTTGCCAGCCTTGTTCAGCAGGAAACATCAACATTTCATTGTGCTCAGGTGTGTATGTTGTTTTCTGTTTTGTATATGCTGTGATAAATGCATTTTATAATTATTATTTATTAAATTTTATATAATTTATATAATTTTTTTATAATTTATATTAGGGTAGCGCAGTGGGTAGTGCTGTCACCTTACAGCAAGAAGGTCGCTGGTTTGAAGCCTCGGCTGGGTCAATTGGCATTTCTGTGTGAAGTTTGCATGTTCTCCCCCTGTTCGTGTGGGTTCCCTGCAAGTGCTCCGGTTTCCCCACAAGTCCAAAGACATGCCTTATAGGTGAATTGGGTAGGCTAAATTGTCCGTAGTGTATGTGTGAGTGTGTATGGATGTTTCCCAGTGATGGGTTGCAGCTGGAAGGGCATCTGCTGCGTAAAACATATGGATACGTTGGATAAGTTTGGCGGTTCATTCCACTGTGGCGACCCCTGATTAATAATGGGACTAAGCCAAAAAGAAAATGAATGAAATTTATATTAGTATTTTTTAAATATTATACTTTTTTTATCAGTAAATATAAATTATTTTTACTTTCTATGAATGTTGATTTTCTCTTTATCAGTGATGGAGTGACTGATGTTAATGTAATTAATGCTTTGTCATTTACAGTGAACCATCTTCACCACATCCAACAGTTCAAGTACAGGAGGAGACCACCGACTGGACAACTGTATTATCAAGACGAGTCACGGCAGTCTTCAGAGTTGATGGGATTGCGATTGGCCGGGCTAATGGTGTGGACGAATATACATTTTTGACATATACATCTTATTTGAAAAACACCTTGATGTTTCTGCAGTGGCAGTTTTGAATGAACTGTGGATGGTGACAAGCCTTAACCTACTCCAGATACCAGTGATCAACCTCATTTTTTGTTTCCCTACATGCTCTTGGATAATAATCACAATCATCAAGTTAATTCAGCACACTGCTGTCATTCATGCATGAAGCTAATTTTTTAACTTGTGGTCCTAATGACTATCAAAGAACATTTTACAATTATGAGTGCCTTACATGTCATGTTTACCAAAAGCATAAACATATTGTGTTACAACAAATTACAACTCCACTTGAGGAATGTGAAGAGGAATGTACTGATGTTGAGGAACAGGCTACTGATGTTTTTGGTTTTTTGCACTGTTGAAGCAATTAATAGAAAAACCTTTTGCCTTCATTCTGAAATACAGAGAAAATGTTGATGACAAATTATTTATTATGACTGATTATTCTGATAAAGACAAATACTTTAGACTTTATAAAGTGCAGTACTTGATGTAGCCTGTGTATTGTGTTTATAGATCTTAAACAGTATTACTGTGGTCTTTGTATTAGTATAGAATATTTACTCTACAGAGTGAACAATCTTTTTTTGTTATCTAAATTGTTCTTTTTACTGTTTTAAATGACTGCTTTATACTTGCTGTGTAATTTTATTTTTTGACACATTCAGTTGTGAGTTGTAATGAAATATTTCTACATTTCTAAATAAAAATGGGCATCTTTAAACCAAAATATTTTATTTATTTGTGCATGCAGTCACCAAAGGATCAAAATGCTTGGGTCAGTACCCTGAAAATGCTATATATAATATAATAAGGTACATTTTTGTACCTTCAGTGGCTACAATTTTGTTCCTTGGGGGTACAAAATTGTCCCTTAAATGGTACAAATGTAGAAGGTACAATTTTGTACCTCTAAATAAAGGTACAAAATTGTACCCTTGAGGGTACCACCCCAGTGACGGGCCACTTGTACCCTAAAGGGTACAATTTTGTACCTTTTCTTCTGAGTGTAGTCTGGTAATGTTTCTGGTAGTCTTTGCTTTGCTTTGGCTTTTTCAGGGTAGCTCTAAAGTGACGTTGGTGAATTAGTAACAGCTTCTGCTGTTCCGACGTCAGCTGCAGATGTAAATGAATGGCAGAAGAAAGTAGTTCCTTTACAAACGATTTTGAGACTCTCTGTGTTTAATTTTCTTTTTTATATAAACGATTATGCTGTCGAACTGCTGTATAAACACAATATCACATTCATAGCAGTGCAATGTGGCTGTATATTGCCTCCCACCAGTGCTGATATACAGCCATATCGCACTGCTACGAGTGTGATATTGCTCAATAACAGTAAACATGTCAGGCTAAATAATTTAAATCAATCAATAACTTCTTCTTTATTAGTTTTTAAAACAGATTTTTTTACAATTTAAAATGGCATCTTTGGATATCTTTTCTGCTGAAGATACTGCTGTCCTAAAAAATGTAAATAAAAAAACTTACACATACCATAGGAATGGTAAAGCAGAACATTTTGGGGGTTAACCGCGATACATCTTGAAAACGGTTATCATCCTATGCCTGTTGCTCATATATACACATTTTCTATAGGATGCTTTCCCAATAATTTAATTGTGTATATATATATATATATATATATATATATATATATATATATATATATATATTAGATTAGTCAGTACTAAAGCCATGATCAAATCAAATCTAACAAAAAACTTGATATTGCAGTCCAAAAATTACTACACCCACATTAATATGCTGGGAAAAATATTAAATAAAAATTGAATAAACAGGGGGCAGCATGTTGGCGCAGTGGGTAGCACGTTTGCCTCACAGCAAGAAGGTCGCTGGTTTGAGCCTTGGCTGGGTCAGTTGGCGTTTCTGTGTGGAGTTTGCATGTTCTCCCCTTGTTGGGGTGGGTTTCCTCCGGGTGCTCCAGTTTCCCCCACAAGTCCAAAAACATGTGGTATAGGTGAATTGGGTAGGCTAAATTGTCCGTAGTGTATGTGTGAGTGTGTATAGATGTTTCCCAGTGATGGGTTGCAGCTGGAAGGGCATCTGCTGTGTAAAACATATGCTGGATAAGTTGGCGGTTCATTTCGCTGTGGCGACCCCAGATTAATAAAGGGACTAAGCCGAAAAGAAAATGAATGAGTGAATAAACAGGAAAAATCAAGAGAAACATCAACAAGTTAAAATATTTGCAATAACTTGTTTGAATTTAAATGAATTCTCTTTCTATTCCTACAGATATTATGTGACCAAACTTATTTTAATGGACATAACAGTACAATAGAATTATATACTGTAGGTGTGTGTGTGTGTGTGTGTGTGTGTGTGTGTGTGTGTGTGTGTGTATGTGTGTGTGTGTGTGTGTGTGTGTGTGTGTGTGTGTGTGTGTGTCTGTGTGTGTGTGTCTGTGTGTGTGTGTCTGTATTTGTGTCTGTGTGTTTTGCTCACACATACACTTATTGTTTCACTTACAGTTTTCTACACACTGGTTTATCATCAACTGAGTTTATAAGACTACATGTCATAGTCAATGTCCATGCTTTATGATGCTTTTGATTTACTATCCATTTGCATTATTTGGACACCCAAAGATATTTAATATTCTTAAAAATATTTATTTGTTTTAACAAAAATGTTAGAGCATGATGTCAACTGGTCAAAATAACAAAGAACATATGTTAATGTTTCTATTCATTTTAGACAACAATACTATATATATATATATATATATATATATATATATACATTGCATAGTACAGACAAACACACACACACACACACACACACACACACACACACACACACACACA
>CAIGQZ010001108.1:23417333-23430256 GCA_903798205.1 Danio tinwini
ACACACACACACACACACACACACACACACACACACACACACACACACACATATGAGGTGACTCATGGAGCAAGCTATAATCTGTTTAGTCAAGAGCCAAACGCAAACTGATGTTTAGCTTATTAGCATTGCTAGCAGCACTACTTGAGCGTGGCAGCCAGGGGAAGTTAACTGAGCAACATTAAATCAGTAATACATCCCCCCAATTTCACGCTCAGACCATGACAAGCTGCTCTGGAACGAGAGGTGCCAAACCTCATGCCTCATGGCAGCAATCCATGACAGGAAATGTGCCTGTTCGTTTGTGCGTGCGCATCAAGTAGGGAGTGAGTGACGGAGAGGGAATTTTCCTTGACAGATCTCGCCAGTTACGGGGATTAGATGGAACAAATTTCCTGAGCTCCAGTTTCCTGCCATCCTCTCTCTCTGACGCTGCTCATTTTCTCTCCATCTCCTCAGAATAACTCCTTCAAAGAGAGTGAACGACCAAGATAGCAAAAGAGAGAAAGAGACGGAATAAATAGATGTATGTTCTCAAGCTTAATCTTATGGAAGAAGAAATCTCTCACCTCTCCCTTTCCTTCTCACCTCATCAGTTTGTCACTTTAAGCAAAGGTGACTTTGTGTTATTGAGTGTTTGTGCCTTGTCAGATGCTTTCTGTGAAGATGTGTGGAATTTTCTTTCCTCTGTCAGGAGGAATGTTCATTTTCTGAGTGCTTTTTTTTTTTAGTAATTTGTGGCTGTTTATTCATTTTTCACTGGAAAAAAAAATGCAAACAAACTGCAGGTAGCAGAGTAGAAACAAATCTAAAAGTAAGTAAAAGCTGGAGTTTTCTAAGTTGATGACACCCCGAAGTCAATCAACCCCCTTGAGACTGAAAAAGCCCTTTGGGTAATATCACATATACTGTATACTAGGGCTGCACGGTAATGGAAAAATCGGACATTTTGTTTTTCTGCAATATATATTGCAATATGAATATAATTTCACAAGATTAATTAAACAGCTCTATTTAAAAAGATTTCATTCATTTAAATAGATTAGAATGAGCAAGTATTTTTCAATGTAGTGCATTTGCATACATTATAATAAATTATAAGCATATAAAAATACAACAGAGCAAAGATAAAAGTTAAACAAACAGTGCTTTATGGTTTTCTGGAGAGTCTCAGTACTCAGGTGTAGAAATTGAACAATCAAACATAAAATAAAATGGTCATTTATTCATTCATTTTCTTTTCAGCTTAGTCCCTTTATTAATCTGGGGTCAACACTGCGGAATGAACCGCCAACTTATCCAGCATTTGTTTTACGCAGCGGATGCCCTTCCAGCTGCAACACATCACTGGGAAACAATCATACACACTCATTCACACATATACACTACAGACAATTTAGCCAACCCAGTTCACCTATACCACATACTATTGGACTTGTGGGGGAAACTGGAGCACCCGGAGGAAACCCACGCCAACTTCTTGCTGTGAGGCGAATGTGCTACCCAGTGCGCCACAGTGCAGCCAAATAACATGGTCAACATTGCATAAATTATTTCTAAATGATGACATTTGGTAATCATCTTTTCATCTTTAATAATCAAATCCTGCGATGTGACTATTACAGATACACACATATGCAATGTTGTTGCTAAAACTATATATTGTGCAGCCTTATTCTATATTCTCAGGTTTGAAAAACAATTTATATATTGTGAGGTAATTGTTCAGCATCATTTTATATGATTTACTTTTATATGGACAATGTTAACTTTGTTTTAGGCTAACTGAATTTTTTTTACACATTCATATAACTATTCATACACATTTAAAACAAGCAAGTCATAAATATTTACTATTTAAAAAAACAAGACAATACAATACATTTAATTAGAAATAATCAGATTATTTATGTTTAGAAGTTGGTTAAATCAGTGAAATTGATAAACAAAGGCAATTTGTAGTGACAGTCATGGCCGCCATATTGAATTGTCATTCCAAACTTAATTGTTCAAAACTGGCCACTTTGAAGGGCCCTTCAGAATAAAGAATTTCAAAAGGTACGACTGACGGACAATTCAGGCCCCCATGATCCTTTGCACAAGGAAGTTGTTTGTTGTCAAACACCATGCTCCATTTGGAAGGGCTCACCCCTATGCCCTAAGCTAGGGGTGTCCACATTTTTTCAGTATGGGTATCAAGATCACCAGCGATCCAGCTTGTGTAGATCGCTGATAAACACACAGATCATATAGGACTACAAATCTGCTGGTAAATGGACCACAAGAACCAGTCATGCACCACACACACACAACCGGTTCCTGATCCTGACTGATTGCAAACACACAGCTGATGCTGCTCAAGTACTGATTACACACACATATATACAGCTCACTTCGAGACACTCATTGCTGAGTCTTGTTATCTGTTTAGTGACATTACAACGCGTTACCTTTGTCTTGCTTTGCCATGTTTTAGACCCTCACCTTGTTTGTTAGTTTTAAGTTGTCTGCTGCCTGCCTTGTGACCATCTGCCTGTTATTTTGACTACGACTCTGGATTGCCCATATACATCTGTTTGCCCCTGTGTTGACCATTGCTTATCTGACCTCGCTAATAAACCTGCATTTGGATCTGCACCCCTGTTGTCAGTGTCACATCCTGTTACAATGGGAGCAACTTATAAAATGACCAAGTCAAAATAATATACCGAATATAAAAATGCAAAGCATATATTTATTTATAAACATATTGAGAATTCTGTATTTGTACATTAAATATTGATGTACCTTGCATAACTGTATGAACCCATATTGCACCTACAACTCTGTACATATTTTTGTCATTATCTTACTCTGATGACTTGCACTGAATGGAATCAGCCACCGAAGCATAGTCCGTAAAGTAGCTGCTGATAGCCAGCTTCAAGCACACTACCAAATGATCATCAGTCATGGTGGAGCGATATTTGCAGCACTTAGTGAAGTTGTTGCTGTTTTACGAGTATGTATGGTTACCCATGCGTAAGAGAAGGTCAGACATCAGACTGGCTGCCCTATTTGTCAATCAAGCGACAAATTTCAGTGAGGATGGATGATAAGCTGACATCTATTTTTTCAATGCCATGCCACACTACCTTTACGATTGACCAGTAGATCGCGATCGACGTATTGGGCACCCCTGCCCTAATCCCTTCAAAGCTGTCCCTGTTACTCTCTGTTTCCAGGGTAAACCCATAGAGATGAGCCCTTCCAAATGGAACGCAGTGCTAGAATGTTTCTATAGTTATTCATTGCTTATCTGATTATGTTCCCCTGTGTCTGGTTTAGTTACTCTTCATCTTGTGTGCCATGGTTTTGACTGACTTCTTTGCTTTTATTTTGTTTGCAAATAAAATTTAAAAGCTGGAAATCAATCCTCATCTCATCATTGCCTGCCCTACTGAAACATCTTACACATACAGTACAGTACATTGATAACTAATCATAATTATTCATGAGACTACATGTTCTTATCCTATGAGATCCTTATACTTTCTAATCCTTTGCTAAATTATTCTTGATATCATTCATGTTGATTTCCTTTGACAGACATTCAAAGTATTACATAGCTTACAGTGAATGAGAGATGATTACAGTGAATGAGAGTGTTCATGAAACAAAATGAGTTGTTTCTGCTTTGTCAGAGCATAAACTGCCGTTACAACCCCTTGAACAAAGAACTCAATTGTTCTTGAGCAAGTTACTGCATATTTTTTTTACACAGAGTACAACTGCATTACATTTTAGCAATCAATAAATTTGTCTAGCCTACAAAACTATGTAAAATATAATTTTTTTTCTTCTGTGTAATATTGAATTGCAGAGTGCTAAGTGTTGACGACTTTAACTTAGTAAGAGTGAAATGTAACTGACTGAAGCTTAAGATCCTGTTGTGCTGACGTTCTCCCCAATTTTCCCTCCACTCCACAGACTTTTGTAGCATTTTTAAAAATTGTGGGGAGAACTAACAAGTGCTGATGTGAAATTTCATGACTCTTTAAGTTCAGAAGATAACTTTTACATTTACTTAAGACTCTGTAAGCTAAAAATTGTGTTAAATACTTTTTCACAAACCACCAAGCACCCCTGTCATCCCTGTAATCTAGTTATAAAATATCCAATTGTACCAGCAGAATATGGGTTTATTTTTAAATCCTACCATAATTGATTTACACAATCATAGAAACAATAGTCTTATACTGTTTGTATTTCTAAGGGTGAGTCAAGTCAATATACACTCACCGGCGACTTTATTAGTACTGGGTTGGTCCCCCTTCTGCCTTCAGAACTGCCTTTCCTTCCTACTCAGAGTTTTTGGTCCAAATTGACATGATAGCATTACACAGTTGATGCAGATTTGTCGGCTGCGCATCCATCATGTGAATCTCTCGTTCCACCACATCATAAAGGTGCTCTATTAGATTGAGATCTGGTGACGGGAGGCCATTTGAGTACAGTGAACTCATTGTCATGTTCAAGAAACCAGTCTGAAGTAGCCATAAGAAGATGGGTACACTGTGGTCATAAAGGGATGGACATGGTCAGCAACAATACTCAGGTTGGCTGTGGCGTTGACACGGTGCTCAATTGGTACTAATGGGCCCAAAGATTATAATCTCCCCCACACCATTACACCACCACCACCAGTCTACAACCGTTGATGCGAGGCAGAATGGATCCATGCTTTCATGTGGATGCCAAATTTTGACCCTACCATCCGAATGTCACAGCAGAAATCGAGACTCATCAGGTAACGTTTTTCCAATCTTCTATTGTCCAATTTTGGTGAGCCTGTTTGAATTGTAGCCTCAGTTTCCTGCTCTTACCTAACAGGAGTGGCACCTGGTGTGGTCTTCTGCTCCTGTAGCCCATCCGCCTCAAGGATGGGCGTGTTGTGTGATCAGAGATGTTCTTCTGCATACCTTGCCTGCCTTACTTTTGCATTACTGCCACTCACTGGATATTTTCTCTTTTTCGAACCATTCTCTGTGAACCCTAGAGATGGTTGTGTGTGAAAATCCCAGTAGATCAGCAGTTGAAGTCTGAAATACTCAGACCAGCCCGTCTGGCACCAACAAACATGCTACGTTCAAAATCACTTAAATCACCTTTCTTCCCCATTCTGATGCTTGGTTTGAACTGCAGCAGATCGTCTTGACCATTGCTGCGTCTCAATTTGCATACTTATACTACGACCTAAAAGTATATACTTTTTTGTGGAGGAAAAATATATACTTTTGAGTGTGTAACAGAAAAGTATGCAAGCTTTGGGACATACTACTTCCTCGTTAAACAGATTGTTGTGTTGCTTAGTTAAGAGCCCAGTTAATCATCCACATTTTCTGTCGTATTTAATTTCCTACCTTATTGGAGAAGCAGCAGCAGGATAATCTCCCATTCAAGAGTCTTTCATGCAAAGAAATCTTCTCAGGTCTCTGGATAATTCTGCATTCAGACGGTAATGTCCAAACACGTCTGTATATAAGTTCAGTATTGTTGTTGCAGATGAAATATAACACAGACAACGCTATTTAAATATTCTCCAGTGGGCTAGATATTAATAATCATACAAACATCTTTATTCGAAGCCTCTCTGCTTGACGGTTGGTCTCGCGTGTCCATCATGTTTGTAGTTTGTTTACACTTTTCACCCGCGTTTTGTAGTTCTAATCGAATTCACGTCCAACGCGCAATGTACTGTGGGCAATATCAGCGGTTAGAGTATGGACGCTTCTACACTTAAAATTTTGACCGGAAATAGTAAACCATCCGGGAATTTTTGGCATACTCTTTCAAACATACTACGATTTGGGACATACTAATTCTTTTTTCACATACTATTTAGGACGAATAGTATGCGGATTGGGACGCAGCACATGTCTACATGCCTAAATGCATTGAGTTGCTGCCATGCGATTGGCTGATTAGAAATTTGCGTTAACGAGCAGGTGTACTTAATAAAGTGGCCAGTGAGTGTAGATCAAACTGCAATCAATAACAGAAAGATGCAAATTACCTTACTGAACAGTCAGATAACAATTCTATTTTATATAATGTACTTTACATTTTCCACAAAAATGTGCACCTTCATATCCTACAATCAAAACAGCTAATAATACTGATCAGAGCAAAAACACGCCTCCCACTAGGCCAGGAAATCTCATTGATGTGTTCATGTGGAGTACTAAAAAAAGTCCTCTCAACAAAAATAACGAATCAACAGCTTCCTTGCCAAATGAAAATGAATGGAGAAGGAGACTTAGGGGACTCGCGATTGTTATGAGCATTTGTTTGAGTCTTGATCTGGTGCTCTCACTGATAAACCGCCATCTGCCACAAAGTGAGAGACAGAGGGAGAGCGAGCGAGCGCAAAAGATCAGAGAGAGAGGGAGGTAGCTCATCCAGTCCCCAGGGGGACTTCTCAAACCCATTCTCACCTCCTGAGGAGCAGATGGGGGAGGAAGAGGGACAGCACTGGATGAACTGGAGCACACTGTTGTCTTGAAGGAGCTGTAGAAGATAATTAAGAACCAGCCATGATATTCTGTTACATTTGCTCTATTTAAGGAGAAGCTAATGAAAAGAGAGAGAATGTGCTCTCTGTAGAAAATGTAAGATGCTTGTGTGTTCATTAATTGTGTGGTAGGTGTAAGTAAATAGGTCATGAAATTTTGTGCGCACATTTCATCGCCTGACCTATTTTTGATGGTAATTTGCTCATTGCTTTAAAACATTTGCGAATCAAGGCATTAAATCAAAATGACATTATCCTGCTTGAAGATCAATTGTTTCATCATCATAAAACTAAAAGAGTACAACTGCATGTCAGCCTAACAGATGATGCCATGGCAAAAAGTACCCTTGTTTGATTGTACAATGTTTGATTGAGCTTAGGTCATCCATGGCTAGTTATTATATGCATATAGGATTATGATGTAATGTCTCGACAGTGTACTTTAAAACATGGCGGTTCCTTTGTTTTCATCCTGGCTAGCTCCAGGAGCTTGTGACATATCTCTGTAACCAATCAGCATTTAGCTGCGCATGTAGCTCCACCTTTTGATACCCTTTCTCGTGTTTGGTACCCTTTTGAAAGAATGCCGGAAAAGTGGTACGGTACGGTTCGGATTTTGACAGTGGAAATGGCCATAAAAGCGTATCGAACGAACCGTACCCATAAAAGCGTACCAAACAAACCGTACTGTACCACTCAGTGGAAATGGGCCATTATTAAAACTTTCACTCCCATTCCAAACCTGTTTGGTGTTCTTTCTTCTGTGTAGTATAAAATATATTTTAAAAAGATAACAATCTTAAAAGTATATTAAAGGTGCCAAATAGTGCATTGATTCAATATGTTAAATTAATTTCTGATATCTATGTAGTAGATATGTGGCTTAGGTCAACTTAAAGGTTTTCCAGAAAATAATTTGTATATGCTCATTTATAAATAGCAGAAATATGTCAAGAATCAGAAGCTCCTTACTGACTATATTTGGACCGTTTGTGAATATTAATGAGCTTTTCTCTGAGTCAGCTCATTTCAGCCTGTTCTCTCTCTCTCTCAAACACCGTGATATATAAGCAATATCACACTCGTGGCAGTGCGTGCGTTATGGCTGTATATCAGCACTGGTGGGAGGCGTGCGTGGTGTGTGTGCCTTAGTGTGTGTCCCCAGTGACGATATACCGCCATATTACATTGCTAATCATGTATATAAAAAAGAAAATCAAACACATAGAGGCAACTTTTGTATAAGGAATTCATTTATTCATATCTGCAGCTGATGCAAAGCAATTTTATGATGTTTTGATCAGCTGTAGTTTGAAAATATGCCAATCTTTTCACCTCCAAGGGCTAATATTATGCGGTCTCTGTCACCATCTTGTGGATGGACACATTAACAGTTTTTGCTCTGCTCAATGACAGGCTGATGGATGCCGAGGCGCTGTATCTCCGAAATTATAATGATTTAAAATAGGCACTATCCTTATAAATAAACTGCATAGATGCAATCTAAACAACTGCATTCTTGTCTCAAAAATGCCTCAAAAGTACATTATGTTGTCCAACATCTGCAATATTTGTCAAACTGCAGTGAGTTCATTGATCTGCTGATCACTCTATGTGGGAGGAGTAATACAGAAGAGTGAAGAGGCTGTATGAGTTCTGATATTGCAAAATATCACACGGCTATCAGCCAATCAGATCCGAGAACCAGACAGAACTGTTGTATAAACTAAAATAAACGTGATAAATAATCAAACTTTATTTTTCCAAAATTATTTTAACAAATTGAGTAGATTACTTGTTAAATCTTTTCAGCTTACATGGAAGAGAGGTTTATTTTAGCTATCTATCTGTAATCCACCAGAAAAAAACTTTTTTAGTTGTGTTGCAGATGAAATATAGGCTTAATAATAGTAACACTTAACAAAGGGGATCAACCGAGATGTATTTAGAATTACATTGTAAAGCTTTAACATCTATGTAAACACAGCCAGGAATTCATATCAACCTCTGCCTAAAAATTACATTTAATAAAGTGTATTGATATCCTTTCACAAGAGCCAAGTTATATTTTAAGATGCATATTATATTTAAAATCTTTCTAAAACATGTATACTCAGGGGTCTACATGTATTTGTTGCCTCGTTACAAACATATGTGGCTAATTTCACAATATCCACAATAGGTTAACAAAAAATACAATTAAACATGTGAAGTTTATTTATAAACTAATTTCGAGAGGATCACGTGCTTATGATTGCTTGCAGCTGCCCCGCATTATTCAATTCATGATTCACCAATCAGACGATTTCTAAGCCACTATAAATACCCTAGGTTCCAAATCACAGCCATCTTCATTTTGAAGAATCCCCCCTTCCACCCTACTCTTCCTCCTTTCCTAGATGGGTGGTACGGTGGCCCAGTGGTTAGCACTGTTGCCTCACAGCAAGAACGTCACTGGTTCTAGTCCTTACCAAGCCAGCCAACGTTTCTGTGTGGAGTTTACATGTTCTCCCCGTGCTCACATGGGTTTCCCCCGGGTTCCCCAGTTTCCTCCCACCATCCGAAAACATGCAACTTAAGTTAATTGACTAATCTAAATTGGCAGCATAGACATGCTCCTAGTAAGAAGTTATATTTTATAAGCAATCACTATCTGTTCATTAGCTACTACAGCAGGGGAGTTCTCGAGATCTACCTGAGCTCAAACTCCCCTCTCGCCTTGCAAACGGGAGGGAGCCCCGGGCTCGAGGATCTTATGAGCTCAGGGCTCTCTCCTGGGACAGCATGCCAAACAAGCTTTATAATCAATCATCAGCTAAGTGTGAACTCTTGAAATATTATGACTGTTCGTGTTGGCGATGAATAAATGGTAAACAGAAAAAGTTACATTTCTGTCATGAAGGCGACTGGGTGAGTACATGATAAAGGGATTTTCTTTTTTGTGGTGAACTGATCAACTAATTACATAGGGATCAAGAATGTTCAATGCTATATGTCACTCAAAGGCAAAGTATCTTTAGTCCTTGATTAAAATTTCACAGACACTGTTAAAACTGTTATAATAATGCCATTATGTTAGGCCAGCTGTTGTGAGTGATGTAAAGTTAGACAAGGAAATCCCTCTTGTACTATCAACATTATATCTCGTTTTGAAGATGATATCGTCCTATCGGTAAATGTAAGATATATCACTTTGAAGAGAGAATTCATCTCTCATCTCTCCTGTACGTGTGCTGTTGCTAAGAGACCAGCAGTCTGCCACATACCACCTCATGCATCCCCCGCGTGCGTTTGTTTCACACCCTCTGCCAGGAGAGAGAAAACTGTACCTTTCCTTCACACCGCACACAGAATCTCATCTTACAGTCGAATCATGTTGCACAGTTCGCACACGCAAACATTCTCTGACATGCATGCATTCTACAATGAAGACATTTCTAAAATTCATAAGAAAAAACTGCAATCATTCTCTGAAGCAATGCTAAAAAAGGGAATTTTCACAGCAAAATGAAAACATGCCCTTTTTAAAAAAAATACTGTATAATTTATGGATGTCTATGCTTAACTTTTCCCTATTTTATGCATAAGTTGGCTCAAAATGTGATGAAAACACTTTTTTCTTTAGGCCACAATGGCCTCAATGCAGATTAAAAATATTATTTGTCTGCTCTTTTTTTATAAGGATCTTTCTTCTGTGTAAGTAGTGCCTAGACTACTCATTATTTTGAATCTGAGAACAGTGTTTTGGACAGCGTATTGGAGTTTTGTTGCCAACATGAAAATGCTGTCAGATCAAACTAACAGGATCGCTCCAGGAAAATGGCAAAGCAATCTACAGGGTGTCATCAAGAGGACAGACATCAGTGTCAATAAGGTTTTTTAAAAACACAAGAAAATGTCTGTAATAACAGTGAATAAATGTCAAATGCTCTCTGACTGAAAAATAAATTCTTGATATTTCAACTACTTTCAGATTTCATGCCACCACACGTGTTTATTATGGACCCTGTTTAGACCTGCTATGAAGAGTTTTTGTCAAATCTGATCACAAGTGGCCAACAATAAATACAGGTGTAAACAAGGTCTGAAACATTTTGAGCTTTTGTCACCATTTCCAGAGGTGCTTGAAAATACATTAGACAGGACTCCTTTATTATTGTAGATAATTTTGTAGTTGAAAGCATCCAAAAAAAAAGGGCATCACCACCTGTTGTACAACTACTTCATTCTTTAATATTACATCACGTGTTGTTGAATCGCCCTAGCCAGAAAGATCCCCTATGGGTTTTTGAAAATTATCCTCCACACAATGTGTAATTAATACAACATTAGGTAAATAAAAACATCAAGCTGTGATTTAATTCTGAAAGTGCATTAAACTATTGTCACTCAAAAGAGTCGACTCAAAGTTGTTTCAACGATTTCAAACATATTCCATATTCATTTCAACCTTCAAGGAGCTTGCACATGCCGCAATCAGAAACTTTTGATGAACTAATATTGAATGTATGTCATTGTTATTACTAGGAGTTATGTAAAGAAAAGAAAAGTGGGTTGCTTGGTTTGGGACTTGTGGAGCTGTGCAACGATGGATATGCTCTTCAGTGTTTGGACTTTCAGGTGTGAAAATTAAACCACACTAAAATAAACTAAACTGACCTTTATCTCTGAAAACTGGACTGACACAATTTCAATTTACTAGAACTTCTATGTTAAGCTGCTTTAACACAATCTACATTGTAAAAGTACTTTAGAAATAAACATGAATTGAACTGAATTGAAAGAGTGCTGGTGTAACTGCATTGCTAATAATGTGTTCCTGCAATCCCTCTGACACATATACTCAGTAACATGGCTGCTTGTGCTTCAACATTGCCTTGACAAGCTGTGAAGAATTTCTTTTCCAACACACAGTTGACCAGTTACAACAGACTTAGTCATCAGATCAATAACCACAAATTAGCGTTGTGCAAAGGAGGGGCTTGGAAAAATGAACCGCTGGACAGATGATATAGGAGTCATTGGGATAATTAGGTAAAACTAAATGCATATCATAAGACAATGAAAGTGTTTTTTGTGTTTATGCATATCAGCCAGTTGTTGGAGATCTTCAAAAACAAAATATGACCTTTTATGATGCATATTAGGCACATTTTGAACATTGTGATTCTGAGTTTGGTTTGAAAAAGACAAACAATTATAATAATCACAATGTTCTCTTGCAGTCCTGATTCAAACACAAAACCAACAGCAGTTTTGTGGCTGTCAGAGCAGAAACAAAAGTTTCTACTTTCCATATAATTTTCGAATGTCTCCTTTCTTTTCATTTAAATGTAAACTATGAAAGCTTATTTTTACAATATTAAAAATAAATATCACAGTCATACATACGCCCACCCATAGACATTCTGCTCAAAGAAATCAGAAAAGTGGAAAAAAGAAACTGAATAAAACTAACATGTCTGCCTCATCTTCTAGCTGTACAAACAAGTAAGAATTTTGTGGTAAAATACAAAAATGTACCTCCTACGATGCTCTTCTGGTTGACACAGATGAGTTTGTAACAGCCACTTCTCTCCTGAAGAAAACATCCAAATGATTTCGAGATCAGACCAGGCTGTGAGGGCAATGGTCAGCATACATAGATCAATTTCCCCTTCCAGTCATATTAAAATTGTGACTAAATGGTACAAATCATTTTACGACATAATTTTGTAAAGAAATGACATTCTGTAAATGTTGGTGCTACAAATAAGCATTATGTACTCTTTCTCCATGTTTCCTGCAGCCAGATATATACTGGTTTATTTTACAGAAATGCACAATTTTGCTTCATCTGGTGGACGGCTCCACAGCTCATTTGATAAATGATTCAATGATTCAATACCTTCATGACTTTTTTTTATAGATAAGGTAAGTTAAAAAGTTTTTACTTTTTTCCTATAAGAATTAGGTAAGAGGCAAGCATTTAATCCTGATGGTCAGAGAGACTAGGTAACAACACGTTTAACTTAACACGGTCATTTCATTGATCTGCCCAAACATTTGATTTGCAATTGAATTTTATATGAAGAAAATTTACATTGTTGTCTGCTGTTTTCTTTTATGATTATAAATATATTATTTAATATCTATTATGCATTAGCAAATACCAAAAATTATCAATAGGCTTCTGAGAAATTTTTGAAATACACTCTCACATACACAACTCACATGTTGCTCAGTTAACTTCCCCTGGCTGCCACGCTCAAGTAGTGCTGCTAGCAATGCTAATAAGCTAAACATTATACAAGATTATAGCTTGCTCCATGAGTTACCTCATATGTGTGTGTGTGTGTGTGTGTGTGTGTGTGTGTGTGTGTGTGTGTGT
>CAIGQZ010001108.1:23430266-23444939 GCA_903798205.1 Danio tinwini
TGTGTGTGTGTGTGTGTGTGTGTGTGTGTGTGTGTGTGTGTGTGTGTGTGTGTGTGTGTGTGTGTGTGTGTGTGCAAGCATTCCTTCACAGAAACTCACACAAATTGTTTTGGTTTAAAATTTTATTGATGTTTTGTGCCTAATCCATCTGACAGACTGAAGGTTGTTCAGCAACATCAGTGAGACTTTGGATCTTTTTTTCTGTGTGCTGATTTTCATTGCGCTGCTCCTAAAAGATGGGTAAATTGGCAAAAGTCAATTTAATGTTTCTCTCACTTAACACTTAAACATACAAAGGTATAAATACATATACATATATCTATGTTTTTTCTATGAAAATGTAAATAAATGTGTGACTCACAGCACTGGTAAAGTCTGTTAAGTCTAGTGATGTCATTCTGGCTCATCTGAGTAGACTTGCCCAGCTCAGCATTGTTGTTGGGAATGGGAATCATAGTGGGGTATCCGTTCTTGGAGAAAGCATATCTGAAAGCAAGTGGCATTCATGACGTTAGATTACAATCTGGGAGACTTTCAAAAGAAAGCTCTTGTTGAGCTCACCCACCTCTCATACTGCATCACAGACTTGTAGTCATAAGGAGTTCCCTGGTTCAGGGTGTTGATTTTGTTGAAGTTGTACTTCATGTCTGGTGAGAAAACAAAACACATACTTCTAGTCAGAACATACTACACAGATGAGCTCTCCTCAAATAGTTCTGTGACTGAACATTACCATCAAGGATGTTCTCCCAGACGACCTGGATGTGATTGTCACGGTCGCTGCGGGTTTGTTCGTGGTTGAAGCCCAGAGCATGGAGCAGCTCATGCTGAACAGTACTGTGGTAAAGACAACCACTACGGGCCAGAGACACTGTTTGGACATTACCCTGACGGCCAACGTAAGAGTAGCACCTGTAAGATGAAGATTATGTCTACATTTATGTGTCGAACAGAAATGTGTATGTTAATATTTCATAATAATAATGACAAGAAATGAGAAAAGTTCTCAATTGTTGTCATTATTACTGTGAAACATTCATTCTAACTTCTGATGAAGCATATTGTGTACTCTAGTTTGTGTTTATCTGATTCAGAGTTTGGCTCCATCACGTACCCGCTGCGAGATTCAATACTGATATAGTCTCTCTCATTGCTTCGGCGGAAGAATCGGATACAGGAGACAGAAGCAAAAGAGTCCAGACCGCGCTGGATGATCTCCAGCTCACGGGAGGCTGAAAGGGCAAAGTTCAGACAGGTTGCTATGGAAATATCTGCCTTGTTTCACACTGACAAGGTTTTGCACTCATTATAAGTCTCAAGTGTTGCATTCAGCTCTTTCTGAAATCGCGCCAACAGAGTCTACCTTCTACTTTATTGTGTTTGGACTGTAAATAAAGACATAAATAGAATATTAATGACTTACAGTAGTGGTTGGCGATGACGTAAGGCACATAAATCTTGCCGTCGCTGTATTTGGGCCAGAGACAGCCGTAGGAGGTGCAGGGATCAGCGTTTTTCTCATTCACAGCAATGTCATCCAGTAGCTTGGGCTCATCAGCTTCAGGAACTAAAACACAAACAGGTCATTTAGGGTCTTTCAGTATAGAACAGTTGGGATATACTGATCTTGTGAGTAAGTGTTGAGTACGCACTGATGCCTCTGTTGGCTCTAAACAGCAGTTCAGATACAGACAGCTCAGCAGACTCATCCACAGCAGCTATTATAAAAACACATTAACATGTTCAAATGATCCAATACTTCAATCCATCCAACATGCAGCAGCTGTCAGAACTGAGCTGTTTCATCCCAAAACTGTCATATGCACAATAAGAGCTGCTGAAGCGTTTGACTTACCAGGCTGCATCTGAATTATGCCAAAACACCAGACACAAAATGGACGTGGAAAAGAAAGATACATGGTCAGACTCGCTCATTTATAAAATTTTTCTTCAGCTTAATCCCTTATTTATCAGCGGTCACCACAGCGGAATGAACCGCCAACTATTCTGGCATAGGTTTTACACAGCAGATGCCCTTTCAGCTGTAACCCAGTACTGGGAAAGTGGTCATATTTCATTCTTCTTTCAGCAGAAATTAAAAGCATTTTCAAGAGTTCACACTTAGCTGATGATCAATAAAGCGTAATTGGCATGCTGTCCCGGGAGAGAGCCCTGAGCTTGTAATATCTTCGAGCCTGGGGCTCCCTCCCGTTAGAAGGAAGGTCTCGAGAACTCCCCTGCTTGTCGCCGTGTGAGAAGTGTAAACCAAAGTTGTCTTAGGTAATAATTTGGTTTAGTCGATTGGCTATGGTGTATGTTTTTGGATGATGGGAGGAAACTGGGGAACCCAGGGGAAACCCACGCGAAGATGGGGAGAACATGCAAACTCCACACAGAAACGCCAACCGGCCCAATAGGAGGTTGAACCGGCGGCGTTCTTGCTGTGAGGCAACAGTGCTAGTCACTGGGCCGCCGTGTCGCCCTATATGAAAAAGGGTGGAAGTAGGGGTGAAAGTGGGGGAACTTCGAGACAAGATAACTGGAGTGAAAGCTCTGGTTATTTATAGTGTGTCCGTAATCATCTAATAGGGCAGATTACGGAACTAATAAGGTGCCAGCCGTGTTGATCATAAGCACGTGATCCTCTCGAAATTAGTTTATAAATAAACCACACATATTTGTATGTATCATTTAGTGTACTCATGTGTATGTATGTGTCTTACCATCTCCTCAGCTCTAACAGAGGAGACCAGCATCAGGGCCAACAGGCCGAAAGTCACCTTCATTACAAGCATGGTGTCCAAAGACCTGCGGAAAAAACCAGGGCACAGCTGTTTAGGCAGAATGCCTCAAATAATGGTCAGTTTCAACTCTTTTGCTAATATGCATCAACACATGATAACATTTACGATTCTTGCTTCTCCTATATGGTCATCATGAGTTGTAATTGCATCACAGAGCTCAAATAATAAAATGAAAAAACAAACAAACAGATTGTAAATAGATTTAGGAATGTACTGGACACTTATTTAAAACCACTTAACAAATAACAGCATGTAACATGCTGGGCTGATTTAATTCAACATTTTGTCCATATTTGACCCAATGTTGGACTAAATCAATGCAGCATTTTTTGGTGTGTAATCTACATAACATCTAATGAATTACAAATAAGATGAAGACATTATTAAAATCGGATCAAATGAAACAGATTTTTGCTTCTAATCACTTAATACATAATCATTATAAATGTGTGACTAAATATTTGACAGTCAGACAATGTGACAGTTTGATAAAATAGAGAGAAACATACCAGTTCTTCTGTCGTAGATTTCCAAAGCCTATGCAAAACGTTGACCAGAGGCTTTTATACTGTACCTAGACTGTATCGATGCAATTTTTGCAGATAGTAGCACAGTAAACATGCTGACACATGGTTTGAAAGAGAGCAGGTGTGAAATTCTCTCATTGGTTGCTTAATAGGTTCATATGTAAGACTCAAACCTGATGAACTGTCTGCCTATTTCCTTTCTCAGTTAATCATATATTTAATACAGTACTCCAAAAAGAACATGACAAAATGATAACAAATAGTTTAACAGAATTGTATGAAAAGTTTAAGATATTAGTATTTTGTATTATAAAAATACATAACATGGCTTATTTTATGGCTATTAAGCATTAAGAATAAAGAGAATAAATCTATTAGTAATAAAACTGTATAACATAATGTTTTTTAGAAATTTTCCTTCGGCTTAGTCCCTTATTTATCAGCGGTCATCACAGCGGAATGAACCCCCAACTATTCCGTCATATGTTTTACACAGCGGCAACCCTTCCAGCCGCAACCCAGTATTGCGAAACACCCATACACCCTCTCATTCACACACACACTTATACACTACGGCCAGTTTAGTTTATTCAATTCACCTACTGTATAGAGCATGTCTTTAGACTGTGGGGGAAACCGGAGCAGGTAATGAAGTTAATCACGTTCTAACATAACTTTATATGTTATGCAAGCTGTTTTTAAGTCAGTTTAACATAATATAAGTTCAATGGACACTTAAGGGTAATTTGATTCAGCTTAAAAATATAAGGCAACCAGGATTTTTTACAGTGTAGTAATGTATTACTGTTTTCATTTGGTCACTGATTTGATATATAAATATATGAACTTTTTTTGATAGATTACACATCTAATCTGCTGTTGTTTCAGCAAATATTTCTGTGTTGACTGTTTGATCTTATTGTGCTGTTGTCTACTGGTTCTGTGTCAAACCATGGGGCTAAATGCTTCAAGTGGATGAAAAAACACTGGATTTTAAAAAATCTAAGCTATACCTCTAAATGCTCCCAAATGGATGAAAAAAGCTGGATTTTGATGAATCTAAACTACACCAGAATCTCCAGTTTATCTGAGTGTTTGAGGGCAAAGGGCAGATGAGTCGATCAGTTTATGCTTACTTTCACTGTAAAGTGCAACAGAAAACTAAAGGTTCTGGCCCCTCTCTGGATAAAGAGTCTGGTCTACGCTTTGTAATGAGCACTGAATGAGAACATACATGAGTTACATACTGTAGCTGTAGTGCATTGTAATTCTCAGCAAAGAGGTGAAGAGGTTGAGGCTTGAGTCACGACTACCATTACTTGGCTTGTTGAGATCAACATCATTCAAATCTTCAGCATTTTGGACTCAGGTTTGTGAATCTTAATACCAAATTTAATATATATAATGGAATCATGTTGATCTTGTTTTTATGTTCTGTTTATATCAAACCACAAAGGTCAAAAATATGGTCACAGAGCAACAAGGCAATGTACATCCTTAATGATCAGAGCGAATAACAACTACATAGTGTGTCCCAATTAACGCAGTACACCATGAGCTTATATGCTTGTTTACAAAGCACTCAACTGTCTGAGTCTATGTGAAGTTTATAAGGTTATTTTTTCATTCAGTGCTGGAGTCTGAAACATCCACCACATCCAGTAACTAAATCTGTGATAATTGAGTGCATCAAGTGTGAAACAATTTACACTTTTTTGTTAAAACAAAAAGTGTATCATCTGTATATTTAAAGTGCACTCTATTTTTGCCATTCTAAACACATTACTTGCAGTATTTGTACTTAAGAAGAAAACAGAATAGTACATAAAGAGTTTCAGTAGTCATGTCAAAGCAGTAACTATGTCAGCATACTATCATCTTAAAAACATTGCAAGAATTAGATGCTTTGTTTCCAGAGAGGACTTAGAGAAACTTGTTCATGCTTTTATCAGCAGCAGGGTGGGTTACTGTAACAGCCTCCTCACTGGCCTTCCCAAAAAAGAGAGTCAGACAATTGCAGCTCATCCAGAATGCTGCGGCCAGGATTCTGACCAGAACCAGAAAATCAAAGCACATCACACCTGTCCTTTTGTTTCTACACTGGCTCCCAGTTACGTTCGGAATAGATTTTAAAGTATTATTACTCATAAATCACTAAATGACCTAGGACCTCAATACATTACAGATATGCTCACTGAATACAAACCTAACAGATCACTCAGATCTTTAGGATCAAATCAATTTGATATTCCAAGAGTTCAGTCAAAGCAGGGTGAATCGGCCTTCAGCTACTGTGCCTTTACTGAATGAGCACTGTGCTATGTCAGACAGATCGCACTATTATGTCTTTCTTTTCTTTTTTATTCTTTTATAACCTGTTTTAACACATTTTTATCTGTTTTTATCTAATCACTTTTGTTCTTTGTTTTTATTTTCTTATACTTGTCTCTTTATTCCTGTTTATGTAAAGCACTTTGAATTACCACTGTGTATGATATGTGCTATATAAATAAAATTTCATTGCCTTGCCTTATTTATTACGCTGTTGCATTAAAAACTAAATTACACTTATTCAATCGGAACAATGCTCTTGATAAAAATGTAAAAAGACTTACTGTGCATCAGCAGTTTTTAGACTCAGAGTTTTGGAGTTTTGTATTTGACAGTGGGTGATTTAACAGCTGGCAACAGGGGCTGAGAATGAGAAGTTCAATATTAACAACAACACTATCTTCTTTCTGTGTTTACTGATATGATGCAGGCATAACACTTCCCACAATATGTGAACCAATAACTCAAAAATTAAATTGATATAAATCTTGTAAAAAAAATTTAGCTGACAAAGGATTTTGAGTTCTCTTTATTGATGATTCAAGTAATCACAGAATTAAACACCATCCATGATACTCCAGTTAAATTTTTTGTACTTTCAGATGTAGGGCATGGGTGCTGAAGCCAAGTTCTGCTGCTCCTATGAATGACAATAGCATCAAGGTTAAATTGATGAAAAAACAAATTTTCTTGAACTATATTTTTCATTTAATATAAGCCTTGCATTTACATGGCTTTTGGTCATGTAATTAAATGATTGTAACATTGTATTAAATCCATATGTATCAAATCCAACAAACATAATAGATTGTTTTTGCAGGCACGTTATGATTTCTAGAAAGAAAGTTAGTAATGCATGTGTTGAGTCACTTACAGCACTGGTAGAGCCTGTTGATTCGGATTATGTCGTTTTGGCTCATCTCAGTAGATGTGCCCAGTGCAGCGTTATTATTAGGAATGGGAATCATAGTGGGGAGGCCATTCTTGGAGAATGCATATCTAGCAAAGCAAGTGACACAAATTCAGTTAGTTTCAACTTGGTACACACACTAAGAGAAACCTCATCTCATTCACCTCTCATACTGCATCACAGAGCTGTAGTCATAAGGAGTTCCCTGGTTTAAGGTGTTGATTTTGTCGAAGTTGTATTTCATGTCTGATGAGCGAACAAAACATTTATTGGTGGTCCAACAAATGTACTGAACATGACAAATACAGCATATTGACAAACATACAGTATATTTCCCCAATTTCTGTTTAACATAGAAAAGATTTTTTCAACACATTTGTAAGAATAATAGTTTTAATAACTCATTTCTAATAACAATAATAGCTTTGCCATGATGACAGTAAATAATATTTTACTAGATATTACTCTAGACATTCTATACAGCTTAAAGTGACATTTAAAGGCTAGGCAGGTTAGGGTAATTAGGCAAGTTATTGTATAACGATGGATTGTTCTGTAGATTATTAAAGAAAAATATAGCTTAAAGGGGCTAATAATTTTAACCTTAAATTAAATTGGTAAAAAATTTAAAACTGCTTTTATTCTAGCCGAAATAAAACAAATAAGACTTTCTCCAGAGGAAAAAATATTATCAGACATACTGTGAAAATTTCCTTGCTCTGTTAAACATCATTTGGGAAATATTTAAAAAAGAAAAAAAATTTGAAGGGGAGCTAATAATTCTGACTTCAACTGTATCTATTGGGATGTACATTACCATCAAGGATGTTCTCCCAGACGACCTGGATGTGATTGTCACGATCGCTGCGGGTTTGTTCGTGGTTGAAGCCCAGAGCATGGAGCAGCTCATGCTGAACAGTACTGTGGTAAAGACAACCACTACGGGCCAGAGACACTGTCTGTGCATATCCCTGACGGCCAACATAAGAGTAGCACCTGTAAGATGAAGATCAATAAAAAATTTATTTTTGACCTAGATGCATGTAACTGCATTCTGAATGTAATTCTGATGAAATTTCTCTAATTCTGATCGTGTCGTTAGTGCCACGATGCTCATGCAAACCTTAATTTTGACTTTTGTGTTGTCTCTTTGCTTTTGTTTTTAGATCTGTCACATACCCACTGCGAGATTCAATGCTGATGTAGTCTCTCTCATTGCCTCGAGGGAAGAAGCGGATACAAGTACTGTAGGAGAAAGAGTCCAGTCCGCGCTGGATGATCTCCAGCTCACGGGAGGCTGTAAGGGCAAAGGTCAGAAGTTGCTACTAAGGAAAGGCTCATTTTTTGTTCATTATTATAGGGATCCGAGAGCAGGAGTTTTGTTTTTCTGTTGAACATAAGAGAAGATATTTTGAATGTTGGAAACCGGTAACCACTGACATCTATAGTATGAAAAAAAATACTATACAATGGTTACCGGTTTCCACCTTTGACAGGTTTATAACCTGTGTTTATAACCTGTGTTAAAACCAGTGCTTGACAGGTTGACTCAGGTTTATAAATGGGGGTGAATATGATAGAATTTTCTCATTTTTTTGGTGAACTGTCTCTTTAATTAAGCATTCAAAAGGCTTTTTCATGTATTCAGCAAGAGTTCTGAATTTGGCCTACTTTTTCTTTCTGTGTAATTAATGACTTACAGTAGTGGTTGGCGATGACGTAAGGCACATAAATCTTGCCGTCGCTGTATTTGGGCCAGAGACAGCCATAGGAGGTGCAGGGATCAGCGTTTTTCTCATTCACAGCAATGTCATCCAGTAGCTTGGGCTCATCAGCTTCAGGAACTAAAACACGAACAGGTCATTTAGGGTCTTTCAGTATAGAACAGTTGTGATATACTAATGTGGTGAGTAAGTGTTGAGTACGCACTGATGCCTCTGTTGGCTCTATGCAGTAGTTCAGACACAGACAGCTGAGCTATTATAAAAACAAATCAACACATTCACCAATGAACCATTACTCTCAATATTTGTTGATTCATTAGTTTATTCCAAAAAGCTTTTACATTCTCTTAAACAGCTAAATTAGGCATTTCACTTACCAGGCTGTGAGTTATGCCAGAACACCCGACACAAAATGGACAATAAATATTAGATAATGTCAAAATATTTTTTTGCATATTATATTAGATTGTATATAAATCCATGCATCATTTGCAAACTGTTATACATGTGTATAAATGATTGTTTTACCTTTCCTTCAGCTAAGTAGACCAGCATCAAGGCCAAAAGGCCCAAAGTCACTTTTGTCACAAACATGGTGTTCAAAGACCTGTGGAGGGAATCAGGGGACAGAATTTACAGATTACAGAAATGTTTGTCATGAGAAATCTGGGTATTGAACAGAATACATTATAATTCATAAGTATAATAATAATAAAATATAATACCAATAAAAATCTATAATAATAATACAATAAAAAGTATACTTGTACACATAACCTTATTAAATGGCATCCAACTTATTCACGTTTCCATTTAATACCTTTCTTATGTCGTAAACAATATAAGCAATGATAAAACTTACCACTATTCAAACTTCAGTACCCTAAAATTCATGGAGCAACTTATTTTATACTCCGGTGTGAGTTAGTATCAAAAAGATCTTTACAAATATGGGCAAAAGAGTTTGTTTAACCTTGTTTGAAAAAGAACAGGTGTGAAGTTCCCCTCACAGGAGCACATGTCAAAAACAACTCTTACGAAAGCTTTAAAAGGGAACAAGTAAACCTCAAGAACCATCTTTTAAAATTGTCCCCTGGCCCCTTTAATATAAATATAAAACTGTAAGAGTTATTCAGAGTATTATTATTCTGATTTTATATTCTGTTTATCAACATACACTTTTTAAATCTTTTATGTACCCACCGAAAACTGAATACTGATGAAGTCTATTTTAAGGATACAGCTCTTGATACGGAAGCTGGATTTGTTAGAGGAATCCAGACTATTAAGCTCACACTGACTCAGCTCTATTTTTTGCAAACCAAAACTACAATAATTATCAATAAAGTATAACTACAAAGTTTTAATAATAGTTTTCATAAAGAAATATTGAAGTTCACACCACAAATAATAGCAACATAGCAAAACAATGTCATCTGAATTATGATTTTTTCTTCATTTGATGAATAATACCTTCATTGGCAACCAATCAGAGTCAGTTTATCAGTCCACATTCAATATAGCTTGAACATTTAAAGTGACAGACAACATAACCTTAATAAACAGAGCTCTACTCTCCATTGTGGATGCTAATTTAATTATCGGGATCGTTATCACTCTTGAAGTGAATGCTCATATCGTGTTCACATGTGGATTATGTTCAAAAGTTCTGTTCATTCTGGTGGGAATAGAAGTTTTACCTTTAAAAGATTGAAGGTAAACATGATAAACACACAAGTGATTTTTTTCCCTACAGTCAGTCTTGCACAACATTCGGTGTCGAACAGGTGTGAATTTCTCTGTCACAGTATGGTGCCTTCACATGCAGACGAGCCAGAATCAGTGAAGTCTTTACTTCATTAATTAAGTATCCCCTCATCCTTTCATGTGTTAAGTTTGCCATTCAATTTATTTCTTTAATTCAATAAGCATTTATTAGTTTAGACACTGTAGTAAGGTTCTTTAAAAAATCTATTATTACTCTATATTCAAATTCAACTGTGGCTCAGTGGTAAGCACTGTCGTCTCACAGCAATAAGTTCGCTAGTTCGAGTACTGGCTGGGCCAGTTGGCATTTCTGTGTGGAGTTTACATGTTCTTTCCGTTCGCGTGGGTTTCCTCCGGGTGTTCTCGTTTTTCCCACAATCCAAAGACATGTAGTGTAGGTGAATTGGATGAACTTAATTGGCCGCAGTGTATGTGTGTGAATGCAAGCGTGTATGGGTGTTTCCCAGTACTGAGTTGCGGCTGAATTCTGATATGTCAGAATAGTTGGCAGTTCATTCCTCTTTGGCAATCTCTGATGAACAAGAGATTAAACCGAAGGAAAATAAATAAATGAATGCATTTCAATTCATATGAAATTAATTAGATCATTATTTAATGATAATTAATTCATAATTAAGGATAATTTTCAGTTCAGATTACATTAATTGATTGTGAATAATACAATAATTCTTGTTTGTTAGTAATTCTATAACTTTTAGCATAAAGAAAGTATGAAAATAAATAATAAAATAAATTGGGTTTTATTGAGGAGTGTATTAACTAAAAGAATGTATCCTTTGTAGTCATTTGTAGTAGATAAAGAAAGGTGGACGGTATTTGTTTTTGTGGGTAACTCTATGTCTGAAAACAAATACTAATATATAAATACTGTAAGTGTTATATTTGTGTGACCTTTCCCTTTTATCTTGATGTTAATAACCTTCATTTCACTAAATATAAATAAATTCACTCCCCACAAGCTAAAGCTTCAGCTTCACAAATAATAATCATTTAAAAACACCTCGAGCGTTAAGTTTCTAGGAGGATATGGGATATGTTTGTCACTTTTTTGGTTGAAACTGTTGTTGTGCTTTAAGTCAGTTCATACTGTGCTCAATGTATCATCATTTCTTTTCATTTTCTGTGTGTCTTCTCCAAATAACTTTTCTCTCTTTTGTTTGTTCTAAGCATTTCACCAAGTCAACATCAATGAGTAATTTTATATGACAACTAGGAAGATGTAGGTGTATTTTTATACTGTACATGGTGCAATTCACACATATGAAAATGTACCTTTCAAAGACAAAAGAAAACTACACTATATGTGATTTTGGTATCTTTACAGCTCAATTACTGATTATTACTCGTTCAGTGATTTGGTTATTCATGTAATAATGTGTTTCACTGAGCATATATAGTGAAAGTGTGTGCATTTTTTCAGGAAATTGCAGAAACATTTTATTGCAAGCTTTCGTTTAATGTCATAAAAAAGAGTGCTATTGCAATGTATACTGAGAATATTACAGATATCCTGACTATTGTTCTGTAGTATCAGCCAATACTACGCAGTAACACTTCTTAATACCAGTGAACATAACAGTGCTTTTTATGCATGACCTACTGATAATAATAAGACATAAAAACACAGTTTTATTTACGCACCAATGTTACAACTGCAAAAAGATTAACAAAAACCAAAAGAAAGAGCTTACAACAATCCTGTCACAGAAGCTGTCAATCATTTTAGCAACATATCATTTTAAAGAACATTCTGAGTTCAGACTATTTGCTTATTTTTCTGATTTGTTGAAAACTGAAAGGTGTCTGATTTTAGATTGTAGCACTTGGCTTAAGTAAAACCATGAGATACAAAGATGTGCTAAAATAGATGCTAAAAAAAGAATGCTAGAAAAAAAAAAAACAGATGAACTGTGAACTGACATCAAAAATGTCCTTTATACAGCCTGGCAGCAGTTTGCTCAATCTGAAAAAACAAACAAACAATGAATATGAGAAAGGAAAGACATGATGTTGTTTTTATAAGAGTTATAAACATTTCAAAGCCCCTCTGTAAAGGCCAGTTCATGCTGCATTGGCCACTAATGCAGATAATCACCAGAATACAGCAAGTCACTTCTTAAAGACCCAACAAACACCAACTAAACATGTTCAGTTTTCAAAGAGTGCCCAAGAGCAGCAGAAGACGCCAATAACATAGTGGCCCAACAAATCCTAAATAGTGTCTGAACATTGTTGTTGGTCAGCATCTAGTGGTGCAGTGTGATTTGAGCTTAAAGGGATAGTTCATATTAAAGTGAACATTTTGTCATCGTCTACATGCCTTTCTGTTTTGCCGTTCTTCTGTTAACCTCATAAAAGAATATTTTGAATTATGTTACAAACCAGTAGCTAGTAGCTATGTTTTCATCCACCTATTTTTATCTGCATTTTGGAATAAAAACATATTTTATAGAACATAAAAAATGCTTGAAACACCAGGATACACATCAATCTTGAAAATGCGTATAAAAAATAAATATAAACTTTTTATCCAATAAGAAGAAATGCACATAAACTATGATGGAAACACATTTACTAAACAAATTCCAGCATGTGCATCAAAAAAGTCATGTGATAACATAAATGGCAGCAATGGACAGCATTATAAGACATACCAGTGGACCAACTGCGTTGCAAGCATTTTATTATAAGAAAAACACAGTGGCTTTTCCTATACTGCAGCAAATTGTTTTCTTTTTTTTTTTTTGGCACCAGTTTATCAGGAAATGACAATTATGTTTTCTTTGACTCATTTGATGGAAACTGCTTTATTTGCAAATGCCTTATGCAATGTTATAGTTTTGTGCTTTAAGTCTAATTTGCATATTTGACTGGAAACATAGCTAATGAGCTAAAGAACTATTGTTTTCTCTTATGGATGGCTACTAGTTGACTACAGGTTTCATTCTTCAAAATATTTTCTTTTTTGTTCAACATAAAAAGGGAAAATTTAAGAGTGAGTAAATGATAAGTACATTATCACTTTTTGGGTGAACTATCCCTTTAGAAAGCGCCAGTCTGCTTTACTAGAATTAGCCTGCAAGGCTACCTTGCAGCTTCACCAGAAAGACCATTTAGGTACAACTTTTAAACATTTCTTGTAAACAGCGTGGGCATATAAAACACCCAGGAACTGCATGTAAATTCAAAGTGGCATTTTCAGCAAGGCAACACAAATACCTTTTTGCTTTAAATGTAAAAAAGTAGGAAAGGCTGAACATACTGCAGTAGAGTCTGTTGATGCGCAGGATGTCATTGGGGCTCATACTTTGAGCTTCTCCCAACACAACATTTGCATTAGGAACGGGAACCATGGTTGGCTGATTGTTCGCAGAGAAAGCATACCTAAAGCCAAAGACACCAAGAGACAACAGTAGACATGGTTTACAAGATTTTTTTGCAAATAATATTAATTAATAATTATATAACTATAAGAACACTTACCTTGAATATTGCATCACAGAGCTGTAGTCATAGGGGGTGCCCAGATTGTTGGTGTTTTGTTTGTTGAAATTGTACTGCTGTGCTGTTACAGTACACAGAAAAGCTTTGAGTATAGATTTTAAATATAAATATTAAATATAAAATTGCTCATTACACAATGAAGGTAACAGTATGTACATTAATTGTGACAATCTGAAATGCTATGTTGCTAGTATCTACTACTGTTCATTGTTTCAGTATTTAAAGATACAAGTAATTAGATACTAGTTCTTATTAATAAACTCATAATTATTCATTACAATACTTATTATTAAATACTATTACTAATTTGTTTATAACTAGTACCCACTAAATACACCAGTAATTGTTTCAAAAGTGACTGTTATTGTTACCTAATACATTTTTATACTGCTGATTTGTGTTGAAATCTGTGAAATTCGGTTTTAAATAGTATGTTTTTCGATTGTGACATACAATGTTTTATATACTATAGTTTAATTACTTATTAGGTACTAGCTCATTTTTAAATTTTTTGAACTTGTTATTAGATGCTAGTGCTTAATGATGCTAGTACTTATTTTTAGATACTCATACCTACTAAATAGATACAAGATTTCTTACATAGTAGGCTATTAAGTTATTGTTCTTACTGATTATGTACTTGTTTGAAAATCAGTGACAGCCTTTGTGCCTTTATTTCTGAGAGGTACAGTATATAGTTACAATCAGAACACAGTGTAAATGGTATAGTTGATATTTAAATCATATTATATAAGTCAATGGCAAAAAAACTGTTATAGTTACTGGTCACAACAATAGTATCTATTAAATAAGGGCTAGCATAATAATAAGAATAGAGGTCTTGTAAGTTACTTTTAAATAGGTATTGGTATCTATAGAATTGTGGCTAAAATATGTCTAATTGGAAGTGTGCTATTGTATAGCCTAACATAAAAAAATACAAAGGCCTACTTATTCATAATCATTTCTTAATATTCACTTAGAACTTGTTATTGGCATGCACAATTAATATATATATATATGTAAATAACTATAAATTAAGAAATATATAAACATTTTTAATCTCACTTTTTTATATACAGTTG
>CAIGQZ010001108.1:23445339-23482705 GCA_903798205.1 Danio tinwini
AAAATATTTGTTGTCTTTACTTTTTGTCATGAAACTGTTTACTGTGTGTATTATTTAATGTGCTTAAACTACTATCCTTATTTTTACTACTACTATTATCATTTTCCTTTAGGTTCAGTTTCTGTATGTTTGTTACTTGCATTAATGATAATAATAAAAAAGGACTGACAAGTTTTTATATACAGTTGAAGTCAGAATTATTAGCCTCCCTGTTTATTTTTTCCCCAATTTCTGTTTAACGGAAAGACGATTTTTTTCTGCACATTTCTAAACATAATAGTTTTAATAACTCATCTTTAATAACTTATCTAAAAACAATCTCATTGCCATGATGACAATAAATTATATTTGACTAGATATTTTTTAAAACACTTTGATACAACTTAAAGGGACATTTAAAGACCTAACTAGGTTGATTAGGTTAACTAGGCAGGTTAGGGTAATTAGGCAAGTTATTGTATAATGATGGTTTGTTCTGTAGACTATTTAAAAATAGCTTAAAGGGGCTAATAATTTTGACCTTAAAATGTATTTTTCTTTAATTAAAACTGCTTTTATTCTAGCCAAAATAAAGCAAATAAGATTTTTCTTCAGAAGAAATATATTATTAGACATACTGTGAAAATGTCCTTGTTCTGTTAAACATCATTTGGGAAATATAAAAAAAAATCAAATCACATTAGGCTAAGTATTCTTTTGTATGGTAAAACATTTTATAAAACTCAAAATGTGTTCAGAAGTGTGTGTGTGTGTACTGAATTAAACATTTTAAAACACACTTTTTAAAATTTTCCAGCAAAGCACAGCCTCATTTAACACAAGAAGTTACCTATTTCTCTCATATTTCTTTCAGAAGACTTCTAAACAGAAATACCAGGTATGATGTTCTGATAGAGGATCCGGATGTGATTGTCTCGGTCGCTGCGGTTCTGCTCATGATGGAAGCCGAGGGCATGAAGGAGCTCGTGCTGAACGATGCTGAAATACACACAGCCTTGCCGCTGCAGAGACACGACTTGACCTCCACCTATCCGCCCTAAATATGAGTAGCAGCTGTGGATGACGCATAAACACACATCAGAACTCATTGTGTATGTTAGTGTGACACGAAAACACTAGTATTATACACAGAAAAAAGACAGAAAACGCAGAGATTCACCCAGAATTAGACTTTATGCTGAGATAGTTCCTCTCTCCAGTATGAGGCACGAAACGAATGCAGGAAACCGTCGCAAAGGATTGCAAGCCTTGTTCAATCACTGCTACTTCCCGTGGAGCTGTGTGGAAACAATAGACAACTATTGAGCAGAATATGAGGTGCTAAAGAGAAAATGTGAAGATAAGTGTACATTGTCTCTTACAGTATGCTCTAGAGATCTGGTAGGGCACATAGACTAATCCATCTCTGCTTCTGTCCCATTTGCAGCCACGAGCTGTACATTGATCTGCATTCTGCAAACCTCTGGGAAAGGCGATGTCTCCAAACAGGATTACTGGCCCATCCGTGTTTTGTTCTGTAGGGTAGTGGTCAACAATAAAAATGAAGGTTTATCCTTGCTAATATTACTGGATTCATCACTTTTACTGCATTGACTAGAGCAAAATTATTATGTTGTATATATTTATTGAAATTATCATGATTTTAATTTAATGATTCAATGATTTGTTCTGATAATGGTCCATATTATCTGAAAGGAATTTGCCTGAACTGATGTGTCAGCATTATTGATAGGCTTCATGTAGTAACACTTACCTGCATGTTTGCTGGTCTCGATTACAGATGAGACTAGCAGATTATCATTCTTTGTGAAGTTACCTGGGATACAAATGAATAAATTATTAATTAAAACCTACAAATGTACAAGTACATTTTTTTCATTATTATTTTTATGCATCTTACCACCAGTCTTCTTGGAGATTTTTTCAATTAAATCCTGTTTAAGAATTTTAAACACACGTGTAAACCATTGTTTATAAAATGCTGATGATACAAATTTCCATTTTTCAACACCATTGTTCTGTTCTCACCTCAACAGGACGGCTCTGAGCAGGACCAGAGCTCAGCAGAAGAGAGATGACCACTACCAGCAGGTACATGATGACAGCTTTCTGAAAAAATGAACTGGGACAATCTGAGGTGAGAGTTTTATACACTTCTTATACTTCCTTTTCTGTGCAGTGACCAGCCTTCATGAATCATTGTGGTTTAGGATTTAGAATGGTGTCTTGGACTATTTATATTTTATATGCATGCATTCATTGATTAACTTTTAAAGCAAGTATTACTAACAAAATTAATCTGAAGGCCAAATCATGTGTAAAAACTGGATATTAAAATATTTTATGTTAAGGTATATTACAGCCTATTATAAACTTAAATTAATGTATTAATGATAAATAGTAAAATACTTTCATTTTTTAACAAATGTTAAAAATATACATGCTACATGGTTTTTTAACAGCCCAGTTCACTCTATTTACCTGCTCTTTTTTTAAAGCGAATATCCATATTTATTTATTTTTTTGTAATTGAGTCTACCATCAATTAGCCATAATTCTCCATATCCTAATTTTTTAAGCTAAAACAACCACAATAACATTTTACACAGAAGACCAAGATCCATGATTTATAAAGAGGAAGCCTTTATGTCTTTGATTTTCTGTTAACCAGATGTTGAGTCATGTGATTAACCTTACCCTCTGAAAAGAGGATGTGTAAATATTTCAAAAGATTTCTTGCAAAAACATGGTTTTAGATCAGTGGTTGGCATTAGCACACAAACCAACAGAAAAAGCTATTACATATTTCTATTCCTTTTTTTTCTCTTTTTAGATATATTCCATTTGCATGCTACTAAACTAACTCTCAAACAGGATGTTAATGCATTTTGCACTACTGTAAACTAACAATCAAGAATGGCATATTTAGCATTTCTGATAAATAATGAATATACTTCCCTATTTTCTAATCAAAAAACACAAACTTCATACACCACTAATTCACAAAATCAAATCTGATGAAAATCATTTGAACCCTTAGAGCATTCACAGCATAAATATGTCACTGCAATAATCAGTCTTTGTGCTTCACATGTTAAACACTGTTAAGTTAACAAACCATTTTGGAGCACAATTGCATTTGCCTCAGATTTAAAAAAAATTTAAAAGTATAGTATTAAAAAAAAAGTAGAAGTAAAGTATTCATACATTTTCCTTTTTAAACTTAAATGTGTTAATTCTCCCCAAAACATGGTACTGCATCAAACAATGAACATTTAAAAATGAAGTGTTTTGCAATTCAGCTGCTAACAGTAACTTAGGCACACGTTCATGTGCTAGTGTAAATAACATTGAAAAAAACACCAAGCTGTAGCATGCACAAGCATTTAAATAAATCACCAAACTATAGTTTTAGCATTCTTGGGCTATCTTCTATATCTTAACCACAGACTCTTTCTCCACAAGGCTGGCAGGAAAAAAAATATGCTGTAACATTTTCTGTTTGCATGGCATGTATATGAACTGTTTTTGAGGGTTGTGTCAGTTTTTCTCTATACTATAAACTTAGAATCTGACTATTAACTTGTCGGTATAAAGTTTGACTGTTATGTTCACCAGTATGAACCTAAAAATGTAATTTCTGGAGACTATTCTGAAATATTTGCACCATTTGACCACACAATCACATTTCAAAATTTAACAGACGATTTCAAACTTCATTTCAAAAAAAGAGGACCTTGCAAAACCCTTCAGTTTAAGAGAAACTACTGTATGTGGTTGTGGAGTAGAGTACAACCGTGATGTTGGTGATAACAGCACACACCATAAGACAAAGGAAGAGCAGGAAATTTATTTATTCATTTGTATGTTTCATAACATGCCATTACATTGACATGCCAAACCAACAACCTGGTTTAAAATAATTAAAAACAGGTGAATTAACTAAGTACAAGTTTTTTAAAGCAGAAGTTAGATTTGTTAACTAATAAACACAATGTGGTGCATAACATGCAAAAGCATTAAACTGTTTCATCATAACTAATATTTAAGGCTCAGTTCAACACTACATTTTGCCAACATTTACTCACCCCTTTACCATTCCAAATGCATAAGAAATGAAGTTTGAAAGAAATGTAAAAGAATTTAGTTTGTCTTTGGAACACAAATTAGGAAATTCTTAATAAAACCTGAAAGATTTCAGTCTTTCGCCCAAATCTTGAGTTGTATTAAATCTTCTGAAGAGATATTTATTTATTCATTAGGATAAACCCCTTGAGATGTACCATCTAATTTTCAAGGGTATGATTTTATTTTCCATATGATCATTTTATATGATGAGCAGATACATTTTTGAGTTTTATTCACATATAAACTTTGATCACTAAAAGAAGCTCTACAACACTTGCATGGCTTGCAATAATAAATGTCACTGGTTCTTGGTTGGATCAAACATGACTTGCTAGAATAAACTTCACAGATTCTTACCCATCAAGCTTGCGCACTTGAGCTTCTGTGAACAAAGTAAGAGGCTGTAAACATTGTTCAATGATATGTGAATAAATCAAAAGTTAATTTTCATCTTATGAAGCAATCAAATCTCTTCAGAAAACTTGAATTAAACTACTTAAAATATACAGATCAGAGATTTGAACTAATGTACTTTCAACAGAGTTTAGTTCTCTTTAAATCACCTACATGAATATGAAAGTGCAATTTTTCTAATTTTCTGAATGTATTATCACAGAGACTTATTATTATCTCGTCTGAAAAAGAAGCATGTATGCAGTAACAAAGATAAATGCGATTGCTTATCAGCGTTATTCATAGAAGATAGCATTTTCTAAGCAAGTGTTATTTAGTTCTGCAGTAGAGTCTGTTAATACGCAGAATATCATTTGAACTCATTCTCTTAGCCCGGCCAATAGTCACGCCATTGTTAGGAATAGGGACGATGGTTGCCTCTTTGTTCTTGGAGAAGGCAAACCTGAAACCACACAAACACAAAACCTCATAATCAGACACACACAGAGGCACAACTGTTTAGTCTTTACAACATTTTCCTTGTTATTCAAAGAAAACTTGCCTTCCATAGTGCATCACAGAGCTGTAGTCATACGCAGTCTCCAGGTTGTTAGTCTTGATTTTGTCAAAGTTGCGCTCCTGACCTATAATTACAGTGGATAGAAATTTTCTTTGACAATATTCAGATACATAAATATTGCAACAGCATTGGCTTTATTTGTTAAGTTTATTAAATAAATATGTCAAATAAAAGTTACTGTTGTTAAAAAAAATGCTGAATAGCAAAAATCTTTGAATTATATCTTGTCCTTTTTTTAAACGTTGAAAAGTTAATTGTTAAATGGATTTAATCCACGTTCAGTAAAAGTGCAGAATAAATCTAGCTAGTACCATATGCAACAGACTAATATCAGTATCAGTATTGGAACTGGCTGAAATTTGTTTTGTTAAAATCATTCCTAATAAATAGTCATATAGAAATGTATAAATGCTTTTATCTCTTATATCGGATTTAAACAGAATGCTGCTTTTTAACAGGAAGACAATTTTCTGTTCTTGTTCTTAAAAACAATTTTTTAAGCATTTATGTTCCACAAAGAATCTTTTACATCTAAACAAAAGGTTCTTAATATATATATTTTTTTTTATATATTCATTCATTAATTTTCTTTTCGACTTAGTTCCTTTATTAATCTGGGGTTGCTACAGCAGAATCAACCACCAACTTATCCAGCATATGTTTTATGCAGCAGATGCCCTTCCAGTTGCAACCCATCTCTGAGAAACATCCATACACACTTATTCACACTCATACACTACGGACAATTTTAGCTTAACCAATTCACCTGTACCACATGTCTTTGTACTGTGGGGGAAACCGGAGCACATGGAGGAAACCCACCCGAACACTGGGAGAACATGCAAACTCCACACAGAAATGCCAACTGACCCAGCCGAGGCTCGAATCAGCGACCTTCTTGCTGTGAGGCGACAGCACTACCTACTGCTCCACTGCATTGCATTCTTCACACTTAAAAAAGTGTTCTTTAAAACACTTCTCTGAAAGGCTCTTTGAGGAACCAAATCTGTTTTTTCTATGCATTGTTGTGAAGATATTGTGTAAAGTGTCCAAAAGAAATGCCAAAGAAACATACCAGGAATGATGTTTTTATAAACGATCTGGACGTGACTGTCGCGGTCACTGCGGTTGTGTTCATGATGAAAGCCCAGTGTGTGAAGCAGCTCATGCTGCACTATGTTTAGTTTGATGCATCCATCATGGTCCAGAGACACAGTCTGACCTCCAGTGCGACGACCCACAAAAGAGTAGCACCTGTGCATAACACATAGGACAAACATCACATATAGTTTTCAATAGGTTCACCTGTACTTAGAAAATCTGCTTAATTTATTATCATATAATATATTATCACAAAGTAGTAAAAATGTCAATTAACATTTGTTGAACTGCAGAATTGCGTTTTTAACGTCAGTAGTTATTGGGAAAGAGATCAAGGTCCCAAATTATAATTCAGAAGCACAAATAAACAGACAACAGCCATGAATCACAAAATATGTAAAAAAGGAATAGGAATAGGAAAGGAAACAAAGGTTTTTGTTTCTGTTTTTTTTAACAGTGTTGGGATTAAGGCGACACAGTGGAGCAGTAGGTAGTGCTGTCGCCTTACAGCAAGAAGGTCGCTGGTTCGAGCCTCGGCTGGGTCAGTTGGCGTTTCTGTGTGGAGTTTGCATGTTCTCCCTGGGTTCGGGTGGGTTTCCTCAGGGTGCTCCGGTTTCCCCCACAGTCCAAAGACATGCAGTACAGGTGAATTGGGTAGGCTAAATAGTCCATAGTGTATGTGTGTGTATGAGTGTGTGTGGATGTTTCCCAGAGATGGGTTGCAGTTGGAAGGGCATCCGCTGTGTAAAACATGTGCTGGATAAGTTAGCGGTTCATTCCGCTGTGGCGACCCCGGATTAATAAAGAGACTAAGCCGAAAAGAAAATGAATGAATGAATGTTGTGATTAAATTATAGTAAATAGATTTTTGATAACTTGATGTTTTTATTGTCTTTATTGTTATGCCAGTCGGGGATGACAAGCAAACAGGTATTTGTATTAATTAATTTGTTCAATCTGGCAAAAAGAGTGTGTGAGTGAGTCATTTGTTCAAAAGATTTGTTTAAAAATGCAGATTTGCAAAGTAAAAAGCTTTTAAAAATTATTTCATTCATAATAATTAAATATTTTTTTATAGACTGTAGCATTCAACATTTAATTTCAGCATCCAACATTTAACCAGAATCTCGCCATAATTTAATTCAAAGGAACATTTGCAGGTTGCTGAACTATAAAAAGATTTAAAACATAATTTAATACTGTAATAAATTAAAGTAAAGCACTGATTTATAATTAAAGTGAACAAAATATAGAGCAACAGCAATGATGTCACAAAAGCAAATTGAGTTTTTACCCTGAATTAGGCTCTATATTGATGTAGTCCCTCTGTGTTGTGCGAGGTCTGAAGCGAACACAGGTCGACTTCTCCAAAGATCTGAAGCCCTGAAAAATGACATCCTTCTCCTGGGTGGCTGTTAGAAAGTTAAGATATTAATAATGTCTAAAGAGTTAGGATATATTAAAGAGTTTTGAGTGAAGTAAGAGCTGCCGCTCACAGTATTCATTAGAGATGATGTAGGGCACAAAGACTTTCCCACTGCTGCTTGTCTGCCATTTGCAGCTCTGACCTGTGCATGGAGCTGTAATTTCTAATGGCGTGGCTACAGCAATGTCTCCAAACATGATGGAGGGCTCGTCGAGTTCCTCTCCTGTATGGTATAAAGCATTCAGGGAAATGATCTTATAATTCTGGTTAATGCTAGTTAATGTTACTTATCTCTGCTTACATGAAAAGACATACCTTCAAAGTTGCTGGGCCTTTCCATTAAGGCTGATGCTGAAATAATATTTTGCTCAATGCTGTTATCTAAGAAGCCGTGACAGTTTATTGAAGCATTAGTGAAAAGAAAAGTTACCTGAATTATACTGAACACTGAATCTTAGTCATATTGCTGAGTTTCTTACCAGTCTCCTCTGCGCTCTTCACAAGAATATCCTGCATACACATAAACATGTTTATCAGAAACCATTGACTGAAAATAAAAAGTGTTTAATATAGAGGCTGCTACTGATATTGTTTTCCATATTCATAACAGTATTAAAATATCTCCTCTTACCTCAATAGTACGACTCTGAGCTTCAAATGAGCTCAGAAGAAAACAGACGACCAACACGAACATCATGATGAGAGTTCACCGATGATTTCTAGATCAAACACAGATATGCAAAAGGACTCCTTCAAACATTTACTCTCTATAAAAATGTTTACTTTTATTTAAAGGATCAACATGAAATATTTTTTATTAAGATTGCATAATGTAACTTTGAACGTACTTGTATGTTGTATAGGATTCATTCAAAGATTTATTATCATTTAGATTTTGATAAATCACTCCAGCATTCAGAATGGAAGCTGAAATATTCTCTGATTCGCCCAATTAAAAACATTTCTTTAGATCTCATCCCTGTTAAATATAAAGGATCAAAAGGAAAGACACTCACCTGCACTGGTGTAAAAGTTCAGACTGAGCCCATTTTCTTGCTCAGTCTTTTAAGTGCTCTGCTCCCCATTAAAATTTCATTCCACTGCTGTCAAATTTAAATTTACAGACAATCTGAGACGATTTATGAAACCACTTAATGATTCAGAGATGTACAGATATGCTTTGTTCTGTCTGAAACACCAGCCTCTTAACGCACAAGCATTAACCCATTCATTCCCCTAAGAAGAAAGGGACATACACTAGTCAAATGTATACGGCTCTATCAGGGTCACAAAACTGCACATCACAAAAGCATTAAAGGGAGAGTTCAATGGAAAGATGAGAAAATTAATATTTATGAGTAAATATCCCTTTAAGCTGAGATTCAGTTGGCATTTAAAAAAAATTATATCACTCAAAGAAATGCCGTGATTTAATATTAACATTTAAATGATGAAAAGCTGAGAAAAAAATATTAATCCATATATTAAATGTCATTTACAAATAAAAAACATGCTTTGTCATGGCTAAAAACACACTAAAATATAAACACGATAAGCAGAACTGTACTTTTAAACACATATGTAGGCTATGATCTATTCTGTTGAACATTACTCAAAAACATTTCTATTCTGCAGAAACCAGAATTCAACCCAGTCTTTGCATTCAACCCATCTAAAAATCTATTCCACAACTGTTAATGTGATGTAAAAGTGCGGCACCTGCCGGATTATGAAGAGACATTCTTGTGATAGACGTAGACGAGTAACCTCATCACGTGATAGGCATGTGTTGCCAAGTCCGCTGTTTTTGAGCAACATTGTTTTTGCTTTAGTTAAAGGCCCTTATTTTATTTTAACAACTACATTATTTTGCGACACGGTGGCGCAGTGGGTCACCTCACAGCAAGAAGGTCACCGGTTTGAGCCTCAGCTGGGTCGGTTGGCATTTCTGTGTGGAGTTTGCATGTACTCCCGGTTTTTACGTAGGTTTCCTCCAGGTGCTCTGGTCTCCCCTCACAGTCCAAAGACATGCGCTATAGGTGAATGTAATAAATTGGCTGTAGTGTATGAGTGTGTGGGAGAGTGTATGGATGTTTCCCAGTACTAGGTTGCAGCTGGAAGGGCATCTGCTGTATAAAACATATGCTGGATAAGTTGGCGGTTCATTCCGCTGTGGCGACCCCAGATTAATAAAGGGACTAAGCCGAAGGAAAATGAATAAATTATTATCGTTATTATTCATGTTCACTCCTATATATGGATCGAGTTTCAGCTGGGTCAGTTGGCGTTTCTGTGTGCAGTTTGCATGTTCTCACCGTGTTGGCGTGGGTTCCTCCGGCTGCTCTGGTTTCCCCCACAGTCCAAAGTTATGCCTTATGCGCTATAGGTGAATTCAATAAACTAAATTGGTCGTAGTGTATGTGTGTGAATGACAGTGTATGGGTGTTTCCCAGTGATGGGTTGCAACTGGAAGGGCATCCGCTGTGTAAAACATATGCTGGATAATTTGGCGGATCATTCCACTGTGGTAACTCATGAATAAGGGGACTAAGGGACGAGTTTACCTACAGGAGTGAAAAATTAATTCATAGCTAAAGGTAATTCGTGTCTGTATGCAAAATATATTTGATTAAAAACATACATACAATATTTAAAATATTTCAGTTATAATCATACCGTTTAAAGCTAGCTGACCAATAGCACAACGATCGCGTGATTAGGTGTAATCTATTGTTCATGGGGACTATCTCTTACTTTAGGTTTAGCTTCTAGGACTAAATGTAGGTTTCATGCTGGATCTGGCAACACAGTTTTTCGCGTATTACCATCGGCAATTCTCTGTCAAGGAGGGGGACGTTTCGGATCGTCTTGGTAATGGCGGACACATGTGGCCAAGTCCTCCTTGGGTCGGGATTAACAGTCCTTTCCCACCCTCTTATGTACATCAAGGTTTTAGTTCAGGTAGGACTTACACAATCTGCACAAAATAACAGCATTTGCATGTCCGGGACTGCACATGCGCTGCTGTCGGGCAGTTTCGATAGCATGTTGATAACGTTAGCCAGCTGGTTTATAAACATTAACCTGTTTAACATTTCTTCTGCTACACTGGTATGTTTGTGTGGAGCAGATGTGTTTACACGGTTAAAGGTTTTAGTAATCATTGTATGGTTAGTTGGCTGTTTTACCAGGATTATTGACCGCTGTCCATCTAGTGTATGAGTTAATGCTCTGAAAGGTCAACCCGTAAGGTCTGTCAGGAATCATTATTATAGCATTTTAACAAATATACATACAACTAGTAATATTCTAATGTGTCCCCTGAAATCAATGCAAGAAGCATATTCACACCAGTGTCTCGTGCCATTTAGGTTTGTGGCAAAACTCGTTTGTCTTCCGGGTTATTGATTAGATTACAGCAGGCTATTGATATTTTTATTAAAGTGAGCCATTATGCTTGATATTTGAAGAGTTTAGATGCAAAAACCTCTAAATGCCGTCTGAAATTTTTCTCTAAAATTAGCATTTTTATCAGGCTCCTGTGTGTATGTTCAGTAATATCACTTTTATGGCAAATAATAAGTTCTTTTCCTGGTCTTAACAGTGAAATATCTCAACATGAACAAAGAAGGCTGAGAGAAATGTTCATTTTTTTATGGAAATTTCAGATGGCACTTAGAGGTTTTTGCATCTGAACACTTTATTTATTTTAAATGATGACAAATATGGCTATAGTATAACAGGTACACTGATAACGAATTCACTGTAAATATAAAGTAAATGTAGATTTTTTTTAAACATATATACACTTTTTGAAGTGTTAAATCAAGTGTAGATTATATATATATCAGATCTCATGAACAGATAGCAGGTGTTTGTTTTATGAGTTCACACGCAGAGGAACCAGAAATGCTAGTTAAAGAGCAAAATATTGGAATGGCCTTGCGTGTATTTTGGCCTTTTTACATATATAACAACTGAATGTGCTGTGTTTTTGATAATATTGCAAGTTCACTAAAACCTGACTGAACATTTTAATGAAATAAAAAACATTAAAATTACTATTTTTTTATTTGAATATTTAATAATATACTTTTTTTTAAATGTACTTACTGCAATGAACAAATATGTATTTATAGGTGTACTATTTAAATTCTTATGCATATTTGATGATTTGAAATTTGCTCCAAACTTTTTCTTCATTAAGACATGTTGAATTTTTTCCCACTATTTTCTTACCAAAATTAGTGTTCTGTTTTATCTATTATTTTCTGTAAAGCTGCTTCTGACCATGACATGTCCACATGAAATAAGAGACATGTTTAAGGGATTATATGCAACATCTTTCATTTAATCTCTTAGGTAAGGAGAAATCTTCACTTAAGTATCATTCTTAGAGGAAAATTGTGCTTTATGCATTATAAAGCTTGAAGCATCAGAATCCATACTCCGTATCAGCCGATCACCATGACAAGGAATCTGTACTTGGTATCGGCTTTTAAGTAAAGCAAATTCACAATATAGAAAAACTAAAATGCTGTCTATATTACAGTCAGCTCTTTTTATAAATTGCAAAAGGGATTCTTGTGGCTACATTAGTTTACTTGTAGGGATAATAAAATGTGTTGTAAATCAATTTATCACTTGCACACCTACCTCAATAATATGCAATAAAGTGCAGTAATATGATTGTATCTTTGTAAATAGGTCGGACATGAACCTCTCCCTCCCACCCTAGGACGGAATATGTTTGGTCGACAAGTGTACCAACTTCCAGGGCTTTTTGCATATGGTAATACCAAGTGACTGGCTGCATTACGTTTTGTTAACATAGCCATCTGCTGATATGATGTCCAATTGAAGAATTCTGAGAAGTGTTTTGTGTTTTTCAGCCAAACACATTATCAAGATTGATGGAAAAGCAGGTCTGTTTAAGGGTCTCGCCCCGAGGCTTTGTGCTGGGACCATTGGCACCATTGTCCACAGTAAAGCCTTGCAGGTACGATATGCACAGTGGGATCTTCAGAGGTCGTTGTAAACAGTTATGATAATAAATGCTGGCTAAGAAGAGAGCTAAAAGGATATCATTCATTATGAGCTAGGAATGTTTTTGGAAAGGCACATATTTTGAATATCTGCAATTGAAGTTTGGGTGATGTAAGGGACATTAAAGTTAAATGCTGCTTTTGCCCAGATTTTTCCACCATTTGCAGTATGGATGTGCTGCTGCTAGTAAAAGAAAGCCATATCCAGTCTACAGCTATTAGGAAGTTGGAATTGACAGATTGTTCTGTAAATGGTGTAGCACATGATGGCTGCAATTGTAATATTGTTATTCTTTATCTTATGTTTGATCTGCATATGCCAGACATATTCAATATTTGAGCCACTTTTAGATAACATTGCTTAAGTTTGTTGAATGTCTTTCTTAGCAGTGAGACACTTTATTTGTTTTGTTATACTGTATTTGATAGTCTGCATTTGTTTGACCTTTAGTCATTGTGGAGGAAGATTCAACTATTAACAAAGTCAGCCAATTTATTCAATGTCGTGTAGTGTATTTGAACCTTTTAGTTAGCTTTCCGTAAGCATGATCTGTGCCGGGTGTAGTGTTCAGACTGTCGCAATGTGACTTTCATGTTTATCTGGCTGGGCACAGTTAAGCAGAAGTTATTTATACTTGTTTTATCTGGCTCTAACCTTTTGTTATACCCCACAGAAGTGCCAGGAGGAAAAAATTGAGGTAAGAATACGTACATGAATATTCATTACAGGTTATAAATGTATCCTGCATGTGTGTTTCCTTATATTTTTTAAATGTTGTCTTTTATTTCTGGAGTCTGTTACACATTAATAATGCCAATCTCATCTCTTCATCCTCTCAGGTGTTGGGAAGCAGTCTGAAATCAGACGAAGGGTCTCTGCAACATGTAGTAAATGAGGTAAGATAGCTAAAGCAGAGTTTAAGACTGACCTTTACACTTTCTTTCTGTCAATGAACTTGTTCACAGTCACAGTTTGATGGGGCAGACGCAAGCAGCGCATATTTTATTAACATACTTTTGTGGTTGCACTGGTCAGTGTTTCTTGAAGCCAGAATATGTTTGTGCATGTTTTGATGTTTGTTTGTTTGTTTGTTTTAATTTTCCTGTTTATTTATCTGTCTTGTCAGACCACTAAAGAGATGATTGCACGCTCATGTGCTACAGTTGTCACACATCCTTTTCATGGTAAATACAGTTAATAAATATGTTTTGTAATGGTGATGTAAATCTAATTTTCTCTCAGTCTGAGAATGTGTTTTTTTTTTTCATCCCAGTGATCACGCTCAGATGTATGGTCCAGTTTATTGGCAGAGAAGCCAAATACAGGTCAGTTGTTTACTTTTAATATTTTTAATATTTTTTCATATTTATTAATGTATGTTTTTTCTGTATTTAATAATGTATGTATTTTCTGTCCAGTGGCGTTTTTGACTCCATAGTTACCATATACAAAGAGGAGGGAATCCTGGGATTTTTTGCGTGAGTGCAAAATTACGATCTCAAATAATTCAGCCTGTGGTGGTCTCTTGCTGCATTATAATATTTACTATTATAAAAAATTATAATAATAGATCAGCATGACTCTGATGTGAAACAACTTCATTCTTGTCTTTAACTCTATTTTTATGTATTTGTAAACCAACAGTGGCCTCATTCCTCGTCTACTGGGAGACGTTCTTTCCCTGTGGATCTGCAACATGCTTGCTCACTTCATAAACACATACACTATAGATGAGTCGGTATGTAAACACACACACATTCTCCTGTACAAACTACAATGCATCTTGACCCTCAGTTTGTACACTATTATGCAACAACAGCTGCATATGTATCAATCGTTATTGCATGCAGGGTTCCTACAGGTCATACAACTTCTGGAATGTCATTGATTTTTGAAAGGTCTATTTCAGACATTGAAAGTCACGGAATAATGTATTGTCATGGTATTTCATCGACTTTTGTTTGACTTAAAATTTTAGTTATCATTTATACATTTTTCTATACTTTATATTATTTACACATTGAACCTATTGTTTTGGTTAGGCTATTTTAACCCGAAAATACATGAAAGACACTTTTCAAATTTTATTTTTCAGACCAGACGTGAACAGACTTGAGACTCAGTTTATACTAGATGCCGAATTAGTCACTCTAGGTTGACTTATTTGTATTTATTGAATAATGATGCACCACCAACATGTAATTATTGTCAAGCTGCTCTCACTATAAAACATATATTATTAGAATGTGTTTAAGAGTTTAAGTACTATTAGACACATTTTTTATAATGAAATTACTGTGATGCATGTTTTTTAAAGGCATCACCAGGACAAATTTTAACTTTTCAAATATTGAATTGAAAAATCATATTAAAACTTAAATATACAGTTTTTGTGAATTTTGTTTATTACTATTTATATTTGTTTGTGTGTCATTTGTTATTAAAATATGAAGTTGTTCTTATCATGTAATGTTTTTTTGTATATTTATCTTGTCATGAAATAGCAAGTTGCTGGTGTGGCAATAAATTAATAAATTTAGCTCCATTTTTCCACTCATCATTTGGCAGTCACTTAAAGTCAAATGCAATCGCCAATCTGTAGGCCATCTTGTTAACTAAGGCAGGAAATTTCAAGAGCTTAGCCACAAAATGACCATTTCTTAGACTGGGTGTTAGGATACTCTTGTTTCTTTTAATATCTTTCAAAGTATGTGCTAACTTATTGTTGCTTACTGATTGCATAATGTCTATTAAGTTACTGATAAATTATATTCTGGCTCAAACTTTTAAAATATTATTTAAAGCACATCAGCGCCCTGTTTTCCCATTCATTGTAGGCCATAGAAATTCAGCTTTTTATATTAGGAAAGTTGGGTAATTTGACATTTGGCTAGAGTGGGAACCCTGTGCATATTTTATACCAAATTGATCACGTTGTTCTGCTTTTCTCAGACGAGTCATACAGGAGAAATCAAGAACTGCTCTCAGGCTGTGACTGGGGTGAGTCCTCTGACTTCATTTAGAAACTGAAAGTATAATTTCATTCAGAAACACTCTTCTTGTATAAAGAATGTAAATTACTTCCATTTGCAACTAAGTTTTGTTCTAAGTGAATTATAAGTTAATAATTAATCAGGACCATTGTAGCGATCATTTTACATCACTCACTAGCGATTGCCTTTTTCTCATAGTTTGGCTAAATATACGTTTAAACATGTAAAAATATATATTTATTCTTAAAAGTTTTTCTGGGAACTAAATACCAAGCAGAAATCACCTGCGCTCACATTTCATTGTCTGGGTTTTGATTTTTAGCAGATCAGTTCAGACAAACGCAGACAAATCAAATAATTTTCATGAGCTCAGCGAACACTTGCACTACAGATGCTGAGCTGCTGACAGTAAATTATCCACCCAAGGAAATATGTGGGCCCAGGCCCTAAAATTTTTGTAAAACAACAAATATTCTTATGTATTTTCAGCCATATATGGTTTTAGTTTTTTTGTTTATTAAAGTAGGCTGATATTGAAAAATAACATTTAATTCCTAGCCTTCGAATATATTTTTAAATGTATATTCTTAGAAATTCGCAATGTTTTTATAGGCTGTATCATATAGTCTAAAATAAAAGGGAAAGATGCAACATAGCATCACCTGAAAGTGAAATTTGAGAGAGGATTCGTTTGTGTTTCATCATTAAATAATAATAAAAAAAACATACAAGCCAATTGTGATTCTATTACTAGTGTGTTTGTGAAGGGCTGTTTTGATGAACTGACTAGTTTGTGTTTTTGCTCTTAATAACATTATTTTCCCTTTTCTTCTTTTTTCTCTTTGACTTTTTGCTCAGTTTTTCGCAAGTATGCTGACGTATCCATTTGTATTGGTGTCCAACATGATGGCAGTAAATAACTGTGGGTAAGGGAAGTTGTTTTACACTAGTGGAAGAGTTTGTGAATGAGTCTTAACTGAGCATGAATAATAAGTCTGTAGTCAAAGAGATGGTATCAAAAATAAGACTTAAAAACTGTTTTAGCTTTTTATTTTATGTATTATTTACTGTTGTGGATGTCTGTTTATTGTTAGAACCTATTTTTTATATAAAAGTGTTATTAAAAAAAATCATTGTAAATTTAGTCTGTTTTTGCCATGAAATAGCCAGAGATGCTAATGTATGCAGTAAACTCAAGCAAGTTTGTGTTCTTAAAGGGATAGTTCACCAAAAAAATGACATTTCTGTCATCATTTATCATTACTTGTTTCAAACCTGTTTGAGTTTCTTTGTCTGTTAAACACAATGGAGGATATTTTAAAGAATGTTGGAAAAAAGAGCCATTGACTTCCATTTTTTGTATGGATGTGAATGACTGAATATCTTTTATTATAGAATATACCTTTTTGCAGAAGAAATAAATGCATAAGTTTAAGTTTGAGTGTGAGCAAATGGTGAGGAAATTTTACCTAATGGATGAACTATCCTTGTAACCTTTCAAATGAAATATTTTGTGATGATATCTATCTTTTATTCACTTATCTTCTTTGCCAGAAGTGGCATATACTGGCCTGCAAGCGAGCATTATGTGTAGATTAGTGACTAATGGAGGTGTTGTTGTAAGCAGATAATACATTGTAAGTAATGTTTCTCATGTTGTGATTCAGGCTGGCTGGAGGTCTGCCACCATATGCTGCCATCTATCCCAACTGGCTGCACTGCTGGAGTCACCTGAGTCGAGAGGTGAGCTCTTTTTCTGTAACCGGGATGAAACTTGCTAATGGTTCTTGAATGTCTCAGTTCTTCAGCTGATTGAGCCTCTTATGCTAATTGGAATCCAAATAGGTTAATCGAATTAAAGGTCTAATAGTATTAAAACAGCATACCGCTCCAACAAGGTGATTACATAAAACAACTGCAAAGCCAACTGGGCCTGCTTTTTTATTTTATTTTTTTTTATTGCTCAAGATGTTTCTCCTGTCAAATGAGTAAGCTCATCTATTGCATGAATGAGTGCAGACGTATGTGATATTCAATCTATTGTGATAATGAACATGTAGATTATTGATATTGTGAACACTTGAAAATACAGGAACAATTGTTTACACTTTTAGAGTGCTTTTAAAAATATTCATGTTATATCTGCAGTGGTCATAACAGCACCAAATGCTTGGTGATTTAATTCAAACATGACCATTTTTAAATGTTAATCTGGCCTACTACATGCTGAAATATTGATTGAAAATTCTGTGACTATTTATACGTAGGGCTGTTGCACATTAACACTGTACAGTAAGACTGCAGTAAATAAGATTAGTTAGTTTAACTAAACTCACAATTAAAATAGCCTAGAGGTTAAGTAGGCGACATATAGTGCTCACCAGGATGACCCACCCCTCACTGACAAGGGTCCAGAATTTGTCCCATACATGAGCTCATTTGTACTATTTTGACTGCTATGCCATCATAAATAGTAAAAATAGCATATCGAAAAAGGTTTTAAGACCAAGCAGAATCCTGGTGTGACTTCAGCTAATCAGTTTTGGCCAATGCAAACAATTATTTTTCCATTAGTCCAACATCCAGCTGTGCAAGAAAACATCTGACATAAGGGAAGTCTTCTTTCACTACTGTTTTCTTTTTAAATAGAGAGAACTTTTGACAAGTAACTTTTCTTCTACATTGGGATCGTATTCTTGAAAGAAAACATGCCCAATAAAAAGTGTGAAGCACTTTTACAAGAGAGGCTAGAAAAATTGTGAAGCTCTAAATTATTATTATTATGATTTTTTTATTATTCAAATGACCAAATTATGAGGAAAGCTGAATGTGCTGGCCAGTTTGTTATTTGTCTAATAAATTACAATAGGCTTCAGTTTTTATTTAAAACTCTTTTTCTAATGCTTTATGATGTCATAAATTCGTATTTTAAAAGTAAATATTTGTCTTATTTCTTTATTCTAATTATTTAGGAAAAATATTTTGTACATCAAAAAGTATGGTTATGGTGACCATCCGACAAGTTAATTCAGCTAAAAATAGTGCTTAAAATGTCACCAAATGCAGTATTTAAATCTTATAATTGTAATAATAATAATAAGTGCAAAAAGATCCACTTTTTGATTTAAAAAAAGAACCAGCCCTTTCATCAGGCTGGCTACGGGCCTGCTCACGGTGACCTGAGTTTGATTTCTGGCTTAAGGTCCTTTGTCTATATTGTTCCTCTCTCTCTCTTCTCCCCACACTTTCCTGTCTCAACTCTACTGTCCTATACAATAAAATATAATGATAAAAAAAATCATGGTCATAATCTGATTACAAGGCCTAATCATTTTGGTAAATTCTGTTGTATGGTTATAAATGAATATTATCATGGTAACTGTAACACGCCTGGCCTTTTTCTTACTAAACTAATCACTCTAAACTAATCATTACTAATGAGACTTTTTGTAAAGTGTTACCTATTGTACTCCATAGTCATTTGGAAAATGAATGTGTTTACTTGCATGTATATTAGGTCACACAATATATTGTTTCAGCATCGATATCACAATGTGTGCATCTGCAATAGTCACATCGCAAAGATATGCAATGTTAAGTCTGGATTATAGTTGACTAGGAGCTACAGAGTTGTATTTAATCAATGTACTTATTCAAAATTTATCTGATTTATGCTACAAAAATGTTTGTCGTTGTTTCTAGACCAAATATCTACATTTAAAAGCAAAAACAAGTTATTAAATTTGGCTCACTAGCAGATAATTTTGCTTGTTTTTAGGAAAAACTCTTAATTTAGCTTTATTTCTTCAGAATTATAAAACAAAACAATATTTTTACTTGATCTAAGAAGTTTTTTTTTAGATATTTGGAGTAGACATGAGACAACGCAAAGTAGGAAAAGCATTTTTTTGCATTTTGATTATTACATTTCTTTACCTGAATACTTTTAAAACTGTCAAATAGTGCTATATCTTGTAAAACTGTATTTATATCTCAATAATTATTGCTGAAAAATTAAATATTGCAATATCATTTTTTTCCCAATGTCATGCAGCCCTAATGTGTATATAAAGCAATACACAGTTTTTTTTTGTTATACTTGTAAAAGTAATAGCTTGTCAAATTGTGATTATACCATGATAAAAGTTTTTTCAATTAATCTCAACAAGAAAACTTGAGATTATCATAAGCCTAATGTTTCTTTGTCTAGTCGTGGTTTTCTACAATAAACTACTAACTGAGCATCATTAATAATGATTTTTCGCTGCGTGTCCATTTGTGAAACCTGTCTGATTTCCTTTGTCTCTCCTTGTGTGTTTCAGGGCAACATGAGCAGAGGCAACAGCCTGTTCTTCAGAAAGCTGCCCGCTGGGAAGACTTATGCCATCGAGCAGAAGAGATTTTTTTGAATGGGGGAAAGCCATGAGCATAGTCTATAATTCTGATAATATAAATGAGCTGGCCCACAATGTTGGACTCCTAACCCTTCTTATGCACTTGTTTAAGATGACAACCGTTTTTTGATAATCAGTTTCCAGCATCAGCCTCCAGGATTATTACTGTTAATTTTATCAGTACATTTTCACTACATTGTCGTTTGTTTTGATTTCGGAACATGAAGAGCTTTATTTTAATACCCAGGGATTTGTATACATGACCAAGGAAATTAAACCGCAGTATAACTTCAGCAGAGCACCCGAGGGCGCTCTAGACCATCTGTGCCTGAATCCAGTACAGGCCCCTCACATCTCCCTTTTTTTTTTTTTTTTTGCTTGGTAATGCTTGTCAGTAAAACAGTAATTATTATACATCTGTAGTTGTTTCTACTGGTTCATGCACTGACTGACTGATAAAAACCTGAAGTTCTCTGCCCTGTTAATAGTAAAATGATTTGTGCGTATGTGTGTTTATGTGAGAGGAAGATTGTGCAGCACCTTGAGCCACTGTATTGTCTATCTGATGTCTACCAGATGTGTTTTGCGTAAGTTTGCTAAGCTTGACCCCACCCTGGTTGTTTTGATAGATAAGAGACTATGTGGCTTCATATCAGTGAGTGATTTAGGACAGTATGTGTGGTGTGGTTGTCAACTTCTACACACATTTTTCATCAGAGCTCTGGTCTAGTCAGAATAAAGTTGAGATTTTTATTTCCAATGACGTTATAATTGACCCAAATAAATGTGAGAATGCTTGTTTTGGTCCTCGTGTTTTAATTATTCATCATCCACACAATTTTTTTGCTAAAAATATGAAGATAATCTTTGTCTTTGTGGTCCTAATACCCCAGTAAAGCGAAGGGGGCACCATTCTGTCAGTAGGCATCATGTTTTTTAGATGAGATGTTAAACCGAGGTCCTGACTCTCTGCGTTCATTAAAAAATCCCATGGCACTTCTTGTAAAGAGTAGGGGTGTAACCCTGGTGTCCTGGCCAAATACCCTCCATCGGCCCTTACCCATCATGACCACCAATCATCTCCATCTACTGAATTGGCTCTATCACTGTCTCTTTACTCCACCTATAGCTGGTGTGTGGTGAGCGCATTGGCGCCGTTATCCTGTGGCTGTCGTCACATCATCCAAGTAGATGCTGCACACTGGTGGTGGTGTGGAGAGACCCTCCTCATGATTGTGAAACAATTTGGGTGTATGGCCATACACGATAAATGTGCTGTATAAATACACATTACATTACATTAGGTCCATAAGCCAAAAGAAGGTATTTCGAAGAAACCTGTAACCATTGACTTCCATAGTATTTGTATTTTGGGTAAAGGTTTTCAGCCTTTTAAATATCTTTGGTGTTCCACACAATAAAGCTCTTTAAGCATTGGAACCGCGTTTTTGGGTGAGCTATCCTTTTAACATAAACTTTAAAATATTAATAACAGATTTTAAGTAATAGACAGTAACAGTCAGTAATTCATGTAACATTATACTAAATGAAAACATGCAGATTTTTTAATATTTTTATTATTTGAAGTCTTAAGACTGGAAGATTGCAAACCACACTGATATTGATGCAGTTTAAAATTATTTTTGTAGTCTCACATTATAAAATCGTATCAAACAAATTTATAAGGATAGTGAAATATTAAAATTTGACAGCAAATACAATTTTTTGTAAAGATCTATGCTGTTGCAGACAAATAAAAATAAAATAAAGAAATCATTTCTTATGTCTTCAAATCCACATTGCAGTTTCTGGCCTGAAGAGATGATGACCTGTGATATACGTATACATTCATTCATTTTTCTTCAGCTTAGTCCCTTATTCATCAGGGGTTGCCACAGAGGAATGAATCGCCAACTTATCCAGCATTTGATTTACACAGTGGATGCCCTTCCAGCTGCAACCCAGTACTGGGAAACATCCATACACACTCATTCATACACATATGGCCAATTTAGTTTATTCAGTTGAACTACACCGCATGTCTTTGGATTGTGAGGGATAGCGGAGCACCTGGAGGAAACCCACGCGAACACTGGTAGAACATGCAAACTCCACACAAGAAATGCCAACTGACCCAATCCTAGATTGGATTTAGGTTTTAAAAATAAAGCCTGAAAGCTCACAGTACGGATGAGCGAGTCAGTGTTCATCCGCGCCGGATGAGGGCAGTGGCGCGGATGAACACTGGGTCATTGACAAAAACCACAAACACGGTACTGAGAAGAAGCGACATTTCAAGATGTCGTCGTTGAATGACAGATCAGTTTGGGATGAGGTGGAGGTTTGTTTTACGTTTTTGGGGTTTTGTCATGTTTTGATAATAGTAGATAGTTGTACATATGTGCAGCAATGTGCTTTCTTTTGGATGTAACGTTTAAAAGTGGTGTTCAACCGCTGGCAATGGGTATGAATGGTTTCTAATGGCAGAGCACAGCATGACACAGTGAATTTCATTTCGCTTCATTTATTTATTTGAAGTGTGTGCATTCACTCGCAAGACAGTTCTGTGTGATAATTAATGACAGAACAGATTTTACTTTTAATCGGTCCAGAATTACACGAAGCTGGCAGTAACGTTGAATCTTTAGGAAAAGTGTGATGGTGGCTTGCTAGGATAACGTTAGCATTTGTGAGCTAACGTTATCATGGTGACCGATGTTTTCTTCCGCTCAGATCCTTTGATTAGGTGGTGTTGGACAGTTACTGTATATCTCACTAATAAGATGTTATTTGCTCATCCTTAAGTTACATCAAATCTGTTTGTTTTGAATATAAAATAACATATTTTGATGGCCAAGCAGTTGTTGGTCCCAAGTTAAGTAATGCGCTATGGATGGCACTGATTTTTTTCTGTTCAGTAAAAAAAATAAAACTGATTTGAAACTACGTAGGGGAAACAACTTGTGTAATTTATGTCAATTATTTTAGTTTATGTATTTTTTGAGCAAACATGGATGTTCTAGTAAATAAAGGTTCTTCTTTTTCCACAATTCACAGAACTTGTTTTATTGTATTTTATAGGATGGCATCGGAGAGGAAGTCCTTAAGATGTCCACTGAAGAGATTGTTCAGAGGACTCGTCTTTTGGACAGTGAGATAAAGGTTTGCTTCATGCTGTAATTCAAATTCAGTTGTTTTCAGTGTCTGCATGCAACTTTGTACCTCATTTATATTCTCCATGATTTCAGATCATGAAGAGTGAGGTTCTGCGTGTCACGCATGAGCTCCAAGCGATGAAGGACAAGATCAAGGAGAACACAGAGAAAATCAAAGTGAACAAGACTCTGCCCTACCTCGTCTCAAATGTCATAGAGGTAAAATACTTGTTCACGTTTTTAAGTGTTTTAAGCACCTAACTTTTAAGAGTATTGTGTTAAAGCTTGTGTGTTTTGTGGGTTTGAATGGAAGCTGCTGGATGTAGATCCTAATGACCAAGAGGAAGATGGAGCCAACATTGATCTGGACTCTCAGAGAAAGGGCAAGTGTGCAGTCATCAAAACCTCCACACGGCAGGTGAGTCATATATCTAAATCTGCAGTTTTTTTGCAACCAAATTTTTCCATCGATCTTTTATTTTATTTTCAAGCACATAAAAACCTGAATATTTAAGTGAAATTGTTTTGGAAGGCCAAAGTAACATTAGCTATAGTTTAACTAATCACGTTGTGAGAGTTCAACATCTGTTTCATACAGTATGTATAAGTTAGAAATGGTTAATGTCAGTTGAATAATGTACTTTGTGACAAACATAAGGTGGAACATCAGAGAGGCAGATTGTTGCTGAGCTTTGAAGATCAACTTGAGTTTAACAACCAGAACAGGATACTAAATTCAGCTGTGCAAATTAAATGACCAGAATTTAGTTTTAGTTCCATGCATTTTGGTTACATGAAAACTTAACTTATGCTTTCAGTGTTATAAAAAATAGTTACTTAAATGTTTTCAATAAATCACTAATATTTAGTTCTAATTGCAGACGTATTTCTTGCCTGTGATTGGTTTGGTGGATGCTGAGAAACTGAAACCTGGTGATCTGGTGGTAAGTGAAAGTTACGATTGCTAATCATTGGTTACACAGGTTTTTGGTGATATGGTGAGGTTTTTTTTATTAAGCTAAACTATCTTGGCTTGGTTTCACAAAACAGTTGATGATCCTTGCTGACAGTGGGATGGTTCACAAAATTGTCAGTTTGGATTATATCACAGTTCTGTGGTCACTGTTTTCTGTTTTATTTGGTTTACATTGATTTAAAAAAGCCTTATTGTAACACTTAGAAATAGCATCAGCAATACATAGCCTTATAATCTATCATTTACAGAATTTAAAAAAGTTATTCCCATAGAAGGCCATATAATCAAAAAATTAAAAGAACAATGTAGCTTGATCTTGGTAATAGACACATTATTTTATTCAATAACATGTGTAAGTCTGATGGAGCTAAAAGGGAAATGTAATTTAGGAGTGTTTACTTTCACTTTGCACTCAGATTAGCCAACTGGTATAGATTGGTATTCGGGTGTTTTGTTACATGCAAATTAAGAGTCTCTTCTAAATTCAACTGTTGACTTTCGTTTTTTAAAAGACTAAGGACCGCTGTTTCAGCTGTCTTTAATGGTTTTTTATAAAATAAAAGTATGTATGAACTAAGCATGGGCTGGTATAAGATTATGATGGTATGATAACCTTGGATAAAAAAATATCACAGTATAGTGATTGCTGTTCTAAAATGTGTTCTTTTTTAATGTCTGATTAAAAAAAACAAAAACACAATATATATTTTATTTTGAGAAACATTTAAAGTATTTTGTAACAGTAAACATGTTGGGCTAAATAATTCAAATGAATCATTGACTTCTGCTGTCTTCAATTATTTAAAAAACACAGATTTCTTTACAATTTAAAACTGCTGGAGATACTGTTGCCCTAAAAAAATTAAAAAGGTAAAAAAAAGCATAGGAACAGTATAACAGAATTTATGTGGTTTTAAAACCTTGACTTTTCCAAACCGCAGTATACCTTGAAAACTTTTATTGTCCCATGCCTAGTATAAACTATCTCTTTAATGTTTAAAAAGCCTGTTTTGCCTAGTAGTGTGTTAAATGTTCTGTATCACCTGTTCACAGGGTGTGAATAAGGACTCCTATCTGATTTTGGAGACTCTACCCACTGAGTATGACTCTCGAGTGAAAGCTATGGAAGTGGACGAGAGGCCTACAGAGCAGTACAGTGACATTGGTGGCCTTGACAAACAAATCCAAGAGGTACAGGCAGATTAACTGCCTCAAATCAAAATTCCTGTTACTCACAATAGCAGTTTTCTGAGCTCACTGCATGTCTCTTTGCAGCTGGTGGAGGCTATTGTTCTGCCCATGAACCACAAAGAGAAGTTTGAGAATCTGGGCATCCAGCCACCAAAGGGAGTTCTTATGTATGGACCACCAGGCACAGGAAAGACCCTGCTGGCCAGAGCCTGTGCAGCCCAAACCAAGGTCAGAGAGAACTGACGATGATCAAAATAAAACTGTTGTCAACTGTGCTCACTTGCAGAATTTTGTGCATGATCTCACATTTTTATTATGGTCCTTTCTCAGGCAACATTTTTGAAGTTGGCTGGCCCTCAGTTGGTTCAGATGTTCATTGGTGATGGTGCCAAATTGGTGCGCGATGCTTTTGCTCTGGCTAAGGAGAAGGCTCCCTCCATTATTTTCATTGATGAGTTGGATGCTATTGGAACCAAGCGATTTGACAGCGAGAAGGCTGGAGACCGAGAGGTGCAGAGGACCATGCTGGAGTTGCTCAATCAGTTAGACGGCTTCCAGCCCAACATGCAAGTGAAGGTACATGCTTGTGTCCATATACTTCTCTTTTACAAACAAGCCCTTTTAACCTAATGTTCTGACATTTTTATTTTTTTTTTAATGTTCTTTTCCCTCAAGGTGATTGCTGCCACTAACAGGGTGGACATCCTGGACCCAGCTCTGCTTCGTTCAGGTCGTCTGGATCGTAAGATTGAGTTCCCAATGCCCAATGAGGAGGCTCGAGCTCGCATTATGCAGATTCACTCTCGCAAGATGAATGTCTGGTAATGGAGCTTTTCTTGTTTTGCACCTCAGCTAGGGCTGAACGTTATATCGATATAAAACCGCATTTGCAATTTGCAAAAGCTGCCATTGTCTTGTACATCATGTGAGGAAAGTAGTACAGTAGTAAATTTCTTCCAAAGGCTAGATGGCGCTCTGTCACTAGTCGCACAGTAAAAATCATATATGCCCAGAAGAAAAGCAGGAAATAATATAGGACAAATAAGATATAACTGCTTTCATTCAACTGCATTAATAAACACATGACTATGACAAAATTTGTTTTATCAGAGTATTTGTTGTTATAATTTTCCTGGTAAAATAACGCATGTCACTGCTTATAATGCTATTATGAAATATGTAGCATTATGGCTTATGCAAGGCTTATGTCAAACACTTGACTGAAATTATGAATTACTATGAATATGTCATTATATGTTGTATTTGCACATGCTTTTTTGTTTACCTATTATCTCATGGCCTTATCGTTTGCTTCTTTTGTATCATAGTCCTGATGTGAACTTTGAGGAATTGGCACGATGTACTGATGACTTCAATGGAGCTCAGTGTAAAGCAGTTTGTGTTGAGGCTGTAAGTATGATCTTAGTGACCCTTCATTTTAACTTGGCTGCTTTTATCTTGTTTGTAAGGGGTGTTAACATTATGCTGAAGGTCCTTGATTGTAATTTGTGTGACAAGTTTTATTGTGAAAAGGGGAGGCAAGTGTCCTCTCATCTTCTAATGCAGCATGCAGCCTTGCTTTGATCTGCAATAAAATTTGTAAAGCATTTTTGATTGAAAAACTGAATTTAAAGAAATTGCACACTATAAATATCTGCTTTAATGGAAAAAGTCATTGCTACTGATTGAGCTTAATGCGTATTGTTCATATGTGCTTTAGGGTATGATTGCGCTGCGACGTGGGGCAACTGAGCTTAACCATGAGGACTACATGGAGGGCATTCTGGAGGTGCAGGCAAAGAAGAAGGCCAATTTGCAGTACTATGCCTAAAGAGGAGGACTGTATGTATGTGCGTGTGTGTTTGTGCGTATGTGAGCATCTAACAGCAGGATCCAGCACACCTGTAAACTTGTGCTTTTCTGATCTAGTGCTGCTCTGAGTAATGACCTGTGTTCTGATGGAGACAGATCAGTGAAATTAGACTGGACTGCCTCACAGTGAAGACTTATGGAATATTTTTTCAGTTAACCTTTATGTTTGTTTCTCAGTTCATTAAACACAAATCTTTTTTTCCACTATTTGTTTTTTTTTTCCTTATGAAGGTTGTTTGACGCATATCTGCTGTCTTTTGTGTTTTAGTAGTGATGGAAAAGCAGGAAATAAGTGTTCCTTAAGTTTAATTTTTATCAGTTTGGGGTTTTTTTGGAGCTTAAAAGGATTGTGCACCAAAAATGGATATTTACTCTCCCTCAAGTGGTTCCAAACCTTTAGTTTCCTACTTCTCTTGAACAATTTATTTTGAAAAAAAAGAAAAGTTGGAAACCTGTAATAATTTCCATAGTTAAGTTACCATAGTAGGGTAAAACAAATACTATGGAAATCAGTGATTACAAATTTCAGCATACTTCAAAATAAATTCTTTTGTCTTGAACAGAAGGTCTTTTGTGCTGAACTCAAGCAGGTTTGTGACGTGAAGGGTGGTTAAAAGAATTTTCAGTTTTGGGTGATCTATCCTTCTAAGTGCTCTTTATTGCACCTTTAGTGTCAAATGTAATTGTAAAAACATTTCAAACACTCCTAATCTGACACAATTATTCCCAATCCTATCATGAACTCATGCTACTTTTGTTATCAGACAAAGAACAATGTTTTGATAGGGCTACAGTGACTAATACTTTTTAAAGGATTAACATTGCTGGGGTAAAAACAAATTTTGTATGTTCTTAATTTATTCTTTCATTTAGGAAAAAAAACATTTATAAATACAAAAATACTCAATTTAATTTTACATCTAATAATGATTGCAATAAGGAGTAATAAATGTTATTCAGCAATATGCCCATGCTGTGCAGTTTGAATTACATCATTCTAATGAGAGCAGTGAGCCAGTATTTTGTTTTCTACTACATGTCAGCTCTTCTTCATTCTTCAGGCATAATGTCATGGGAAAACTTTCCATGAATCCGGTCTGTTTATCAGTTCCCAAACAATTCTGGCATCTTGTTTTTTTGAGGGGGTGAAGTTCATGCTAAATCTCACAGATGAATGGAAAAAGTCATCAGAATTTAACGAGTCATCTATAAGGATTTACCACACAAACAGTCCCAACTCAGCACGGTCCATTGAGTGTGCTTGCCAGACGAACCTCTCTACTGACTGTCACTTCATGTGTTCCAGATGGTACTGCCGAACTTTGATGTTGTTGTTTCTCCTCTTCTGCCCTCTGACCTTTGCATTTGACCCATAGGCACAATAGCAGGCCACTGCAGCGCTTCCGAAACGCCGGGTCACAGCATGCATACAGCAAAGGGTTCAAACAGCTGTTTACGTAACCCAAACAGATGGAGTACGGATGTGCTGCCACCAACCACTGGTCGAAACGGCAGGAGAAGGGGAGAATACCCAGTTCCACCATTGCAGAAAGTGTCTTGTTAGTGTGGAAGGGCAGCCAGCAGAGGAAGAAGGCCAGCACAAGGGTGATTATGATGCGGAGGAGCCTGCGCTGACGTTTCTGATCGGGGCGCAGGCCTAGGCTGAAGTGTCTGGAAAGAAGCCGTCCCAGCCAGCCGTAGCATACTAGGAGCACTACAAGGGGTAAGAGGAAGCCAAGCAGGGTTGACTTTAACCCCAAAGCTGCTGACCACACGAGCTCCACCTGCTCTGCCTCTGCTGGGTCCAGATCACTCGAAATTAAACTTGAATAGTCCATATCACACAAGCAGGAGGACGATTGTCCAGCCTGCCAGTCGCCATCATCTCCTGATTCCAAATCTGGCTCTCTAACCGTCCGCAGAAGTAAAGCAGGGAGTGCCAGTACTCCTGCTGCCAGCCACACAATACCCACAATCCATCTGGCACGTGTGCTTGACGTCCTCTGCTTTGAACCGTTGCCACGCTGTCGTGTGATGATGCAGTAGCGCTCCACGCTGAGCCCAGTCAGAGAAAACACACTTGCATACATGTTCAGTGCCACTATGTAACTGCTCGTCTGACACAGAACTTGGCCAAAAGGCCAGTGGTAGCCTAGTGCTGTGTAGGCAGCCCATAACGGCAGGGTCATAACAAAGGCTAGGTCAGCCAGTGCTAGACTGATTATTAAAGACTCGGTTACTGTTCGAGAAGATGTTGGAGAGGGACAAGGAGGAGAATCGAGAGTCTGGGAAGATTTGGAGCCACTTCCAATCCTTCCTCGCCCTCTCGCTTGGCGGTCTAGATAGACCCACAGCACCAGGCCGTTACCCAGAGAGCCCACAACAAACACCATCAGGTACACACTCGGGATCAGCACCCATGTTGGAGACCATTCAGTGTAGTCACATGAGGGAAAGGGAGAGGGTGAGGGGAAAGGCAGAGACCCAGACATCTGACAGCCACACACTTGCACCTAGTGCAGAGAGCCTGTGGATGACATCAGCAGGACCCACTCAGGCTTTAAGGGTGATTAGTTCTGAAGACTTTATTGTAAACTGATGGAAGCAACCCGCTCCTTTCCCAGAATTCTTGTTTATTCTGCTTGGGAGTAAGCAGTGACTCCTTCCTCCTCAATCCTCTTTGATTTCTGGGGGGTAGATTAAAAAAAAAGAACTTGTGTTATAGCTGAAGAATGTGTTTAGGTAGACTCTACTTGCTCTACAAAAAGGCAACTCTATCAGTCCTAATTAGGCAAGCCAGTAGCGATAGGCAAAAGAGCTCAAACTCCCATCAGTTGACAGTAATACAGAAGCAATAACTTGGGTATCAAGATTTACATACATTTTTGGTCGTAACATGCTCTCTAGTTACTCTAGAACAGGGGTGATCAACTGTGTTCCTGGAGATCTACCTTACTGCAGAGTTTAGCTCCAACCCTGATCAAACACACCTGAACCAATTTATTAGGACCTGAACAGCACTTGATAATTACAGGCAGGTGTGTTTGTTACTGCATGCAACTAAAATCTGCAGGAAGGTACACTGTAAAAAATGCTGGCTTCCACACTATCATTTTTGTTGGGACAAGACAATTGAATTAACATAATTTCAATTGTATATTTATTTACAAATTTAAGTGGATTGAACATAAAAAAATTAAGTTGCCCTAAAATCTCAAGAATTGTGTTTTCAACTCATTTTAAATAGTTTGATCAAGCAAAAAAAAACTTTTTTGAGTGTAGATCTCCAGACACAGGGTTGGTCACCCCTGCCCAGGACATCCCAAAGTCATTCAGTGCGAGTTATAGTCAGAGCAAGCACAACTGCTCCTTTAAGCTATCGATGATCATGCCACCCTTACTGGAAGAGCTGTGGTCAATGTAGTTTCACAATTATAGCCATGAGATATGTCTTCCAACAAATGACAAACATCAGTTTGAGTTGAAAGAACTGCTGATCACCACAATAAAAATCACTTCTTGTATAGCTTCTACACTTTTAGCTCTTACACTTCTAAGTGTAGCTTAGTTATTAATAATTGGCTTTTTTATACTTGCCCAACTAATTCACATATTAAAATGGTTATTTTAAATTTTATGGCAAGTTGCATGATATTTTTCCACTGACAAAAGTGTTAAGTAAATATGTAAAAAAAAAAAAAAAAGTTAAGTTAAATACTGCTTTTCCAGAGATGTTATAGAACAACCATTTTGGTTTCAACAAAGAACCTTACAATAAATGTTTTCAGAAAAAAAATATTTTCTTAGTTCAAAGAACATTTAATTAAACTACATAGCTGTTTTGTTTTCTTTACATCCTATAAATAATGTTCAATAAAACTATGAGTTTCTACAGATCAAAGCTTTCTTTGATGTCAGTATGTCGTACCTATAGAATCTAACGTTTTATGAACTATAGAATCATTTTCAGATACATAGCATACTACATCAGTAAAAAAATGAACCATGCAAATGCAGTACTACTACTCAGTCACACCTAAGGTTATTTAAAAAACCTACTTAAGCCAAACATTTCATACAGTACCTGCTCTTGTGAAGGGTTTATTTCTGTTTCTGTTAGTAATTGTGCCCAGTTCTCTCGTCTATGTAATTAGAGCCTCTGTGTTTCCAGATGATCTTTTTGAATGAAGGATGTTACTCGGTTTCCAAGGTCTTCTCTTGATCTTTCTCTACAACTTCTGCTTGTCATCTTGCTTCTGTGTGTCACACAGGGGAAAGGTCTGCTCTTTAAAGACCCTCTCCTCTTTGTGTCCTCCTCCTCTGTCAAAGGACCACCCCGTAGCAGTTTTGTGAGATCTCCAAACAGTCCCCCTGTACTTAAACACACTGAGCAAACTCACAACACCTCAAGCCTGAAAGAAGCTTTGTGCACATGACAATGTCTTTCACGCTGTGAACATCAATACTCTGGCCAACACCACCATACGTACTCCAGGTTGTATTAGCAAATACACATGCATTTGTACAAATAATGAGCTAATATTTGACCTAAAACACTGGGAGGTCAGGAAATCAGAGACATTATGTGTAGCCTGTTGTTATACAGTACAGGTTTTTTACCTTATTAGTTTGTTGTATCATTAGTTTATAACTACTTTTAAATCCCTTACTCGTCATCGTGTGTTGTATACTAGGGTAGGGTGGTCTGCTTTGTCCATTTGTAGGCTCAAACATTGGCATACCTTTGTTTACAAATCTATATTGGGTTTACTCCCATCATATCTCCAGAATTACATTTGTAAAAAAAACCTGTCTTTAGCTATGGCCTTCGGTCACGTATATTTATTTACTGTCTGTTTCTAAAGTGCAGACTGAGATGGGAATAAAGGCTTTTAAATATTCAGCACCTTTTGCATGGAATCTACAAACATAGTTGCAGATTAAACAATTGATTTCACCAAATGCATTTAAAAAGAGTATAAATGATTTAGAAATTGAAACGCAGGCTTGTAGATGTTTTAAACAGTTTGTTTGTCGATGTATGAATCATGTTAACTGTTAATTGTTTTTTGTTTGTTGTCTGTTAGACCCATGTGACATGTATACTGCCTAATCTTGGCCAGGACGCTCCTGTAAAAGAGTTTTTTTAAGACGCCCTGACATGCTACTGCACCATATGTCGATGCGCTAACCACTAGGCTATTGCACTGGCAGTTTTTTAATCTCAATGTGTCTTTCCTAGTAAAATAAAGGTTATCACAGTGGAAGATAATTTCTATAACAGTCAGGGAAAATTAGAGCATTTGCATACATTGCATTATAAAAGAAATCATTTTACAGACCGTAGCTAAATGTGATGTATGGCACGTAAGCCTAATATTAACCCACTGTTTGAACATATACTGATGTTTTTTATTATTTAAAGATGCGAAGAGTGTGTTTGAAGAGTGTATAATGTTTGTACTTGGATTTTAGTATAATGCAATAATGCAATGAACTGTTTATTGAAGAATGGCTAAAAGGGAGAACCAAGAACAAAATAATAACTGATTATATTGCTGTCAGTGTATACTTTATTTTCTGTGAGCCTTTTGTTTTTTCCATGCAATTGTTTTCAGTTATTATTATTATTTTTTCTTAAAATAGATTTTTAAAATTTTAGTGTTTACATTTTTGTAGACACAGGAAGATGAAGAACAGTACCTTGTGTGTAAAATAAAGCATGAAAACAACTCCAAAAAAGTTAAATGGTGATGTAAAAGACAAATTTGGCCTACAAAGTGTCTGCAACAGATGTATTAAAAAAAGTTTCAAATCTTTAAAAATATTAGTTTTTGTTTTTTGAGCGGTTTATTTATTAACTAATTTCGAAAGGAGCACATGCTTATGATTGATCACGGCTGGTCCCACAACAGCTTCACATATCATGCCAATCAGATGAATACTAACTCACTATAAATGAGTAAAGTTTTTCACTTCAGTCATCTTCGTCTTGAAAGAATCCCCCCTTTCACCCCTACTCCCCCTCTTTCTCCCAATAGGGCAGCAAGGTGGCTCAGTGGTTAGCACTGTTGCCTCAAGCAAGAATGCTACTGGTTCAAGCCCTTACCGGGCCAGTAGGCGTTTCTGTGCGAAGTTTACGTTCTCCACATGCTTGCGTGTTTCCTCCCACCGTCCAAATACATACAATACAAGTAAATTGACTAATCCAAAGTGGCATCATAAAACAAACTCTTAGCCAGATATATTAGCTATTCCTAACACATTACCCTGCTTGTAAGTTCTCGAGACCTACCTGAGCTCAAACTCTCCTTTCGCCCTTTAAAACGGGAGGAAGTCCCAGGCTTGAGGATATTCTCTCCTGGGGCAGCATGCCAAACACGCTTTATTATCAATCATCAGCTAAATGTGACTCTTGAAATTGATGGATTTCCATTGTTTTATCAAAGTTTCCAGTGTGCAAAGGTAGTGTATCAAATTATTTCCAAATGTAAAATGGGTTCAACTTTTGGGTTGAGACACTCCAACATATTGGACTAAACAAAAATGGTTATTATTGGGTCAAAGTGTAAATCACAATTATACTCTTTGGCAAGGAATTCAAATATTTCTTACCATAAACTCTTTATTTGAACACAAAAAAATCATAAAAGACATGCCAAAGTCCTCTTAGCAGCTTTACACTTGTTACATTTGAGGGAGGTGGCTCAGTGGTTAGCACTGTCGCCTCATGGCAAGAAGGTCACTGGTTCGAGACTCAGCTTGGCCAGTTGGCATTTCTGTGTTGAGTCTGCATGTTCTTCCCATGTTGGCGTGGGTTCCCTCCGGGTGCTCCTGTTTCCCCCACAGTCCAAAGACATGTGCTGAAGGTGAATTGAATAATCAAAATTGGCCGTAGTGTATGTGTGTGAAAAAGTGTGTATGGGTGTTTCCCAGCACTGGGATGTGGCTGCGTAAAACATATGCTGCATAAGTTGGCAGTTCATTCCGCTGTGGCAACCCCTGATGAATAAAGAGACTAAGCCAAAGAAAAATGAATGAATGACTATTTGGGGGAGACAGAAGGATTCGACTTGCTAAGCATTATTTCAGAATAATGAAGTCTAATACCTTGTACTGAATAAGGACATGTCTAATTTATAAAAGATAAATAAACAGATAAAATGCATTTATCAGTCCCAAAGATATTAATCCCTATATGTCTTCTTTCCAAGCAGCTTTCAAACTAATTCTTTGAACTGTGGGGGAACTGGAGCACCCGGAGGAAACCCACACCAACACAGAGAGAACATGCAAACTCCACACTGAAATGCCAACTGACCCAGCCAGAACTCGAACCAACGACCTTCTTACTGTTAGGCAACAGTGCTAATCACTGAGCCACCGTATCATAAAAATGTATTAATTATATTTTTATAATTATAAAAACATGTTATTTTAATAAATTTTGAACATATTATTTAAACTCTTTAGAAACACTTTGATTGACATTCTCTCTTTGTACATGTTATCAGAGGAAGAAAAAAAAGCCTCACTCATTAGTGACCATCTCTCCCTCATTATCATAAACAGACCTGAGTGAGAAGCAGCCATCTGCCATTAGTTTTCATAGCAAAACTGCTGAAGATAATGTCTGTGGCTAAGAGACATTATAAATGTGGAGTTTTAGGATGCACAAACACGGTATAGTCTCCCTTCTTCTGAGACCCTTCTTTTCACATTTTCAGTTTTTCACACATAAAGTTAGTCCTGGTTTTAATCATTTGCCATGCTGACCCAATGGTGTTTGTAGCTTCACCCTCTTTTGAAAAGAGCACAATCTCATATGAATTTAAAGCACCAAAACGGCACAATTCGGATCATAGTCTAAAAGGGGCAGTGTCAATGAGATATAAAACATTATGTGTAGGATATTTTGAGCTGAAACTTCATATGCACACTCTAGGGACATCACAGCCTTTTTTACGTCTTGTTAAAAGGGGCATGACAGGCCTCTTTTAAAGGCATTAACAAATTAGGAGGTTTGGCCCCTAGCATTTGGAGATCTATTCATTTATCTGTAGGAAAACAAAGCATATATTATGTAATAAACTGTGGTTTGCCTGTTTTTATTCCCCCCAAATACTGCTTTTTTCATCCTAATATAACATGTTTCAATTATGTTGATGGTTTAATTAAACTTCTACGGTCATTAAAAGCAAATGGTGTGCTAATGACCCCCAATATTGCTTTCATTATGAGTGTATTATTGATAAGCTAGCCTGTGCTCTCAAGCAATGACAAAATGTCTATTTAGAAAATATATGCATTTAACATATCAATTCTCCAAATTGGATTCAGATTTTTATCACATCACTCTGTACTTCAGTTACCGGTCTTATTTTCTCTTCATTTAAAATGCTGTCAAGCATATGAAGAGCATCCTGTCCCCTGCACTATGAATAGATGCTGAAGGGCAACTGAAATCAATCACCTCATCGCAAATTATTATTTACTAAATGTCAAATGCAACCATATATTTAATATAAGTGACTCTAACATTGTAAATATGCTTTCCATTGGGGTGAATAAAGACACAGGCTACAAAACATCAGACCATATTTTATAGCTATTGGCTGTTTAAAAAAGAGGAGTGACTGTCCCGTGTTTCAATCAACACGCTGAATAACCCTACATGTTTCAAGGGGCTCCAGGAGATCTTTAAAATAGAAAATATTTTTGGGGGAAATCTCTTCTAATAGTAAATGAATTAGTCTCGTAAAATGTCCTATAGTAATATAGTATGTGAACTGTTCACCTGCCTCTATTTACCTCATACATTCGGTGTGCTAGCTGTATTTGAGCAGTCTGAGTGTTATGTTGTTTAAACACTTCTGAAACTCAGGGATTCCCCACTGTGGGCTTTGTGTGCACTCTCAATATGAATGAAAAAAGGGAAAGCCTTTTGTCTTGAAGAAAGTCTTGCAAGAAAGTCAACAGGACGGCTATTTATGAGGCAACACCATGACACAATGCAAATATTTAAAAATGCTGTTGTGAAACTTGTGTTTTCTCAGACTAATAAATTGGCCATGTGCACAATAGGCAGGAGATGTGGAAACCACTGCTCACAGAGATCTTTATTAGCATTAATACAAAGATGAAATTTCCTGTTTATACCTCTGTCTGAACTAGTCTAGACCGCTCAGTTGAATAAAAAAAACTAGACATTCAGCCAGTATTTTGTCTAATGCCTGATTTTAAGTGACAGGCTTGGTTACTGCACACCATGTAGGCTACAGTATGTAGAATATACACTTCACATTGGCTCTGAGTGTCATAAAGGCGCTCACAGATTTTTGTCTCTTTGTTTTTAATTGATTTCAGCTGTACAAACAGCAAAGGGGCCATAAAGAGGTCACGGGGCCATGTATATGACATGAGTTAAACACACTCGGTTTCAAAAGCACCCGGGCCAGACTATAAATTGTGTTTCAATATACAGAAGCTGTTAAATTACACCCATGGGTAATTGTAGAATTTTGGGTACATTTTGTATCCTCCAAGATAAACTTTTCAAAAACACAAGAAACTAATGAAACAGTTTTTAACCCTTGTTATGTTTGGGATGAAAACATCCACTGAATTAAACTGTTGTAAAAATGCATCAGAAAAATATTTTTTAAAATTGTTTTGCTGAAATCTGTTAATCAACCTCAGTCCTGATCAAAACTAATAAATTGTTTAGAAAATTACTGAATTTTAACTCTTTAATTTTCAAATTCATAAATGATTTCACTGATTTGGTGAAAAAAACACACACAAAATGGCATATTTTCAATATAAAAAGTAGTTGTGGACTGGATTTTTTTACCTTTCATCACAGTCTTGGACATATGAACTTCCATTATAACCACATTTGATAGTGCATAAATATACAGTCTTTGTTTTTATCTACTCCATGTCAGTGGTGTAGTCCTAAAAAAAAAAAAGTGGTGTACTATTACCCACCCAACACAAATTTTAAAAGTAGGCTAAGAAACGACAAAACTATATATATATTTTATATAAATTTATTTTTTTTAACATAAGTTACCTGTAACTATTGAAAGAAAAAAACTAATACTAAGGA
>CAIGQZ010001108.1:23483105-23505232 GCA_903798205.1 Danio tinwini
CCTGATACACACCCACTCTCCTCATAACTTATACTCTTCATAAGCACTGCACTATTTAACATTTGCACATTTAAAAATTGCACATATTCATTGCACTGATTCATTCACTTATTTGAACTGTACATACCCACTGCACATGTACATTTGTAATTATGTACACACCCACTGTACATATACATTTGTAATTATTTATCTATCTGCACACTTCTGATTATTAATAGCAACCTGTACATTTATCCATCTATTGTAAATCTGTTCATAGCTAATACAACCTGTATATAATGTTGATAGTACATCCATTTGTAAATATCACCATAGTTTTTCTATAACTGCACTTTATAACTTATACCTGTGTCCTGCACTTGCTGCTATTGCACTACTGGTTAGACCTAAACTGCATTTCGTTTCCTTGTACTTATACATGTGTGATGACAATAAAGTTGAATCTAATCTAATCTAACCTAATCTAATAACATAATCAAATGTTCCCTATTTTACATTAATAAAGCTTCTGTAAATTAAGCATTTGTTGGAAATTACAAATTTGTTGTATGTATTTGCAATTTTGGAACGAGTCTCATGATAAATTACACCCATTCAGTTACAGTACAAACATGCTTTGTTGAAGAAATGTGAATTTCAAATGAACTGCTATATAAAGAGTGATTTGTGGCTTAGGAAATATATCGTTTTTTAAACATAACATACTGATATTTTTTGTGTACATTTTCTAAGTGTTGTGGTTTTGCTTGAAGTGTGTACAACTTGAATGTCCTCTGTGTTTCACTTATAATTTGTAATAATTAGTAAATATCTTTTCACATTGCAGCTGGAAGGGCATCCGCTGCGTAAAACATGTGCTGGATAAGGTGGCGATTCATTCCACTGTGGTGACCCCAGATTAATAAAGGGACTAAGTCGAAAAGAAAATGAATGATTAAATGAATAGTAAATATCCTTACAGCAAAAAAAAAAAAAAAATCTGTGTACATTTAACTCAATTTGAGTTTAACCTAACACTCCTTGCATGTACATATGACTTCCTCCATTTTGGAGTTAAAATAGCACTTTCTAAAGTGTGACATTTGTACATTACTCTCAGAGTTCATTTTAACACAGTAAGAGTTTATTTTTACATCAAACTGGAGTGTGTGTTATCTGGACTGGAGTGCTAATATATTACCTTTTTCTTATATTATCAATTGGTGTGTGTGACAGATAACAGTGATCAAACATGTTGAAAATAATTTTAATTTATTAAATGTTTATCAATCTTTTCAGAAATAATTTCAATACATTCTACTCTTTGCATTTTAAAATGCAACAAGACATGTTTCAAGTAAAGTAAAACATAATGGTTTGATCACTGTTTGTCTGAACGAACCGGTTCCAGTAAAAAAACTTGGGGACTTGGGGACTTCCCATCACTAGTGGGAAATCCACTGCATATTGGGTTAAAAGTTTAACACAGAAAAAAAAAACTATTAAATTTACGCTCTTTCACACTCGTGGATTAAAATTTACTCAGTTTTTAACACTGAACAACATGAAAAAAATCAGACTGTATATTTAACACTGGGATTTTTGCTGTGCTGAGGAATGTGCAGAAGACAGGCTGCTTTTCAAATGCAAGAGAGCATCAATGAAACATTATCGCAGTCACTGTATACTTTATTTCCTCTGCATATTTGCATAGCAGTAATTTGCCTTTTTTATATTTAACAGAATACTCAAACACAGTTCGCATAAAACCTGCATGTTCCTTTTATTGATCGCCTAAAGGTTCAGTAAGTTTCACTGGCTATAGTGGTAACAAGAAGCTAATCAGTACACTGAAAAGACTACATGTCTACACACTGCATGCAATGTTTTTCAGTACATTTTAAAATAGGCTAGGCAGATGAAAAGCAGGTATAAACAAGGGCATTTGTAAAAATGGCAGATATATGACACATTAACCCTTTGAAAATCTTAGCATCCAAATCCTCACAACCCACGCCGTTTTAACTACACCTTTCTAGGTGACAAGATTAGCAGCGAAAAAAAACACATAGGCTACACAACATTTTAACAATAAATTATAATCAGACAGTTCACTATTAGGAGCAAAACAAAACAAAAAAAGAGCTTTAGCTTACAAGCACAAACAGTTTTAACATACTTTTAACAGAGATTAAACCTGTGAATGCTTCTTTGACCTCTTAATTTGAGATATATAAGATCTCTGCATTCTCACTGCATGATACCACTACCAGCTATACAAGGAACACTGCAGAAGCTCTTGTGTTTGTGATGGTTTAGAAAACACCCCACCAGAAGAGTGCTAGCGGAAGCAGTATCGCCACTACAGAGCGACTGGACACTGACAGGGGTGCTGAGTTACACAGGTCAGAGGTACAGCAGGAGTACTTGAAGCTGGAAAGTTTGGGAAACTTCTGGCCGAGTGTGCTATAATCGCATTCAGAGTACTTTATACACTGCCTGTATGTGTCGCCACCTAGAGGGGGGGAAAAGAATGCAGATGACATAAAAATCTAAGTGTCAATGGTGTGGTTGGGATTTTAGATAGATTACAGGAACAAAGACACTTTAAAAAAAAAAGATGACCTCTCTCATAGACGGACACGCAGGCATCATCATAGTAGCAGTCCCGAATTTTAGAGCATGTGCCTGTGTAGTCCTTACAACTGTAACATTTAATGGCAGAACCTTAGGAAACAAACAGAGAGAGAACTTTATTGTAAGAATAATGATGCAAAAATACATCTTCATGCACCATGAAATCTGGATCAATCGCGAAACATACCAAGCCCCAGCAGAGCCAGCACGAAAACCACACACACTCCGACAGAAGCTTTCATAATGCCTTCAGTTTACCAGTCTAATCCTAACAAAGAGAGACAGAGAAAGGAGAATCTGAAAAATGTGCAATTTGGATTTTTCTGAAAGTGCGGATGACATGGGATGGCATCCTTAACTCAAATTCATTCTAAATTATTAAACCTGTACATTTATAATCATATTTGACCAAAATACACTCTTTAAAACCAAGGTCCTAAGAGGGGGGGGGGGGGGGGGGCATTGTTTTGCCATAGAAGAACTATTTTGTGTTAATAGTTGTGTTCTATTAAGTGTTCTTCAAAGGATGAGTTATTCTTAGTGAAGAACATTTGTAAAAATCTAAAAAAAAAACAATTTTCACAAAATATCCAGTTGTGGAATCAGTGATTTGATGAATCTTATCGATGTCAAAAAAGAACCTTTGTTTTCAAGATTGTAGGGATTTTTGTTTGATTATTGTTCAGATTGGTGCAATAAAACATTTTTTTCTTTCTTATACATTGCTTTTCATTTATTAAACACACAATAAGTGATTTTTTTTTATCCTAAATTAAATAAAAAAAAGTATCAGTGAGTAAATAAATAAAGGACATCATTAAATAAAGCAAACAATGACCAAATTATCTATAGCACAGAATAAAAGTGATTCATTTACATCTAGTTTTAGGGCCTAAAATAAGTAATGCATTATAAATGTACAGTTGCAATCAGAATTATTCAACCCCCTGATTTATTAGCCCCCCTGTTTATTTTTTCACCCAATTTCTGTTTAACGGAGAGATGATTTTTTTCAACACATTTCTAAACATAATAGTTTTAATAACTCATCTCTAATAACTGATTTATTTTATCTTTGCCATGATGACAGTAAAAAATATTTTACTAGATATTTTTCAAGACACTTCAATACAGCTTAAAGTGACATTTAAAGGCTTAATTAGGTTAATTAGGTTAACTAGGCAGGTTAGGGTAATTAGGCAAGTTATTGTATAACGATGGTTTGTTCTGTAGACTATGGAAAAATAAACAGTTTAAAGGGGTTAATAATTTTGACCTTAAAATGGGTTTTAAAAATTAAAAACTGCTTTTATTCTAGCCAAAATAAAACAAATAAGACTTTTCCAGAAGAAAAAAATATTATCAGACATACTTTGAAAATGTCCTTGTTCTGTTAAACATCATTTGGGAAATATTTAAAAAAGAAAAAAAATTCAAAGGGGGTTCAATAATTCTGATTGCAACTGTACACATTCAGTCACAAGCAGTAAATATTTTCCTGTCTTTGCAGGAAATGCACGGATCCAATATACTGGTAACCACGCAATTTCTTTTCTATCTGTTCAAGTTCATAACTGTTAACTTGTTTGCTAGTCGCCAAGATGAGTATTTCCACATAATTTTTTATGCATTTTTGCATGTAATTATGTATGTACACAAGAGTAAGTAAAATAAACTTGAAATAGCTTAAAGATTTTGTGAAATTTTAGACATTGATTAAACTTTGCATTTTATCCACAGATCAAAGTGTGAGATGTGCCATGGATCATGGACTGACTATGATTTGCTACACTTTTAAACCCAAGGGATGCAAGTCTCCAAGTGTTAAGACATAAATATATATATAGTTGCTTCAGTAATACGCTCTACAACAAATGTTTGGCTAAAAATAAAAACAATTATGTCAAAGTTTACTGCATTCTTTTGTTCCAAACCTGAATTGCTTTTTTATGCATCATAAATTAAGATATTTTGACATTTTTCTCCTAAACCAAAACCATTTTGCTTACAGAATTGGTTGAAATATGATCTTTTGTGAAGAATTCAGAAAGTTACAGAACGAAATGGTGAATAGATGGCTAATGTTTGATCTTGACTCTATTAGAGGAGTATTATAGCTACTGCAATTATTACTGCAGTATTTTTTTTTTTGTTGCAGATATTTTATTTTCATTAAAACATATTTGTCATATTTAACAGTCTTATACATGAAACAACAAGTTACCATTAATAAATAAATAAAATGTCATACAGATTGTCACATAGTTATCACATAAACAACACATTTCAACCTCTAACAACACTAGGATGCTTAACTTACAAGCAAAGCAAGTATAAAGAGGAATGGCATTACTCTTTTGCAGTCTTACCTCAATGTGAAGCAGGAATCCAACCACAGAGACATGCAAACCCGTCTGAACACTGAAGGGCTCCTATCCACTCACTCTTTCTTACACCCGCCCACAATGCCCTACAATTACACTTTTGTCTTTTTTCTAATGCATATCATATGCATACCAATGCTCCTAAATTATTTATAAAGAAAAACAGTGATATAAGAATTTATAAATAATTGATAGACACATTACAGGAACTGAGCTACACAGAATGAAAAAATGATTGCAACAATTGTTTTATTTTTTATTTTTTTGCATTTTCGTCAGTTGGTTAGTTGGTTAAAGAAAATACAACAAAAATAAGTATAATACATTTAAACAACATCTTTAAAGGGGCTGTTGAAGTCAATGAATATTGTTAAAATATCTTCTGTTGTGGAAACAGGCTTGGAACCAGTAAAGGGAGAGTCATTTTTTTTTTTTTGGGTGACCTATTATTTTAAAACCCTCAACCCCTATTATTACACAAACAGAGGAAGTCAAATGTTGCCTATGACCCATAATAAAGGGTGGTTGCAACAATTCACAAGGGCAGTTGCAACATTCATTAAAATTTAAAGAGAAAAAGGAAAAAACTTATTTTGCAATGTTTTTGGACGTTGTTTAACTCTCTACTAAGTTAAAGTAAAAGGTTAGTTAAACAATAATGTATCAATCACATAGATTAATCACAATACATTTGCAGTATAATATATTGTTTTGATCAAAATTAAAATATTGATTAAAACCTTGACATTTATTATTGGATCTGTGAAAGCTTTATGAACTGTTCTTTGTTTAAATGCATTTTGGAATATATTTATTTGTAAAAAAAAAATATCCGTAAATTAGCAGTTTTCCATATTTTGTGATGTGTATTTTTATTTTTTTTATGTTCCCGTTTTTTCTGCATTTGAATTGCATTATGGGACCTTGATCTTTCTTCCAACAGCATTAAAAAGTTGGAAAAAGTGACTTTTATATGAAAAAAAATGAATAGTTTAAAGTGATATATTGGCTGGGTTGGTGTTGTTTTTACGGTACAAAAACCTTGTAATTTTACAGACTTATTTCTCTATATATTATATTCTCTTATACATTATATTATTAAACTACTGAAATGTCAATAAAAGTCACTTTGTTAAACTGTTGAGTTGAATTTTCAACATCAAAAGTCGACAGAGCAGAGATCAACATCCCATAATTCAATTCACAGCCAATTCATTATATATAGTACAAGTTCCTGTAAACCACATATACAAGCGTGTGTCTATGTGCATATGTGTATGACAGAGTGTAAGACAGAAGAAAACCACATCAGATTAAAGCTCCCTAAAGTGTATGTGTGTGTTGCTGGTAAGTAAATGTTGTAAAGTGTGAATCTGAATGCTGGTAAATTTGTTATTTGTAAGCGCACATGATGTAGCTTGTGTGAGAGAAGGAAACTACCACATCATTTCTCTTTCATTGTTCAGAAAAGATCCTTGTGTTCTTCACAGCTGACCCCTGTTACAACTCTCTCCTATATCAACAGCTCAGCATTATGATTTCTATAACTGTTGAACTTCAGAGTTATTTTGCACTTAGGAATGAATGCAGCTTTCTGTACAATCTCCACTCAACTCTGCGGACGTGTAAACTAAGGCATGCTTGCTTGATGTGTGAGAACCAATGATTTTGACGCTATCTCACGACAATTCTTAACATTTTGATTTAGTGGCTAATTTGTATGATTTTTTTACAATCTACATCATACAATTTAGTAGGATTTGTTCATCTCCCAATGATGGTTGGGTTTAGGGGTGGTATTTGGTGCCACGCTTCCTTTTAATAATCATACGTTTTTATACGACTGAACTCATATGAATTCATATAAATTAGCCACTAAATGTAAAATAGCTATTTCCTCATCAGGCTGATGTTTTTTTATTCTTGCTTGTCATGAGTTCTCTAAGATGAAAATAATTTTTTTTCTTCTTGTTCATCAAGCAGGCATGCATGAGCTTCTGTTTATGTTCTTTATGTTCACTGATTATTATTTATATGAGAATTAAAGCCTAAATTAAGGTAATGCAAGGGATGACAAGTTTATCTTTACAGTATAGCAAATTTCACACACAATGGTAATTCAAAGTGCTTTACAAAAACAGGAATAAAAGACATAAGAAAATAAAAATGATTCAAATAATAAAAAATGATTAAAACAGATAAAAACGTGTTAAAACAGGTTATAAAAGAATAAAAAAGAAAAGAAAGACAATAGTGCGATCTGTCGGATAGCACAAGGCTCGTTTAGTAAAAGCACAGCTAAACAGATAAATTTTCAGTCTTGATTTGAATGTGCCTAATGTTGGAGCACATCTGATCATTTCTGGGAGCTGATTCCAGCAGCGGGGGGCGTACAGTAGTAGCTGAAAGCCGATTCACCCTGCTTTGGCTGAACGCTTGGAATTTTTTGCTTCGAGTGATCTATTAGGTTTGTATTCAGTGAGCATATCTGTAATGTATTGAGGTCCTAGCCCATTTAGTGATTTTTAGACAAGTAATAATACTTTAAAATCTATTCTGAATGTAACTAGGAGCCAGTGTAGAAACCTGAGGACAGGTGTGATGTGCTCTGATTTTCTGCTTCTGGTCAGAGGCCGCAGCGTTCTGGATGAGCTGCAACTGTCTGACTGTCTTTTTGGGAAGGCCAGTGAGAAGACCGTTACAGTAATCCAACCTGCTGGTGATAAAAGCTTCTCTAATTCCTCACTGGAAACAAAGCATCTAATTCTTGCAATGTTTTTGAGATGGTAGTATGCAAATTTACTTTGCCTTGAAATTCAGATCTGCAGTGGTGGAAAGAGTACTGAAAAATCATACTCAAGTAAAAGTACTATTACTTGCCTAAAAATGTAGTGCGAGTAAATGTATCTGCTGTGATTATTACTTAAAGTATGAGTAAAAGGTAGCCCTTTTAATAGTACTCAAGGGTAGTGAGTACTGAGTATTACACTGTAAAAAGCTGATGCAACATTTACATTTAATTTGTGGATGTGTGTAAACGTAACATTCTGTAGTGCATTTAGTGATTGCCCAGCAGGCACACAATGTCAAAGGATGTTAATATTAGGAATATATATAATTATTTAGGTTGTGATGTCAGGTGACCAAAATTCAATGTCTAGCCAGCGTCTAAAGACAATGTAATTTTGATGTCCAATAATGACGTTGATATTTGGTTGATTTTAGGTGGTTAGAAAGTGACCAAAATCCAACGTCGAGCCTACATCTTAAACCAGCGTCATAGTGACATCAAATACTAACATTTATTCATTAGGTGAGACAACCAAAATCCAACATCTAATAGACGTCATAGCGGTATAATCCAGACAATGTCAAGGTATTACATCATTAGACATTGATATTTGGTCGGTTTTAGGTTGGACGTTCAGTTCTGACTTCAATCTGATTTTCATTTTCAAACTAAATGTTGCTCCCCATCATGTTATGGTACAATGTCATTCTGACATCGTACATGTCTTGTGGTAGTTCATTATGATGCATATTACCTTCTATGTACGATTTGATTGGACAGGAATCACAGGACTGATTTTTCTAATCTCCATAGACAAGAAAGAATAGTAGTGACTGCAGGTTAAAGTAGTGGAGTAAAAGTATATTTTACTCTAGTACACTATAAATGTACTCAAGTGAGAGTAAAAGTACACATTTTTAAAACTACTTAGTAAATTACAATTCCTGAGAAAAACTACTCAATTACAGTAACTTGAGTGTTTGTAATTAATTACTTTACATCACTGCAGATCTGACTCCAGAATGCAAATGAAATATGTTGACTTGGATTTATTGATTGATATGGGTTTATATTTGATCTCTTTACAGATGTTTTCAAGCATCAGGGTGATCAGATTTGATTAAAAGCCACTTCGTTCATGGTGCAAAGATGTTTTGCAGTTTTTGATTGTAATGAACATGAGTAAATTACACTTTGTGGGTGAACTGACCCTTTGCATTTTTTTATCTCTGTTTAATGAAGCCAAATCTTTATATTCAACACGTTTGTATGCACAAAGTTTATATTCTTACACTTTTTATATTATTTATACTTGCAAAAATCAGAAAGAACTTGCGCAGGACACAAAGAAAGCATTTCTAATTTGTTCTCTTCTATTATTTTTTACATTTTAAACCTTTTCACAATAATTGCCGACCCTGTTTGATCTGGCTGGACATTTTTTTTTCTCATATTTTTTAAATATAAAAATAAGTCTTCCACAACCACAATTCTGGGTCATTTATTCATTCACCAGAGGTTTCCACAGCAGAATGAACCACAAATTATTCCAGCATGTTTTACACAGCAGATACCCTTCCAGCTGCAACTCAGTACTGAAAACACCCATACACACTCATACACTACGGTCAATTTAGTTTATTCAATTCACCTAGCGTTCATGTGTTTGGACTGTGGGTGAAACTAGAGCAATCAGGAGGAAACCCACACAAACACAGGGAGAACATGCAAACTCTGAGACAACAGTGCTAACCACAGTGCCCTGATTCTAGGTCATGTTGGGGGTATTAAATGGGCCATTACTGGAGACAGGGTCACACAAGGATTCATTCTGCTGTGGCAGAAGAACAGATGAAGTATGTGAGAAAGTCAACAAGAAAAGAGCGGCCAGACATGGCATATAAGGCCACTGCATTTACTCTGGTATGTGAAGTAAACCGCTCACCAGTGAAGTGCTCTGGCAAATGCATTGATACTAGTGTGATCACTTTGGGCAATTGAGAAAAACGAAATGTTTGTGAAAGCATTTAGGATAGGTTACAAGAATGTTGTATTTTCTCTCTTTCAGAACTGTTTAAAATGAATGAGTAAATTGAAGGGAGGGGATGTGGGCCAAAAAACAAACAGTTTAACAAAGAAACATCAGTCTGACTAATACAAGGGCTCTTCAACACGTCGCCATGACAACTGGCCCTGGGATTAGGGTTTGGGTCAGCCTGAGAGAAATGACTCCACGTTTTGTGTTGTGAGAACAATAAATGTTTTCAGCGGCATTGTAGAGACAATAGCACTGTGGCTGGCAAAAAAAATAAATACTCGACCTGATCAACAGCCTCTTTGTGTTCAGATAGTAGAATGCATCCTGATCACAAGGGGAACGTAATAAAAAAATCTGACTGTGAAACACTAGATTTATACACCATTATCTTTTTATTTACTCCAAATAAAAAAGAAATAACACATAAAAAATAAACAACCCAAAAAAGTTATTAACTAATCTGAGAATTTTGGTAGGGCTAAACAAAGAACATGATAGCAAACTGTTGAAAAATCCCACTGCACAGCATTATTTTACAAAGTTGATAACATATAATTGCAGTCATAAACATGGAACTCAAAATCATACACATCTTTAGGCAAGATTAGCTCACATTGCCATTATCAGGAATGGAGAAAGAAAAAAAAAATGCAGTCTGCCTATATTTCAATCTGGAGCTGTACAACAAAGATGTTTTCCTCATCCTTTACCTCCTACACATCATTTTAAATGGGAAAAAAATGTTATAATAATGCCATAAACTTGTCATAAAATTATCTTATCTTACTATTCACACCAGTCTGTGTAACCTCCAGCCCTTACAATGATCAGAGCTAAAAACAATCTGCTTCACACCAATGTGCTCTTAGCTGACCTTCAGCCGACATCCATCCAGCGCTTCTGAGAACAGGACATCAGCACCTCTGAACAGCTAAACCAGGCCACAGAAACTGGTTAACTGATTGCTTGTGCGGGTTGGCAGACGTTAAAGGAATAATTCACCCAAAAAAGAAAGTTCTGTCATCATTTACTCACCCCTTACTTGTTTGAATCCTTTATGAGTTTCTTTCTTCTGTTGAACACTAAAGAAGATATTTAGTAAAATGTTAGAAACCAGTAACCGTTAACTTCTATAGTATTGTTATCTTCCTATGGAAGTCATTGGTTACAGCTTTCTCCAGAGTATCTGGACTTATGTTCAACAGAAGGAAAAACTTAACCACTTTAGGGTGAGTAACTTAAATTTTTAGATGAACTATCCCTTTAACTGGCTAATTAGTGCTTTTTACTCAACACTGAATAAACCAGTTTCACTTATAGTCTGGAGATCAGCCTGTCCCCAAAACCCACTGTAGAGATGACACGATCACAAACATCTATGTACAAGCACATACATACTACGCAATACCTGAGGCCTTGTGATAGAATGAATGGGATCGATTCATTTTTGCCTTTTTTGTGAAGTATACAATCGAGAATATATACGTATAAACACACACAGTGTGTATCCCGATTCAGTGTGCGTATTCTTTTCTGCTAACAGTGTCATATTTTCCATCATGCTCTTTCTGCAATTGTAAAGTCTTAAAGGGATAGTTCACCCAAAATGACAAGTCCGTTCCAAATTGTTTTGTTTCCAAAAACTATTTTTAAGCAATAAAAATCCGAAACAACACACTGACAATTAAATGTATCTTACTTTTGTGTCTCAAGTAAGACAGAAAGACTAAATATCTTTCCATTTTGAGCTGAACTATCCCTCTTGGGTAAGTGGCAGGTCATAGTGAAACCCAATCATGAAGACACAAATCTCACAGAATCTCACACACATTCAGTAAACTCTCAATCAAACACACACACACAATGATCTCACACATCCACGGGCGCGCGCAGACACAAACACGCCACAACCAGACACATGCCCTCACAAACGGGAGAAAACGTTCAAGAGGTGACAGGCACAAAGGCGCTGAACAATAAACAATGGAGGCCTAAAAGCTCCATTTGTCCTCCTGCTCTCCTGTTTGTGCGAGTGTGTCTGTAGGCGCTTGCTGGCTGGAAATGCTTCAAAAGTGCATCAGACATGCCGAGGACAGCGTCCCCCTGGGTCAGCCATGTTCATGCCACGCATTTCTCCCTCCTCATAGTCATCAGTGTCAGATGAATTCTCATCATCATAAGGAGCAGACACCTCACTGACCGAGCTCTAAATAAGAGAGACAAACACACAGCGAGGGGTTTAAAATGACACGCGCTAGAATCTTGAATATAATTTTGACATTTTTTTTTTTATTGGATGTGACAAATGGGGACTTACAGAGCGCACCACTGATTCGCGGAACGGTGGGCACACCATGTGGAATCGTGGGATGGAAACGTCAAACACTTCCTCTTTGTTCTTGAGCCGGTGGAATGTGTAGTGGCCTTCCATGTACTCGGAAGTAGTGGAAAACGTGGTGCAGCTGGCATACTCGTGAACTTTACCAGGTGTCATCACTGGAAACTCACCTGTGCGTACATCGAAACAAACAAACAAACAATGTAAACATCACACTACCACTCAATGAGCCTTAAATATGTCTGTTACCAAACTGTTCTAAGTTATTCTTCACTTACAGACAGGGACGGGCTCTTACCCACAACGCCAGGTCCTCGGACCTCCTCCACATTTCCGTTTGCGTTTGTGATCTTCCAGTAGCGACTGTCCAGCTGGCAGGCTTTTTCTGGAAGGGCCGACTTGGCCATCTCAATCCTGATGCATATAGGATGATGGCACAGCTCAGACGCCATAGATTCAACTCATTGCATCATCCTGTGTCAAGTCTTAGCACAGCTGTGTGGCGTTACAGCGAGTTACAGCACAAAGCTGCATGATCAGTTCAGTAGGAATTTACATACCTATTATTTGGTAAGATAGCAGTACTGGGACAAAATGGTAATAGAGTAATAATGGCATCAGTTTTATTGCATTAATTTGAAGCCCTTTAGAAGTGCATGCTACATGGATTTGATTTTGTAGGGCAGAAAACAATATCAAACATGCCACAACATGAACCAAACTCTTACAGGCTTCTGCTAGAATTGAAGTGTTTGAGTGTCAAAATACATCACAATCACTCAATATATTGTGCATCCTGATCTTTGCAGATCTCTTACATTCACAAACAGCTATAGACCATTTTGAGGAATGTAAACAATAGCAATGGTCCTAATGTATTTCCTGCTTTACATTTTTAATTTCTAAAGCTTCCGAGAATCCAAAAAGGTCCACATATTGATGAATTATGTTATGATAGCCGTTGTAACTTGAAAATATGATTGAATTGCCTCTTGTTACAGTTATGATATAGTTTGATAACAAGCAGGAAATGTTCAAGGGCCAAAGACATGACCACATTAAAATGGCCTATATTAACGATAATATCTGAAAGCGTAATAGGGCCACTTTGATAAATAATTCAATAAGTGACTGAATCAGCCATTCAAAGAAATATTTTGAATGAACAACACAATGAGTGCACCTACTGGTATGTACAAGTTTCATAGTACTGGTGATTTCACTTCATTTAGCGTAAATGGATTTGAGCTGCCACTCAATACTTATGTGCCAATATATCTAAATGGCACTTCAGCTTCTGTGTCACTTCTGTAGTTTAAAGATTTATTCTCTTGATAATGATTTAATTTGATTGAATACACAGTTTTAATATTCTCATTGCATGTATTGAAATAATAATAAAGAATAAAAAAACATAGTTCTTCAAATAGATAAAAAAGACACTAGAGATCTTTTTCTTTGTTGCTCCATGGAGAACCCATAGCGACCAAGGTCTTCCGGTAGGATGCTTAGAACTTTCGTTTACAATGTTTACAACTGGTAAATCTTGATCCAAAAATGGTTGTCAATGCCGGTTTGAGTGCTTACAGAGTGTTTTTGCAATCCACAACTTTGATTTTGAGACGTGTGTGTTAAAGCCGTTATACTTCTGTCAGATGCGGTTCAAGTGCAAGAGAAAAACGTTCTCCTAATTCAGTATCTGCCGTCAGATCAGATGCTGAAATACAGCGTCAGTGTTCTCGAACTGTCAGCTGTCATACTGTGCTCAGCAGCCTTTCAATGCACACACACACACACATCACACGCAATATATCACTGCACTATAGAGCAAACCATATCACTGGCATGAAACTTAACAGGCGTGTAACGAAGCCGTGCAATTTCCAAAAAAAAAAGGTACGTTACTGATACTCTGCTGGCTGATTTGCATGTTGATTTTAATCAGGAACCGTTTATGTGTCCTTTAGTTTGTATTGTGTAGTATTTACGATGGCATGTGTTTTTCTGTCATTTCAAAATGCCACTTTGTTTTCACTTTGGGTCAGTCTTTTAATCAATTTGTTACAGAGACAGTACGTGTGAGTGTGAAACATTCTGGTGAATTACATTTGTTTGAGTTGGTTATATATTTGGAAAAAAAAAAAAGAGAAAATAATGACTTTAGTGATTACGAGGCTCCATCAAGATGCCGTCTGACAGTAATGGTAAATGACTTGCAAATGTTGTTTTCATTCCTATTAGATCCAACGCAATCTCACTGCAATTCGTAACTTTTTGATTTAGTGGCTAATTCGTATGAATTCGTACGATCTAATTCGTACAAATTTGTACGATTTGCTCATTACCCAATGACGGTTGGGGTTAGGGGTGGGGTTAGGTGCCAGGCCTCCTTTTTAAAATCGTACCAATTCGTACGAGTTAGCCACTAAACTGACAAAACGTAAAATACTTATGTTTCCTCGTGAGATCAGGCTGATTAGATCGCATTATTTCAATAATCAGTCCAGGAGGTGGCGCTGATCGACAGCAGTATTAGTTCAAAGACATTAAAAGCAAGTAAAACAGATTAAAACTATAGTTCCAAAGCTGTCCGAATGTGACTCTTTACATGCATCAAGCTACCGACCGGAAGTTCAAAGCATTCTCCTCAAGCATACACGCAAAACATAATGGGCAATTTTGCATTCCAAGAAAAAGGTTTAAACACTTTTAAATCCTTTCAGATCAGATTAGGGGTACAAATACTGCCTTGTTGTAAAAATATATAATTAGTAATTTAAAAATATGTTGATATGTTTGTTTTTTTGTCTATAAAGCACATAACTAAGAGCCATAAGTAGGGTCAGACAGATTCTATGAGAATCTTTAGCTATTTCTGCACAGAATTTAGTATAGTAACTACAGTATAGTAAGAGTATAGTTACTAAAAGCTTAAAATACACATAAAATACAAAATATAATAACTTCTTAACTAATATTTAAAGTTTACAATGCAAATCTAATTAGAACCACTTAAAGTCTCTTATATAATTTGCTTGTTAAGTGGTGATGTAATATAATGCTGTTTTCAGGTCCAAGCAGCTACTCATTTGAATTGAGAAAATATTTATTTATGACCACTTTTTAGTCATATCACTTATTAAAGTGAATTATATATAAAATCATGATGTACACAACCGTCTCTGGACTTGCTGCAGACACCAATATTTTAACAATTTACAAAAATTAATTACTTTCTGGCCATTTGAAATTTAGAACGGTTATGAAAATATATATCGCAATCATGACTTTCGAAAGTACTACAGCCCTTTGTAAATATTTTATTATTACCATTTGCCGAGTCTCCCCATACAGTTTGATAGAGCGCTTAGGACCTGGAAGCCGATTCACATGACGTCACACTTAACAAGCAGATATATCTACTAAAAATGTTAATATAGAAAAATATTACAAACCTAAATATTTTACATAAATATTATATACATTTGCATATTATTCAATTATATTACTGAAATTAATATAGAAATGTAATAAATATATATGCACACATTTACATAAGTAAATAAATAAACTCAATAATGAGCTAAATAGTCTGCAGAAATCTGTGGTTTTCTGTGGGCACAAATTCAGTTTGGGCCTAGCCATAAGCAATGCTGTAAACAAAGAATGGTATTACTATATGATATACTATAGGATATAATGACTATGTAATTACTATATACACATGTCTGTGGATTTATGCAGTACCTGATTCTGTACGTGAAGAAAAAGTGTGGCGGATGGACTGAACTGAGTTCTGGCAGGAAGGAGGTAGAGACTGATACAGTGATGTCACCAGTGGTTGCCACACAGCGATTATCATGAACATACCTGAACAAATACAAGGATGGCAACTTTGTCATATGGTTTTTGTGTTTTTAAATGCTTGCATAAATTACTAAGTAAAAAAAGAAGAAGGAAAACCTGAAGATCTGGTCCCGAATGATGGGGTATTCGCCTGCTACAACATTGTCAACATATGAAGTAAACCACTCAGTAAAGTTAGAACCTAAAAAAGCAGGAGAGAGAAGAATTCAAATAATTTGAACTGCCCATAAAACTACAATGCATTAATGCTTCCTTTCACTCTTCGTTACCAGTAATGAACATGTCAATCGCAGAGGGATCTTGTGCCAGTTGATCCTGAGCAGAAAAGGCATAAACAGAACAATCAAGTACTCAGAAGAAAAGAGCACCTCTCACTGGTCAGAGTAGAACAATACAATAAGAACACAAGCAAAAATCTTATCTAAAGTGATTAACTGTTGTTGTATGAAAATGTATATTTACTAAAGCTAGGTTTGGATAACAAATTTAAGGATAACACTTTAAACAATGTTTTCCTTTATGCTGCAGCTCTCTGGCTAGACGTAACCAGACATTGTTATATATTTCTGCAAGTTGAGTTTCTATTTTTCAGCAAAGGAGTTTCCTTTCTGAAACTCCTAAGCCATGCTTGCTGGTTAGATATAGCCAGTTAGGATATTTATTTCTGCAAGTTAAGTTTCTGCTTTACAGCAGAGGTGTTTGCTTTTCTTTTTGACCTTTTTCAACTGTAAAATGTTTCTTTTTCTACTTTCATGAAGCCATTTCTGGAATTGTTTCCCCTCGACTTTTAGAAATTGGTTGAAGATGTTTTCACAGCTCCACTGAAGTGTATAAATAAGCTGTACTTAAAAAAAGTGTAGGGCAATTGGTGAACGTCCCCATGCATGGACTTCTCTTAATTGTTCCAGGGACTCATGAACTTAAAACTCTCTTTAACTTCTAACCAGTAAAAAACGCAGTTGAAAGTTTCTTAATAAATAGTTCACCCAAAAAATGAAACTCAGCCCATAATTTACTCACCCTCAAGCCTTCTTCAATGTATACGAGTCGCTTCTTTCAGATGAACACAGCTTTTAGATGCACATACATATCAGTGTAAAGCTAACCCATATGCTGCCAAGGGGTAATCGCATGACTTTTGGAGCAGATCGAATAATCTTTAAATTTTTACAAACTTAAACCATGATTCAAATGACTTCCAGCAGCTGCCAAATGCTCGTTCGTAAGATGCATTCATAATGAAGCATGGCTGCTGAATGACACATGACCTAAGGTGCATTTTATAGACAAACAAGGATAACTTAACACCAATAACTAATTCAAAGTTGAAAATGAAATGACAGAGGATTTCAATGTAAAACAGGAAAGATATTTCCACAACAGACTTATGCGGTTTCAAGAGCTTAGAAATAATCTGAAACTATCCAACACCATTCTACAGCTTGAAAGAGCCAGTATAAAACTAAAAAAATACTCCATTTGTCCAACTCCAACAACACTGAGACTATTGTGATGTCTTTATTAGATGTTTGAACTTCATTTTCTCCATTCACAGCAAGGATCCATTGAGTAAGTGATTTAATGCTAAATTTCTGAACCTCTACATCTTGGATGGCCTGAGGGTGGGTAGGTACATTTCTTTTTGTGGTAAAGATTTACAATGTGATCTCCAGCTTCTGTATTACCTCTGAATGTTTTCACAAAAGACAATTAAATGAGTGTGTATTTGTGCATGAAAGATGTTGTGGTCTGAGAGTGGTGATCTGACCGGGCACTGATAGAAGATCTCACTGCGTGTTCGTCCCTCTGTGCTCTCCAGGGCCATGTACTGGCTGAGGCCGGTATGGAAGCAAAATGTGAGTGGAAGACACTGCCGCATACCCTTCCTCTGCTGAAACCCCCCCGCTGCGGTCTCAATATCCAACAGGTCCTCTGAGCGATAGTGATTGGACAAAGCCATGCTGCCCATCAGCCTGTGGAGAAGAAAGCTTTCTATTCTGATCACACCGAATGAAGTTTGTCTACTTACATCTGTAAAGGGACAGTTCATCCAAAACTGAAAATTCTGTCATCGTTTACTCACCCTTCACTTGTCACAAACCTGCTTTGAGTTTCTTTCTTCTGTTGAACACAAATGAAGGTATTTTGAAGAATGTTGGAAAGCAGCAGCCATTGACTTCCATAGTATTTTTGTTCCTACTTTGGATGTCAATGGCTGCTGGTTTGCAACATTCTTCAGAATATCTTGTTTTGTGTTCAACAGAAAAAAAAATAATTAAAGTTTAAAACCCCCTGAGCGTGAGTAAATGGTGAGAAACATTTAATTTGTGGGTGAACTATGCATTTTATTTTTTTCTGACTGAAGAAATAAAGATTAACACCTTGGATGACCCTCAGTAAACTCTCAGGAAATGTTTATTTTTAAAGGGACCTAATCCTTTAAGCATGTCAAATTGTGAAGCAAATAGACAACAAAGCAAAAACACACAACAAATCTTTAAAACAATTCAAGATATTCTCAGATGGCTTACCCAGGGACCACTAGTTTCTGTCCATTGTGTATCCTATAAGAACAACGGTAGTCATTAGGCAGTTTGCAGCCAATCTGGGCCTCAATGGTGTCCAGCTCATCCTCCCTTACTCCTTCTTCTCAGAGAAAAGAAAAACAAAACCCATCAGTAGACAATAATCATATTATGGAACTTAACATCCATAGGTTTTCACAATTATGTATGGTTGAGTAGCAGTTTGGACAAACCTTTAAGTGAAGCTATCATTCGAGGACATTTCTGATTCAGATAGTTCTTCAGATCATCCCAGGCTTTCTTAAGAGTGCTGTAGTAGTCAAAATAACGACCCAGATCAGCATAATACTCCCGAAAAAGATCTTTCCAGGAAAGGCCTCTTTGGGTTTTGTCTGCCCTGGAAAAAAGATCATCAACTTCAAATTTTATCTACAACAAAAAAATGACAAAAATGTCAAATTCATCAAATAAATTTTAGGTAATTATGAGCTTACTCTGAAAGAAGCCAGTGTTTCTGACAAAGTCTCTTCCATAAAGGGTTATGGCCTGTCAGCTCATTGAGACGACGACTTACAAAACTGCAGCTGAGGGGAAAGATAAGCCAAGACATAAAAATCACACACAAAAGTTAGTTTAGTTAGAGGGATTTCCAACTAATAAAGAGAAACAAATGAGATGTTAACCCCTTTAGAGGTCACTCACTGAAATGGAGTGTTACAGGTGGTTGTTACAAGACCTTTGAACTTTTATGACTTAAAAAAAAAGTAAATTAGATTGTTATCAATATCAATGAAGATACCATATACGAGTTCTCTCTCAACACAGGGTTAAACATAAAATAATATTGTGTCATCAAACTTCAAGCTGATTTTTGAATAATGTTGTAGATGTTAAAACTGTAATTGCAATTCTTTAATAATTTAAGACATACTTAAGGAATTATCGGTTTCTAATTTAGTGAATTACATACATAGGTGAAATGTTGAGTGTATAATTTAAATGGAACAGAAAACTTCCAGAGGAACTTTCACAAACATTCAATCCCTTCAGACTGCAAAGTGGTAAACGTTAAAATGGCGTAAAGCTTCTGACTTTAGGGTAGCTCCTATAAACATTTAGGAAACCTTAGTTTGACCCAAAGTGTCACAACTAGACATGGGTCGGTATGTTTCTGACGGTATGATAACCTTGGATAAAAATATCATGGTTTCACGGTATCACGGTACAGTGATTATTGCTCTAAAATAAGTTTTTTTTTAAATGTCTTAGTAAAAAACAACTACTTTTTGCCCTCATTGAACACAATATACTTAATTTTAGCAAACATTTATAATATTTTGGAACAGTAAACATGTCAGGGTAAATAATTCAAATCAACCATTGACTTCTGCTCTATTCATTAGTTTCAAAAACATATTTCTTAACAATAAGTCAGTCAGTCAGTCTTTATTCATTTCTCGAAGGCAATATGGTTGCAGCATACAAGCATGTCATACATAATACACAAAAGCACATTGTACAATACAATTCTACCCTAAATTTAAAAACTTTACAGCTGAGGGGATGAATGAAAGTTTAAACTGATTTGTTTTACTAATAGTTCTATATTGAATACCAGAAGGGAGAAGAGAAAAAAAACACTTAAAAACCTTTACATATACCTTAAGAATGATATATCATTTTTTTTGTGGTTTCAACTTGTACCCAAACTACGGTAAACCTTTAAATTGATTGTCCCATGCCTAGTCACAACTTGAAGCTGACAAGCATCACGATTGAGGTAAAGTTGTTTTTTTATTTTTTTATTTTTTACTATGGTACTTTGATTATTTGGTCTGAAATCGCATTTAAGTATGATTTCAAAACATTAGCACTATTTAATTAACTGTAAACAATGTTGTGCTTTGATGGTCATTGGCTGTTAATATGATTTTACTATTTAGAATTAGCAAAGATTACATTTCTGAAATGATGTTATTAAGGAGAAAGTCAGAATGTGCGAATATAAAACCAACTTTACCTCAATAGCGTCACGTGACGCTCATTTTCCAGATTAAAATATTTATAATCAAAAGCTTTACTCACAATCATTGAGGTAAAGTTGGTTTTATATTCGTACATTTTGACTTTCTCCTTTATAATATCAATTCAGAAAAGTATTATTTGCCAATGCTAAATATAGAAATCATATTACTGACTATTAAATTATTATATTAAATTATTAAATTATTAAATTATTATATTAACTATTTATTATATATATTATATATATTATTTATTATATATATATATTATTATTATATATATATTATTATATATTATTATTATTATATATTAACTATTTATTATATTATATTAACTAATTATTATATAACTATTAAATTATTATATTATGACTATTAAAACACAACATTGTTTACGGTGAATTAAATAGTGCTAATGTTGTTTAAGTCATACTTAAATGCGATTTCAGACCAAACATTCAAAGGAAGCGTGTCTCTGAACGAATGTGCGAATATAAAACCAACTTTACCTCAATCTCATAATTATCAGTGCACATACAGGGAACTTGCAGTTGTAGGAGAAATAAAGCTTTAATGATGTCCATGATTGTCCGTATAGCCTCCTATCGCATTCTTACTGTCAACTTACATAAAGTCATGCACTTTCATCTTTAAAGAAAAAGATGCATGAGATGACCGGTGTAACAGGTTATAATGTGATATATGTCTTTTTATAGTGACTAAAACGGAAAATAACGCCGCAGAATATGCCTATCAAAAGCACTTGCTAGAGTAAAATTATATGCTATACTGTTAGCATAGCAAGCTAACTGTGCAACTGATATTATTCTTCAAGATCATTCAAGGAAGAAACTTGCTTTAATCGTGCTTACTGTTGCACGGACTGGCGGTATGGCTCGAGTGTAATTTCTACCTGATAAGATCTCGGAAGTCCAGGAATGACAGCACCAGAAGTAAGGGATCAGACGGTAAGTTATCCAAGCTGAGCGCTATGGACGTTGCCATCTTGGTGGCGAATGCAGAAGCGAAGCCCCGCCCCTTGATGCGATGACAAGAGGGCGTGTCCGCACGCTGTTCTGTTATCAAATACTGCGCACATGTCGCCCGCTTTAACTTGACGATTAACCAAGTGAAGGTGAGGAGATGAGATCGAGAGATGTTTAGGATTTTTTTTCCTCATTAATTTTATAGAAGTATTTAGAAAAAATAAATAAATCTTGTTGTCTATTATAAGATCGACCAAACATAGCTATGTAGCTAACACATTTAATATAATTAATGTAAATAATGTTTTAAAATAGACTTTGTAATGACCTTTCTACATAAAACAAAACTGTGATATGTGGCTCTATACTATATACTCCATAATTAGTTAGAAAATCAATCAATCATTATGTTGCCATATTATACGATCAACCAAATATATAAGGTAATACATTTATATAATTCATGCAAATAATATGTTAAAATTGACTTTGTAATAACTTTTCTATATAAAAAATATAAAGCTACAATATGTAGCACTGTACTATATACTGTAT
>CAIGQZ010001108.1:23505632-23523409 GCA_903798205.1 Danio tinwini
ATTATTACACATCTCAATGTTATAACAAATATATAGGCGAATATATTCAAAAATAAAAATTCATTTACAGCAAACTAATCACGCCTTGACAGAATCAGAGATCCCCATTTTTTTACCTTTTTTTGTCATAGGTATTATCTACTTCTCTGGCAATACTAAATAAAAAAAAACATTATTATTTACTAGTGTTAGTTCATTTCTGCAACTTGGCCTATATATTTGTTATAACAATGAAAATACTTTAAAAACTTTAAGTAATGCAATCATTTAAAGCTTAAATGGATGTTAAATGGTTATATTATTACACATCTCAACACATTTTTATTAATGTGGGGGGGGGATGGGGGGACACAGCAACACTTTAGTGACACAATGAATCATCAGTGGCGGTACCCTGAAGAACACCAGCAGCAGAAACGCCAGTGACAATTTTCATTGCAGAATGGTTGCTACTGTGGTAGGCAACCACAATTTTACAATCATATTATACTCACTAAATTAAATAGATTAATTCATTAATATTACATTACCCCGCAAATGTAACTAGTTGTGTTACTTAGTTACTTTTTATGGTAAGTAATGTGTTATGCTATTTTTGAGTTACTTTTGCGTTACTTTTTCTGACCTGGCTGAGGCTTATCTCTTTCAAAACTTGCAATTAACAACACACCCTAGCTACATTTACATTTTTAACATAATTCAAACATAAAAGGATATAATGTTACCTGAGAGCTTAGTGAGCCCAGATCTATACATGCCATATGTATAATGCACAGATTATTGAACATTTAAAGTGTTTGCTATACTTTTGTACTATTTGTCTTAAGTAAAATCACTGTCCTGTGAGATAATATACTTTTCCTTTTCTTCAATGTGTTAAAACTAATGAACAGATTCTCTCATTGACTGTGATTCATTGTGACTACTTTAATTTTGATTCAGCAATAATTTTTTAAAAGCAAATTAATTAAACTAAAAAGCAATTCACATTACATTTTAAAAAAGTAACTCAAATATTATTATCTATTATATTTATTAGAAAATATAATAGATAATAATATTAGTTATTTTATAATAATATTTTATAATAATAGTTATTTTATAATAATAGTTATTTTATTTAGAAAAAGAGTAATAACTCGCGTTACTTCTAATGCGTTACTTCCCACTGGTCACACCAGTATAATTTCCAATATAGCATCTTCCTTGTGGCTGTGGTGACAAGTAGTTTTGTGGTGATTAGAATTTTACATATTTAAAAGAACAGTTATTGCTACACCGATGACTCAAAATAGTGCATTGTAATTGTAAATTGTGAACCTAAAGAGCTTTTCGAGTGTATTATTATGTTAAGCATGCCCGTAGCCAGGGGGGCCCACGGCCAAAAGGTCCAGAATTTGTACTTTTAGTTATTTGATGTAATTAATATCATATGCTATATTTATTATATCATTAATATAATATATTTATATTGAATATTGTAATAAAGTGTAATTTTAAATAACTATGGCCAGTAATTTGAATCCCATGGAGCCTCAAAGCCACAATAATGTGACGCGAGTCACGTGACATAACCCATTGAGTGGTCACATTTGAGTCTATGATGTGACATCCATGCTGAGTAACGCTATGGATCGAAAAGGCCCACCCCTCACTGACAACGGCCCAGAATTTGTCCCATACATGAGCTCAATTGTCCTGATTTGACTGCTATTCCATCATAAATAATGAAAATAATCCATCAAAAAAGGCTTTAAGACCAAACAGAATCCTTTGTCGGCTGTTGCTTCAGTGGGACTATAATCAAATGTAAAAGAAGTCATCTTTTACTACTGTATTGTTTTTAAACAGAGAAAACATTTGCAGGTAACTTTTATTCTAAATCTTGCACCTTATTCCTGAAATAAAAATGTGCAAAAAAAAAAAAAAAAAGGTGTGAATTAAGCACCAGAAGCGGAGCATATGACATTAATTTAAATATATTTTGTCTATTGTTGATATCCAAGAATTCTCAAATGTACTTTTTTTTTACCAAAGAGGCTAGAAAATCTGAAGAATTCATTATTATTGTTTTATTTATTATTATTATTATTATTATTAGTATTATTATTATTATTATTATTATTATGTTTTAATGATTATTTTTTATTGAAATGGCCAAATTGTGACTGTGGACAGGTGAATGTGCTGGCCAGTTTGTTTTTTGTCTAATAAATGACAGTAGGCTACATTTTCTTTTTACTTTAAACTTTAACAGATTCCTCTTTTTTCCTAATGACATATGATGTAATAAATTTGTATTTAAAAAAATTGTCATATTTTTATTGTTCTTTATTGCAAATTTTTTGAAAATATTTTTAGTACATCAAAAAGTGTGGTTATGATGACATCTGACTAGCTAATCCAGCAAAAAAGTACTGCTTAAAATGTCACTAAATGCAGTATTTAAATCTCATAGTTAAATAGAAACTGAGGCGTATAACTGCAAAAAGGTCCACTTTTTGATTGAGAAAAAAGAACCACCCCTTTTACAAGGCTGGCTACGGGCCTGTTAAGTATAGGAACAGAATAACTGAATTCCACACCAATTTAACTGGCATTGAAAAACATGCAATTTTGTTGACCTCAAAAACTGGGTAAGTATAAATTAAGTAGTACTACTTTTCATACGTTAATGCCCTAGTTCTACTAAAACAATTGCGTCAGGGTGATTTTTAAGGCTGGTTTAGTTTTTATTATTTTATAGCCTCAAGATGGCGTCACAGGTCCATTTTCTCTCTGGCGTTCTCAAGGTCAAAGCGATCAAACGTTGCAGCCTCATGGCAAGCGTTTAATTTACAGCTTCATTATTTTAAAGGAATGAATGTCAACCTTAAATATATCCCAAGAAGCAGTAAGGAGCAGACCTGGCCTTATGACTATTAAATTATATTAATGTCCAAACAAGTAGCCTATAAATGATTTAGCCTGGTGCGAGCTATCCTATCAGTTAAAACCTTTACCATAATCTTTTTATTTCATCAAAGGTTCTTAAAGTGTAAAACGTTTTTTGAAGAACTGTTCATTAAAATGGTATATAGGAAAACTCCAAATGTTTTTTCGGTGACACTTAATTTAGAGGGTATACGCAATTGCGCACAAGAGTACGGCATCAAGCAGCATCTCAAAATGTAGGCCCACGTGCAATTTATAAACATCATATTTGCTCAAATCTACCTTAATCCGTAAAAGTCAGCATGAAACAGAATTGTGCAGTAGTTTTTCCTCACTACTGTACATATCTGAGTCAAAGACATTTTGAACCGGTAAAAATGAGAAACTGATTAGTCAGAAACTGACTGGATCATCAGATTACTATTGCTGTGGTCTGTGAGTGACACGTTGTTTCACACTTGTCAGCAGAGATGTTGTTGCAAGGTTTAGGAAGTTATTATACTTTTTAAAAGGAAGTCACATTATTTTAACACTGTAATATTCTCTTAAACTTAAGAATTTTTTTTTTCATACTCTCTAACTCAAACAGCAGCATGTGAAGCCAACAACACCAAGGTTATGGGTTCAGTTCCTAGGAAAAGTGTTAAAATACAAACTAAAATGCTAAAAGAGCGACACTCCCACGCTTCATTCCTCATTATTTTAGGACTCCTTCAATACTGTGAGTGTATATGAAGCTCTGCTACAGCACACTCAGGGTGTGAAGGTGAGTCCACACAGCTCTGACGTAAAGCCTGACGTTCAGCCACTTTGCTGATGATGAAGGGAGGTGGGCTGCAGTCACAGACTTCTCCTTATAGAGGAAGGGTTGCCAGCCATTCAAACCCCTCCCCTTTCATTACCCCCCCCCCCCCCCTCTCTTCCTTCTGCTCTGTCTGGCTGAGTTGGTTTCACATACATACACACACACACACACACACACTTACACATGTGCCACTCTATGTGTCTCCACTCCTCTCCTCTCTCCTCCTCTGCCAGCATGGAGTCACATCATCACTGAAGTGTGGATTTGCTCCTCTTATTTTTTCCTCTTCTCTTCATTCGGTGTGTGTGTGTTTGGGAGTCTGTTCCTGGGCAGGAATGCTGGTGTCGGCGACAGCGCTGTTGGGGGCTACGCTGGGCACTGTGTCTGGAGTGTTGACACTATGTGGTCTCTCCCTGCTTTGCAAGAGCTGTAAAAAGGGGAAACTTGAGAGTGGAGATGAGACTGACCCAGAGAAAGCCAAACCCAGTATCCTGCATACTCTGACACAGGTAAGACACACGTTTACTCACACACACCAGCAGCGAGCCAGCTGCCAGATTAAATGCAGAGCTTAGAAAATGTCACAAGGAACAGATATGAGAAAATATGTTGGGATATGCAGAGAGTGAAATGTTCTGACTCACCTGAGTGGAAGGATAAAAGTGGCGCTTATATAACGCAGGTTAGCTCACTGACACAGAAACAGTGATTTGTGCACCAACAGTGATTGCTTTATTTAAAAAAACTCAGTTGTATTGCTCTTTAGTTGCATAAATACATTGTAAATCAATGTAATGACTGTGTAGGGGTCTATATGGCTTCTTTTTTATTCTTCTGGTTACTAGTAATTGGTGTAGAAAAGCTTTTTTAATGGGGTTGTAATTACAGTTTCAGACATTTTCATTTCGTAATGAGATTTTATTTGTATTATGTGTTTTACTGTCAGTCAAGTTTATGTAAGGAATGTTTGTTGCTGTTCTAATGAGAAGCAAAAGATGTTCATAAATACAGTGAGAAATCAGACAGAGCAAAAAAGATTGATTCTGTCACAGTTCTGAATCTTCTAGAAATAGAAAATGACTTCAGTCTCTCTGAGGCAGAAATATTTTTGATATCAGACCTGCAAATCAAAATCTCTCTCACACAAGTCAGGCTGTGTCAAAGAACACTGAGTTCGTCCAGTAACAGCCTGGTTAAGAGATTATTAGCTCTTAGAAGTGTGTTATTATTAGCTTCTTCTCTAGAGTGCTTTTATAAAAGATAATTAAATTAAAAATGATTTGTTCTGCCATCAATTCACTAAAAACACAGACAGACAAACTGGTGAACACACACTATTAAACTGACACTGAGCGCTGATGTTATTTGACATCTGCTGAGCTTTCCCTGAAACAGTCTAGAGTCACGACTCTCATAGCTGCACATACACACATGATTGTTCTTCTATCACGATCAGTGCTTTCTGTGTTAACTTGTATTGTTTTTATCTAGAGCTAATAATATTTCATTTCCCCTGCCTGTAAATGCAACCCTCATTGATACATTTGTGACATTAATTAGAGAAAAATGGTAACCTTTAATGCTTATTTTTTTGTGTGGACCATTGATTAGTGCTAATACTCACTCACTTTCCTTCAGCTTAGTCCCTCACTTATCAGGGATCACCACAGAGGAATGAACCGCTAATTGCTCTAGCATTTGTTTTAGGTGGTGGTTGCCCTTCCAGCTGCAACCCAGTGCTGAGAAACACCCATGCACTCTCTCATTTACTATATCAGGGCAGCCACAGCAGAATGAACCGCCAATTACTCTGGCATATGTTTTATGCAGCGAATGCCCTTCCTCTGTGCATACATAAATAATCACTATTCATCAGTAATCTCAGTGCAGAATATGTGTTTGCTAAAAATTGGAGTTAAGGGGGGGTGTCATGCAACTCACAGAGCAAAATTGATCAGGAGTGTAATGTATTCACTGAAAGTGCCACTAAATCTACAAACACATCTGTCAGCTGGCTCTCTCTTCTTCCCAATATTCAACATTTTCATTGGAATTTGGTTTTAAGGGTTTAGCTAGAACTTAATATTTCAATCTCCCATAGTTATTTGGGAATATGTGTTATTCACATTTGAAAAATAATAGTGTTTTTCCACAAAATTATGTGTTTGTCTGTTTAATTTGTCATTTATTCAGTGTCAGTCTAATTTATTATTAAAAAATTAAATTCGATGAATTCTATCCATTTTTCTGTTTACATTTTAAATGTATGAAATTGTCTGATGTTATGTGAGTTTACTCAGAAATAATGTTTAAATAAAATATATCTAATATAATAAATATAAATAAAATATCTAAGAATCACAAAGCAAAAATGCATATGTGATATACAAAGATCTTTTTTAAATGATGAAGTCTCAGAGCAGCTTAGGAGATAAAGTTCATGTGCTCCTGTACTAATATAATAAGACACCATCATCAAACACAAAGATAAGCCGAAAATAATAATAATAATAAACAAAACAAAGCAAAACAAAAAGAGCACCGTCTCTTTGCACCATTATTTATTATTAATGAACAGGAGGGGTTGAGAGATGATAGAGGAATATGAATGTCCTCTTCCTCCCATTTTACTGTGCACTCCATTTCACTACGATAACTGTCCACCTGGGGGAAATGGAGTGTTTTCATATTGATTTTTTTCTTTTCATTCATGCTTGACTGTTTTAGACTCTACACATCAAACCTCTGATGAAACCTGAAACTAAAATGATTAGGCCCTGTCTCATGTCTGTGACGTAGCAAGGTGGTTAAAATCAATGCAGTGTACAGAATATGTCTGCATAATTTAGAGTTTGAATATATTAAAGTATTATCAGAATTTATTATTGTATTGTTACGCTCTACTTCTGGGAATGAAATGTATTTATACAGTACAGGGTGCGAATTAGAGGGAGGGGGTTTGTGGAGGATTGGCCCCCCTAATTAACACTTGATGCCCCCTTAAGGACGTCAAAACAAGATGTATTGGGGGTCAGTCTTTTAATACTGGGAAATGTTTTACTCTGATATGTAATTAAAATTAATAGATAACATAAATATACATTTGACCACCCCTATAATGGTTCAAACCCTTGTGAATGCATAATCGCACCAATCAGTCTATTCGAGTAACACGTCTAAAATTGGTAGATCTAGAGCCCTGATAAACATTGTGTTCACAAGACTTTGTTTTCTTCTAAAATAGGTTTTTGTATCTACATTTAGCCTGAAATAAAGTCAAATTAGATGCAGTTTGTAGTTTAACCAACAGTAACATCTGTAATAGCTAATGAGAGACTATTGTAGGTCAAAATACACTAAATATCCCTCAAAAGGGTGAAAACTTAATTAAGTTTTATTAATAAACTAGACATAAAAAAATGCATAAATGAGTAAAGCAAGTATTACACAAACTAACCAAAACAGTTGACCTCCCTGATCGTCAATGTTTAATTTCCACACTGCAGACACAAAATGCTAGGTATTTTTAAGCATTTGTTAGAGTATGCTGGGTCTATATGCTATATTATTTGGTTGATTGGGTTCTAATTTTCTTGAATATACTCTTTGGTTAAGATCAATATGTCTCAAAATCACTTTGTAAATGTAAAAAAATACCGAATACTTTGAGTAGAGCAGTGGTCCTTAATATATTTACAGAAAGAAATTGACAAAATATCTTTAAGGAACTTTATATTCTAATGATTTTTTGCATAAAATAAAATTAATAATTTTGACTCCTACAGTGTATTTTGGGTGAGGGTAGGGGGTTGAACATGGTTGAGAATTAGAGTTTTCTAGTACCAGTTTTATTTATCTTTTATTAGCATTTTTATCCATTATCCCCAAAAAAATTATATTGCCCTGTATTTCATTCATTTATTCATTTTCTTTTCGGCTTAGTCCCTTTATTAATCAGGCATCCCCACAGTGGAATGCACCTCCAACATATGTTTTATGCAGCGGATGCCTTTCTAGCGGCAACCCAACATTAGAAAACACCCACACACTCTTGCATCCACACACATACACTACTGCCAATTTACCTTATTCAATTCACCTATAGTGCATGTCTTTGGACTGTGGGGGAAATCAGAGCATCCGGATTGCCCTGTAGTTTATAATTTGTATTTTCTCTTTCTACTTTATGTGCATATTTTAGCTCAGTGTGCATAAGTGCACTGAACCCATCCAGCCTCAAGCATCTCTGAAGTTTCCTCAAATTTACCGGCCCAAACCTTCTGTGACTTCTCAAGAGGTGATAAACTACAAGGAACATGGAGCTTCCAATGACACGTCTGCAGCCGAGCTCGACACCTGTAACCAGGCAACCAAACGTGAGGAGGTTTTCACCCTCCCGCGGCAAGGTAAAGAAATGACAGCTCAAATATAATGGAACTCAATGGGGAGGATCTGTGAATTTGTGAGCGCGACTGATTTTCTTGTGCGTTCCAGTCCACTTCAGCCAGTGGGAGACACCAGGTCATTTCAAGAGGGTCAGAAATCTATAAATGTGAGACTGACTTAATTTATTAGCTGAAATAATTATGATTGATAACTATTAATTTACGCTTCAATGGGCTTCATGTAAACTGAAATTTCTGCCATGCAAGACACCAGTGGCATTTGTTATTGCCCAGTGGCGATTGCCAACCTCTCGCATTAAAGCAGTGAAACCTGCTATTGTATTCATGCCTGGTGTCTGAGCTACATTGAGCTGACTCATAGAGCACAGATTCCATCACGATAAGTAAAGATTAAACACAATATAATAATTCATGATCAAGGCCTTCCTTTCTGAACCAGATTAAAACACTCGCTATAGCAGATGCAGAGAAAGTAAGAAGCATCATGTTTCTTAAAGAACTTAACAAATGTGTGTACACTGTAAAAAGCAATTCGTTAAAAAAAGTGAGTAAAAACTGATTGCCTTTAAATTATTAAGTAGATGAACTATGTGCATAATTCTAAAAAAATCAAATTAAGTCAACATTTCTAAGTAACAACAGAAATACTTACATTATTTAAGTAAAGTCATTTTTAAGGCAAACTTTTTAAAGTAATTGCTTTTTTACAGTGTATGTGCATAATTATAAAAGTTAAGTCAAGTCAATAGGTTTACTGACTTTAAGTAAAATCAACTTGTCATTTTTATGGCAACGGATTTACTCGCTTTTTCCAACTAATTGCTTTTTTACAGTGTACTGTATGTGCATAATTATGAAAGTTAAGTCAAGTCAGTGGGCTTCCTAGCTTTTTTAGGTAAAATAAACTTTTCATTTTGAAGGCAATGGGTTTACTCACTTTTTAAAAGCAATCATTTTTTACAGTGTACTTGACATACACTCAAAATTAGAATTTTTTGCTCGTTTAATCTACTTATTTAAAATGTGCTAAAAAAAACACAATTCTTGAGATTTCATTGAGACAACTTAATTTTTTTATGTTTAACGCACATAAATTTGTTAAAAGTGTTAAGTTAACTTAATCGATTTGTGTGGAACCTTGCATTTTTTACTGCTTGCTTAAACTACTAATTTAATATAAGCTGAAACAACACAATAGTTCAGATTTTTTTTGGGCAAACTTAATTGCTTTAAGTTCAATCCACTTAAATTTGTTACATTAACTTAACTGATTTGTGTTGGGACAACATGAATGTGGAACTCTGCATTTTTAACAATGGGCTAGAGTGCCATAATGTTGCTTCTATACAACAGTTAACCAAGCAGTTATTATATCACATATTAAAGAGCCCCTATTATGGGTTTTTGAAAATGACCTTCCATGTAGTTTGTAACACAGCTCTTAGTGAAGTGAAATATCCAGCTAAAGCTTAAATCAGAAAGTGGACAGTTTTTAAAACTATTGATTCATCTATAAAAGAGTCGACTCATAGTGGTTTAAATGAATCGTCTTTATAACGAATCTTCAGCCGTTTCGGCGTGACATCGTTGCGAAACATAATGGTTGCGCGCGCAGACCCGGCAAAATTCAAACCTGCGGCCCCGCCCACTAACACAGCAGCAAGACGCTCATGAAGACGCTGTGTTTACCTGGATATTATTGGAAGTGTGAGGGAAAGGTGTCTTTCAGAAATCTGCACTCTTACAATGGGCGATCTATCACTACACAGCTCATGCATTAGTTTTTTTCCTCCATCTTGTAATGGACAGACAAGACACCAGGGGTGCGGGCAAAATAAGGATAAATTATTAGGTACACGCTGTGCTTCGGGCTGGTGAGCAGCACTGAAAAGGCTTGCAAATGGAGAGCGGGAGCCCGCAGAGATAGCTTGTCAGAGGACAGAGGATGCTACAACCTCCCGGCTGGGGATGTGATTGTTTAGAAAAGCAGAGTACAGGTAAGCCCTTAGAACATATAGCAGTTCACAGACGAGGTGCCACAGCAATGATTGCAAATAGAAATGATCTACATGTTTTGTTACTAGTAACCGCATGTACTGTATCAGGTTAACTCTTTATATTCTCATATCGCGTCGAATGCAACGTTGTAAACGCGACGCGTGCTGCTTTGTTTACAGATTTAAATGCTTTCGTGAGCTTGTTCCACTGCCGTTTGTCGTTGCTATGGCCACCGTTAGCTGATCCTGCACACGTGCAGCGGTCAAGGTTCAGAATAGTTCAGCTTTTGCTGCTGTGTGGATTAAAACTGAATGTGTCATACATATGCTAGTGTTTAACTGCACTACTTTTGGCGCTGAGGTGTCTAAATAACACTGTTGAGAACCGGGTACTGTTTACTGTGGTGTTAGTAAGTTTATTTTGAAGCGTGTTTCGGGCGTCCGCTGCGATCGGATCCTAAACCAATGTTGGCGACCCGCGGGCTTGATAAACCATGCTGGGCATTTTACTGTCTCGCGCTGAATGCTGTCGACCAATCGCAACAGGTTGTCATCGGTCCAATCAGCGCAGATTAGCTTCGCGCTAAGCAGGGCTTTGGAAACAAATGAATCACTAAACGATTCATATGGGAGTCGCTGGGATAATTAGTTAAAAATAAATGCAGATTATAAGACCATGAAAGTGTTTTTTGACCTTGCATATATATCAGTATGTTGTTGGAGACCCATAAAACCAAAATATGACCCTTTTCAATGTGTAATAGGGGCTCTTTAACATTTTATACACGTCACTGCCTTTTACAACATAAATGTTTGTTCCACCAATGAATGTGGTTCTTTCAAGCAGCACTCGGGAATGAATGAAAATCCAAATGAGTGAATTGGATAATTGATTCTGTGACTCATTTTTAAAAAGATAGTCACCACTGATTGGTTAACTGATTCCACCTGCAGTAGGAGTCATAGAATAAATGCATGTAAACAGTTAAAATTCTCAGGAGTACCAGAGCTATCTCTGCTATTCCTTTACAATACATGATGGGATTTCTGGGAGAATGCTCATTTACTCAGAATTTAATCTGCTCTAACATTCATTTCCTCGACAGCTTCTGCTGATGAAACACCTTGCACATCTGAGCAAACTGGTGCCATGACGACAAGTAGCTCCATCCTATATCCGAAACTGCACTTCTCCATAAACCTGCACAAAGAAAGCGGAGAGCTACACATTAACATTGTTGAAGGTAACAATCACTCATCTACTCTGCCGTTTCTAGAAAGAATTGAAGATTGAATCTCAGACTAAATTGGATAGCATTCGTTGGATTAACGTACGTAAAAAAGGATGTTTCAGATTTGCTGGATTGCTGAAATGTTCTAATAATATAATAAGAATTCACTAGTGATGCATTGATTATGCATGTGGTTCAAAACGCTTACTTTTTTCAGAAGAATTTTAGTAGCGCAGTGAAAATGTATTAAATAAATTGTGCTTTTTAGTTGCTGCAACACTGCAGCTCAGTTTTCAGTTCCCAGCAGCACCCAGGAATGAGTGAATCCTGAATGAATCCAATTGATTGAATCAAATGATTGATCCTAAAAAGACAGTGACCACTTACTGAATAACTGCAGAAAGAGTCACTGAAAAATCCATACCACTAATGCATACCGGAGGTCCAGAAAAATTCCCAGGAGGACCAGACTATACAGTCTCTGTTTTTACAGTACATTGTGTCTTTGACAAGCACATCAGCTCAAACGACCAAATGACTCCAAAGCCACTCAGTTTTCAGTACACGCGCAGGCCATCAGAAGGTTATGAAAATGGTGCTCTCAATTATCTGGACTTCTCTATACTAAACACTACTGGATTAGACAACTTGTTAAATATCCAACCACTATTTGGAATATGACAGAGACTTCTGACTTTTCACACTGGCATTTATTTATATTTATATATGCCAAATGTGAAATGTCAGAAGTCTCTGTGAGTGTATGCTGCAAATAAAATTTCCCTACAGGGACAAATAAAGTTAACTAACTAAAAACTAACTAACCAACTAATATGATTCCCCTCCATATTTTATCTAGTTTGGGTGGCATAAAAATTTTTCTTACTCGTAAACCATTTAGGTCCACCGGCAACTATACTTGCTGAAGTTCATAGTTGCCATTTTCCTTTTATAAGTTATTTTCTACATGTTAACCCTATCTAATTTCTCAATGACATGCAAGCAAACAACCAAATAAAAGATTTCAAGAAAGAAAAAAGCAAATTGTTTTACTGTCTGTGACATGAGGCCTTAACCATTTAACTGATATCTTTACTTTAAAGTAGCCTTTTTTGATTCACAATTTGATACACAGCTAAATCCTCAAAGTAAAATTAACTTCTCTCACTGGTCCCACTCCTACAAAGAGTTAAAATAACACTGGAGCAGAGTTAAAATGCTGAGTGAACAGAGAATAATGAACTCCTGCTGTTAAAAAGCAGAATCACTTAAGACAAACACAAAACTACAACCAAATTTAGTCACAACCTTAGGCCCTGCTGTCCACACAAACATCGGTTTTGTTGCAGCTTTTTTCTGCACAAAACCACAGTATCAGGTCACTGAAACCCACATTTTTGAAAACTATTGTCAGGATGAAGATTTAAAAAATGCCAGGGTCTGTGTTTTTAGAAAATTAAGAATTTTTTTGTTTTAGTTTTTTTCTACAAAAATACCTGCGTACGCGTGGACATGGCCTTAGCATTTTAGAAAATTTCAGCTCATAAGTACCCAAACAACACAAATAGAATCAGCAGCTTTACTTATTACTAAGCTGTTTGACTATTTCTGTCAGATGTCTACAAAAGTCTGTATTGTGAGATTTACTGAAAATACTTGTTTTGTTAGAAGTCACCATTGTCATATGTATTTGCGTTTGTATATTTACACCAGTATTTACTTTACTTTTTGAATCTTAATTTTTTACTTTTTTTGTTTTGTTTTTTGACTGCTGTAACTCAGCAGATTGGGACCAAATACTCTCTACTCTTAGGATTTTGCTGTGTATAAAATATATTATTGCAATATTTGTAATAATTTTATATAAAAAAGTTTATAAATATATATAAAAACTTTTTCATTTATATTTTTGTCACACAGTAGTCTGCTGGGGAAACTAGTGTGTGTTTATTCACTTTAAGAAAAATAGATAAATTCTTTGTGTTAATTTTCAGGGGGTTCATATTAAATGGTTTTCTAATTTAAATCATAATAAATGCATTAAATGTGAATTAATCTGTTAAAAGCAGTTGTTTCGAGTTAGAATGCCAAATGTTCTCCTCTTATTTAAATTTTACATTGAAGGGTTCTTACAACTTATTTGCCCACCGCCGCATATTCAAAAACGATTTTCTTGAAAAAAATCAAAAACCTGGAGAAAATGAATGCGAAGCAGGTTCATATAGGACATCATGCATGAAACAAGGCTGCATGCATGAAACCATTAAAAAAATTAGGAAATAAAAGATGGTCTTCTATGTACATGAGGAATTCTTAACAAAATACAATTTACCCATACCACTAAAGGAATTTACAATGGTTTTTGGTGCAATCTCACCTAAAATATGTATGTTGTATAAACAACAAAACAGATTAAATTATCAGCTATTACCACAATTTTCACCCAGTGACACTCCGATAGGTAAATTATGCTTTTCCTGTAGTTGTACGAATAATAACAGGTCAATAAAAGCCCTTTTCCAGAAGGATGTTGCATCAAAACCAAACAAAATAGTATATTGGAATACATTTATGAGTGATGGTGATTGAAAAAATGTTTGGCTTGTGCTTAATCGCTATCTCTTACAAACAAGGTTAAAGAGATTTTGTTTAAAATCCTTGACAGAATATATCCTGCCAAACCTTATTTAACAAAATAAATAAATAAATAAAATAATAAAAAAAATAATAATTATATATATATATATGTGTGTGTGTGTGTGTGAAATGTATCTTTTGCAAGCAAAGGCCAGAGAGCGCTGTTTATATATTTTGCTATTGCTCATGTGTCATTTTTTAGGTGAAATGTAATAGGTTTTTTTGCTGTCAATATTGCTAAAAAATATTACTTTAAATTGGAAAGAATTTTTTAGCAATGTTTGAAAGCTCTAGAGACAAAAAGACCCATACATTTTTTATTAATTTCTTTCTTTTAATGGCCAAATTTCTTATTCATAAATGTCATTTTTCAGGGAAAAATCCAAGTTGTATTGCATTTAAAAATGAAGTGAAGCATTATATTGAGTCCACATTACCCTCAAAAAATCAAAAAGGTATGCGAATTGTACAAGCCTGTACATCATTTCATGTATTCCTGTGATATTGTTTATATCTCTAGCCTTTGAAATTTTCTTCACATTTGTTGTACTTGACTTGCATTGTATTTTTTTTACATTATTCAATAAAAAAGCCATCAGAAGGCCACACAACATGAGCAGATCCAGTATCTGCTAAAAGCAGGCTTTGGTGTTAAACTTCCTCTCAGGGCTCATCCAGGTGTGTTTGCAGGATAGAGGTTTGAGAATTCCGGGGCCTGGGGAAGGTTTTGATATTCAAAACTCTCTGTGATTAAAGCAAATAAAAGCCTCTTCCAGGCAGCTTAAATCCTTTTAATCACAGAATTATCATTTCAATAGCTGCAGCCTGATTGATACACATCATTATCTGTAATGAGGGTAAATCTGCTTTAAACTCAAAACCTCTATTCAGCTCATTCAAACAGGAAAAAAGGAGCGAAAGAAATGTAGAAAGAAATGAAAAGTGAGGAGTCATAAATAAAAGACAATAAGTACTTTTGTGACTCTTGGTGATCCAATTTCACATCCTGCTCCTTGTTATATTATGATTCAAATTGTCTTTTTTTGCACAGCGGAGAACATATCAGTGGAAACAGGCTGTGAGGGATATATATCAGGGTGTGTCAGTGTCTCTGAAGAGCAGAAACATGCACACACAGCAGCCCACAAGCTGGCAGCGCATGTGCAGTGGGGCGAGGAGCTGGTGTTTGCACTGCCTATGAAGGGCACAGAAGACACTGACAGTCTAAATGGAGAGGTGGCGCTTTCTCTTCACTGCTGTGACCGATTCTCCCATAACTCCACTCTGGGCATGATGCGCTTCAAGCTGGCCGATGTAAGCATGATGTTGGACGCCGACTGCTGGGTTGACTTACAGCCACCCAAACAGGTGAGAAACATTGCTTCAAAATGTCAACAAGTCAAAGTAACCATTGGCAAGTTTTTATAGACCCTTTTCCGAAGATGGCGATGACACGTTTAACACGTTTGACACGTCATCGGTATCTTAAATCGGTTAATATTTTTGTTTAAAAAAATGTATATTTATAAGGTGGGTGTAATTTTGCCAAGTACGATGCAATCCTGGATTAACTTCTTTGTTTATCCTGGAACATCCTTTTTGTTCGAAAATGTAATCCCTACATATTCCCTACCCCAAACCCAACCATAACTGTAAATTATTCCCAAAATCAGAGGGGAATAATAGTTGGATAACAATCATAAGGAAGTGCATATCCCTAACCATAAACCTAAACTTAACATAAACTGTAAACAAATCCCTTAATTCTGATTGACTAACTAATGTTGTTTCAGGATCAACATAGAGGTTAATCCAGGAACATGTCCTACTTGGTGAAATTGTTAGTGTGATTTTTAACAAGTAGGACATGTTCCTGGATCAACAACTAATGTAATCCTGGAACAACAGTCCAGTTAGTCAATCAGAATTAAGGGATATGTTTACAGTTTATGTTAAGTTTAGGCTTATGTTCGTCCACATGATTATTATTCAATTATTATTCCCCTTGGTGGCACAGTGGGTAGTGCTGTCGCCTCACAGCAAGAAGGTTGCTGGTTCGAGCCTCACATTTCTGTGTGGAGTGCATTTTCTCCAGTTTCCCCCACAAGTCCAAAGACATGCACTATAGATGAATTGGGTAAGCTAAATTGTCCATAGTGTATGTGTGTGAATGAGTGTGTATGGCTGTTTCCCAGTATTGCTTTGTAGTTGGAAGGGCATCTGCTGCGTAAAACACATGCTGGATAAGTTGGCGGTTCATTCCGCTGTCGACCCCTGATTAATAAAGGGACAAAGCTGAAAAGAAAATGAATGAATGTTATTCCCCTCTAATTTTGGGAATAATTTACATAAGGGATGGGTTTAGGTGCAAGGACAATAACAATCGCCATAAAAACCATAACATTAGATGGCATCAAGTACAATAATAAACAAGGAAATTAAAAAAATAAAATAAATAAAACAAACAATACTGCTAATATAACAATAGTAAAAAAAAAACAAGGTACAAGGAAAAATTATCAAATTAAACAGTATTTACAAAGTTCTTATAAAATTTCAGTTTTTACACTTTTTTTACTATAAACATTTTGTAATATAGTATTTTAACAATTTAAGTTACAAAGAAAATTCTGCAAACTGGGTAATGATGAAGAAACTTTACATTTGTGAATATAATATTTACCCAACAAAATAAATACATTTCCTATAAGTTCTATGTTATGTTTGTCATGAGAAAAGTAACAAATTATATCACACATGAAAAAATCAATGTTTATCTTACATTTTGATGTTAAAAAAACAGATAAATCAGACCAAAACCCTTTAACGTGGGCATTTGACAAAAAGATCGATTCGATATTTGTGTTACAAAAGACACAATTTGAATTAGGATAACCAAACTTAGATACATCTCATATGTGGGTAAGATATTGTGTAACTCTTTTAAGTGTAATTCTTTAACTTTGTTGGAAACACAGAATTTGTAAGGTAAAAGCCAAGTTTTTTTTTTCAATTAATTTGATCTATTAGAGAGTGATTCTTTTCTTTGATTGAAACACATTTCCTATATTTTTGTTACATTTTAGGTCGTAAATGCATCTTTCCTCTACTAAAAAGGTTGGTTCTTTTTTAACAGTCGCTTCGAATGACAAGTTGCATTTCATTAATTTAATCATTGTATGAAATTCTTTTTAATGAACATAATTTTTAATCCAATTTACTTTGAAAGTGTAATTGATGTCAAAAAAGCAATCATGTCAAAACCACCATCAGCTTTTTTACATTTTCTAGACTACCTTTAGATGTTAATCCAGAATCACATCATACTTGGCAAAATCACACCCACCATATTTCTAAAGCTATACTTTTTATTTACATTTTTACAAAATTGAGTGTCACTGTCTTCTCCCTACAAATAAGAAATGAACTCAGATATATGGCAGAATGTCGAATGACAAATTAGAAAAAAGTATTCCAAAGACTCACACAATTGAAACAGGAATGAGCTTAGTAAATAATGAAATTGTCAAAGGGCAGTGCCAGTACATTTGCTGGGAAAGATATCAATGGATCATTCAGGGAAAATCAATTCAGCTTGAACTGATTTCTATTTCATACATTCATTTTCTTTCAGCTTAGTCCCTTATCCTCAGTGGTGATTTCTATTTATTGAACTTTAAATAATGCTTAGTCTGAATGTGTCTGTGTGTGTGTGTGTCTGTGTGTGTGTGTGTGTGTGTGTGTGTGTGTGTGTGTGTGTGTGTGT
>CAIGQZ010001108.1:23523419-23534728 GCA_903798205.1 Danio tinwini
TGTGTGTGTGTGTGTGTGTGTGTGTGTGTGTGTGTGTGTGTGTGTGTTAATGCATGTGTCATGTAGGTAGAGATGTGGAAAAGTTAGCCGGTCAGTTGTGATCTTCATAGTTCTGTGATGGAAATTTACTTAGTGATATAGTCCTCAAACACACACTTGCACACACTTGCAGACACCTTACTAGTAGCAGGTTGGACCCCCTTTTGCCTTCAGAACCGCCTTAATCCTTCATGGCATAGATTCAACAAGGTACTGTAAATATTCCTCAGAGATACGGGTTCATATTGACATGATAGCATCATGCATATGTTGCAGATTTGTCAGCTGCACATCCTTGATGTGAATCTCCCATTCCACTACATCCCAAAGGTGCTCTATTAGATTGAGATCTGAAACCAGTCTGAGATGATTTGCAATTTATGACATGGTGCATTATCCTGCTGGAAGTGGCCATCAGAATATGGGTACACTGTGATCATAAACGGATGAACATGGTCAGCAACAATACTCAGGTAGGCTGTGGCGTTGATGCAATGCTCAATTGGTACTATAATGGGCCCAAAGTGTGCCAAGAAAATATCCCCGACACTATTACACCATCACCAGCAGCCTGATCCATTGATACAAGGCAGGATGGATCCATGCTTATATGTAGTTGATGACAAATTCTGACTCTACCATCTGAATGTCGCAGCAGAAATCAAGACTCATCAGACCAGGCAACATTTTTCCAATCTTCTATTGTCCAATTTTGGTGAGAGTAGACTGTAATGAAAATGATCATAATAATAAAATAAATATAAGTTCTTTTTATTTTGAAAGTGAATAAAAGATAGACGTATTCAGTTAACAGATGTCACAAACAAGTAAACCCCACAGGTCTGTCTATCTTTTTACAGAATACAACGTGATTGTTCATAAAGTACAGCAGTAGTTTCAATATTCTTCTGACACACTACTGCCATGGTTCCACACTTGATGCTATATGAGTGAATTTATTATGGGATGCTGACTGTGTGTTGATGTGTTTCTCAGTCTCCACAAGAGCAAAGTGCACATATTGGCAGGAGTTTATAAATAGCTCAGACGTTTCTTTTGGACATCCACATCCTGCAGGTTATTGCACATAAGAGGTGTTATGAGCATAGACCTGAGAATTTATTTCAAGAAACTGTACTCTCTCCACACCTTGTTTGCTTCAAATCACTCTCTTGGGTCCAGGCCAGTCACGCACACGCGCACACACACACACACACATTCCACCCCCACTGCTCTGTGATCTGCTGATGATGTCATAGACCTCTATTGCAGGAGATCTTTATCTGCGTCATCACACCTCCCAGAGGAGATCCGCTTCTAACAGACACACACACAGACATGCCAGGAATTACTAACCACCATTGGACTGCAGGGAGAGTAAGAGAGAGAGACAGAGAGAGAAAGGAAGGAAGTAATGCATGAGCAGACTGAGAGGTATTTGGTGTGTGTGTGTGTGTGTGTGTGTGTGTGTGCGTGTCTGTGTGTGTGTGTTTGCATGTAGAGTATGGCCTATGATGAACATGATGACGCAGATTGGATGATGCCCTTCAAAATGTTTTATGTGTTCATATACAACATTCATAAATGCTTTATCATTGTAAGAGCTCTCATTACGATTCATATTTCATTAATGTGGATATTTCAGATACGATGTATGAATGCAAGAAGACCTTGAACTCATTTATGAATGAGGGAATGAAATGAAAACTGTACACCCACCAACCACTTCATTAGATACACTTTGCAGAACTGCCTTCAGTTTTTTCTTTTTTAATTAAACAAAGTTTTGGAAAATTGGTGGCATGGTGGCTCAGGTTAGCACTGTCACCTCACAGCAAGAAGGTTGCTGGTTCGAGTCCTGGCTGAGTCAGTTCTCATTAATGTGTGGAGTTTGCATGTTCTCCCTATTTGCATGTTCTCCCCGGATGCTTTGGTTTTCCCCACAGTCCAAAGACATGCGCTATAGGTGAAGTGAATAAACCAAATTGGCCATAGTGTGTGTGTGTTTAAATGAGTGTGTATGGAAGTTTCCCAGTAATGGGTTGCAACTGGAAGGGCATTCGCTGTGTAAAACATATGCTAATTTGATAGCACCATTCAGTTGTACAAACTGCTTTGAGAATTAAGTTTTAAAGGCACTATATAAAAATGCATTATTAATAATATTATTATTTATAGCTGCACATCATTATCTTGCTGGAAGTAACCATCACGAGATGAAGACACACTGAAAATAAAAGGATGGAGATGATTAGCAGCAACAATAGCCAAGTAGACTGTGTTCAAATGATGCTTAATGTACACTCATCGGCCACTCGTCCAACTGCTCATTAACGCAAATTTATTATAAGCCAATTGCCTAGCAGCAAATCAATGGATTTAGGCATGTAGACATGGTCAAGACGATCTGCTGCAGTTCAAACCGAGCATCAGAATGGGGAAGAAAGGGGATTTAAGTGACTTTGAATGTGGCATGGTTGCTGGTGCCAGACGGGCTGGTCTGAGTATTTCAGAAACTGCTGATCTACTGGGATTTTCACGCACAACCATCTCTCACTGCAGAAGACCACACCAGGTGCCACTCCTGTCAGCTAAGAACTGGAAACTGAGGCTACAGTTTGCACAGACTCACTAAAATTGGACAATAGAAGATTGTAAAAACGTTGTCTGGTCTGATGAGTCTCGATTTCTGCTGTGACATTCGGATGAAAGCATGGATCCATCCTGCCTTGTATCAACGGTTCAGGCTGCTCGTGGTGGTGTAATGGCGTGGGGGATATTTTCTTGCCACACTTTGGGCCCATTAGTACCAATTGAGCATCATGTCAATGCCACAGCCTACCTGAGTATTGTTGCTGACCATGTCCATCCCTTTATGACCACAGTGTACCCATCTTCTAATGGCTACTTCCAGCAGGATAACGCACCATGTCATAAAGCGTGGATCATCTCAGACTGGTTTCTTGAACATGAAAATGAGTTCATTGTACTTAAATGACCTTCACAGTCACCAGTTCTCAATCCAATAGAGGACCTTTGGGATGTGGTGGAACAGGTGATTCGCATCATGGATGTGCAGCTGATAAATCTGTAGCAACTGCGTGATGCTATCATGTCAATATAGACCAAAACCTCTGAGGAATATTTCCAGTACCTTGATGAATCTATGCCATGAAAGATTAAGGCAGTTCTCAAGGCAAAAAGGAGTCCAACCCGGTACTAGGTGTACCTAATAATGTGGCTGGTGGGTGTAAAGTATGTGTGTCAAGAAATATTCCACACACCATTACACCACCAGCTTTAACCACTGAAACAAGGTGGAATGATTTCATGCTTTCATGTTTTTTGTGCCAAAATCAACCCAAGTCTTTTTCCATCGACCATGGCGTGTTCAAGAACACACAAATCTCCTTTCTTCTTTAGTCTGATCTTCAGTTTGACCTACAGCAGATCTACTTGACCATGTGTGATTAGGATATATGTGTGCTGGTGAGATATTTGTGTTAGGAAATTTTTGAACATGTGTAAGGGACTGGTGAATAAGCTGCATGAGCAGAAATTGGGTTCACATTCAGACTTTGAAAATAACTACTGTATGCTAATATGACTCGGTGACAAGAACATTAATCAAAATAATGATTGCGATACCCTAAAGCTTTCGATCTTTTTAATTTGAATTAAAGTTATCTGTATTATTCGTCACTGTCACTGCCCTGGAGTGATACGAAACATGACGGTTTGATAAATCCAATCTAGTTCGAGATTATATTTCAGCAAATGTGTGGAAGAAAATGTCACGTTCTGCTCATGCAGCTGATTAAGTGGGACCGACTGAAGGCAGGGCATATTAGCATAAGGTCACGATGGTAATGAAATACCATCTTTCAGAGTGTTTAATCTGAGAGCTGAGCAGACAAATTTATGATTTAAAGTCAGCAAATTTTGCCCTGAAAGACGTGCCGGCCATGTTCAGTCTGCCTCACAAATGACTAAAACATTTGCATGAAATGATTTTGTGTGCAGTCAAAAGCCATGTTCATTAACATCGCAAAGAGGTCTTTGTGAATATGCAAATATATATGTGAACACAGAGATGTAATAGCTGTAAGACTAATAAATAATAAGAAAGTAATAGATGTATGAGAGAAAAATAGCCTGACAACCTGGCAGCTGTGGATTCTCACATCAATTTAGTATAATTATTGCGACACTGTTCAACAATATCTAATATTTTGCATTACTTTGATGGGTTTAGGGTTGGAGTGGGTGGGGTCGTGGTAGGTAGGTGTTTATAAAATACAAATAATGGGTAATTTAATAAACATTATGAATAATACTCTGTATAGTCACTGTTTTTACATTACTGTGGTGGTTTGGTTTAAGGTTGGAGTGGGGGAAGATGTTAATCACATAACATTAAAGGATAATTATGTAAACAAATAATAAAATAGTATTAATATCAATAATTCTAGTTAATTTCCGACCAAAGCTGTATTCCTTCTAACAACAATCATTTAACTCGTGTTTTGTTTTAGCAGGAAGTGACATCATCCACTGGAGAGTTACTGTTGTCGCTCAGTTATCTACCAGCAGCCAACAGACTTGGGGTGGTAGTAATGAAGGCTAGAGGACTCCAGTCAGATAAACTCAAAGACAGCATAGGTATTTACATCAACACACAACAACGACACTCAAATCAAAGTGAACAATTCCAAATCAAAATGTGGTTATTCGGTTTATCATCAGACATATCAGTTCTAAGATGGAAGTGAAACAAAGAGCCAGCAACTCAATTAATTTGATAATTCAACTAAAATTATTAAACTATTAGAAAAAAGTTTGATGCAATAAAGATTTTTATGTTTTTAATAGAAGTCTCTTTTACTCACCCAAAATGCATTTATTTGTACAGAATCCAATCAGTAATATAGTGAGATATCATTAAAATTTAAACAGAACAGTTTTCTATTTTATTTGAATTTAAAATGTAATTTATTCCACTAAAGACTGGAGCATGACCTTCAATATGGCCATCACTGGAATAAACGACTTTTGTTTTTCATTAATTCAAGGGCTTAGTCCCTTATTTGTCAGGGGTCACCACTGCAGAATGAACCGCCATGACATTTTTAAAATATATGAAACTTTGAAAGGCATAGCATTATTGGGCATCAGTCGCATCTGATAAAGTAAAAGACTATATAGCCGATAGTTTAAAAACAGCTGATCATCAGTGCTGAGTTTATCCTACCAAGCAAGAAAAGACAAAAATAAAAAGAAGAAAATGAGTAAAGAAAATATCACTTGTGTGTAATTAATTTGAAGCTATAGCATGAATAACTTTTTATTTACATCACTAATTATATTCAGAAAGTCAGGAAATCCTAATTAGGACTTTTTGAAATTAAGAGAATATACATTTATTTGCATGTCTTTCAAAATTGTGTAATTAATTTTCATTTATTATTATTAAAATATATATAGAATAATATATAGGTGTAAAAGGCAGAGCAACCAAACAATCTGTATTAGTATAGGCAGATATGACTCTAAATAATCAGTATCAGCTGAGAAATTTAATATTGCTGCGTCTCGAATAAAAATTGAAAACATTTTTTTTTTTTAAATGTAATAATGTTTTACATTGTTATTGTTTTACTATACACACAAGAGACTACTTTCTATAATTCATAACGTTTTACCAGACATGTACAGTTGAAGTCTGAATTATTAGCTCCCCGTTTATTTTTTACCTAATTTCTGTTTAACTGAGAAGTTTTTTTCAACACATTTCTAAAAATAATAGTTTTAATAACTCTAATTTATTAATCTCTAATAACTGATTTATTTTATCTTTGCCGTGATGACAGTAAATAATATTTTACTAGAAAACTGCTTTTATTCTAGCCGAAATAAAACAAATAAAACTGTCTTTAGAAGAAAAAATATTATCAGATATATTGTGAAAATTTATTTTCTTTGTTAAACATCATTTGGGAAATACTGTATTTAAAAAGAAAAATACATTCAAAGGGGGGCTAATAATTCTGACTTCAACTGTACATGCACAAATATGAAATATCCATCCATCCCTTTATACAAGACATACAATATTAAGGTCAATATTGCATTCCTTGATAGATCTATCCGTAAAGCTGACCTTAAAGCACCAAAATGCCAAGCTGAAGAAGAAGCAGACACGGCGAGTAAAGCACAAGATGAATCCGGTCTGGAATGAGATGATGATGTTGGAGCTTCCAAGTGAGCTTCTGGCTAAATCCAGCGTGGATTTGGAGGTACTGAACCTGGCCAGCCCTGGGACCCTGCTCCCCCTGGGCCGCTGCATGCTGGGGCTCCAGACATCCGGCACTGGCCTGCAGCACTGGAAACAGATGCTAGATAATCCACGCAAACAAATCGCAATGTGGCATCCTCTATACGCCTAATGTACAGGGTAATAGTGTCCAAAGCATCACCAATATGATCAGTTAAATGTGTGGTTGGCTTTAGCTAGTACTCTATTCCTGTGTAAAAATATGCAGTACTCCAATATATTCAATATTTAAGTAAATATGTGTTATTTTTTGGTAAAGTGAAAGTACAAGCTGAAGGGAGAGAGTCACATACAGTACTAATATTGTTACACAGTAGTTTAGAGTATTATACAGTGATGCATTTACCTTTGGTATTGTTGTTAAAGTGTGTTTAAAGTACTCAATGCTATTTTAAACAGATCCAACTTGGAGAAATCCTCATCTCCCTATATATGTGAAATACAAAATATGACCAAAAAGGCCAATATTTAGCGAGTATCACAATGACTGATGGAAATACGAGGGAAACAGCTTATGTCTGATTTGAAGTAAGGTGTAAAGCTGGGCTGAATCAGATCAAAGGAAAGGATAAACCGCTGTATCTAACCAGGTTTGGCAGGAGAGATAACAAAAAAGGATCAACAAATCACAACAAATAATACGTGAAAACAGTCTCTGCCAAATGATATTAAATGATCCACAGGCAGCATTTTTTGGACAGCATCAGAATGCAGAAGGGATCCTGTTAGTTTTGCTGTCACAGCTGGAATGACAGAACTGATGACTTACTGTAGATTGATTGTGGCCGGTACATTTACAGGAGTTACGTACTACATTATTATACAGGGTCTCAATAAGGCAGCTTTATTCTTCTCAAGATGCATGTATACAGGATGTATTACTGTATATAAAAAAGTGTGTGTGTGTGTGTGTGTGTGTGTGTGTGTATATGTATATATATATATATATATATATATATATATATATGCACATACATATGTATGTATATGCTGTTGAAGACATAATTATTAGCCCTCCTGTGAAACTTTCATACTTTTACAAATATTTCCCTAGTGCTGTTTAATAGAGAGAATTTTCTTTCAACACATTTTAAAACATAATAATTTTAATAACTAATGTCTAATAACTAATTTATTTTGTCTTTTGCCATGATAACAGTACATAATATGTTACCAGTTATTTTGTAAGATACTATTCCATTAAAAGTGCAATTTAAAGTAGATTAATTAGGTTAGCTAATCAAGTCTGGTTAATTAGGCATGTCATTGGACAAATGTGGTTTGTTCTGTAGCCAATCAGGGTGGTTAAAAATATTAAGGTGGTTAATAATATTCATCTTAAAATATTTGATTCCAGATTGATTTCAGTTTTAATTCCAGCAAAACAACAACTTGTTCTTTCTCCAGGAGAAAAAAATATTAAAGGTAATACAAGTGAAAACTTCTTTCTCCGTTAACACCAATGGAAATATTTGAAAAGGAATTCAAATATCACAGGAGGGCTACAAATTTTGCCTGTATATCTAAGCAGGACATCTACTCTGGGCTCCAGACTGCCACTCAATCAGTGTTATGTTAATATGACAAATGTAAAGTAAAATAGTTTTTAATAATCAACAGAATTCATATTCATTCATAGTACAAGTTGTCAGTGTTGTTTGTTTTATTTTAAAATATTTATGTATAGTTTTTCCAGCTCATTCCCTGTGTTATTCCAACTCTAGCTCAAGATGCTGCTCATTTCAAATGTGCATTAGGAAACCAAACATGTTGTTTTATTACCATTACTAGTGTTGTGCTGGTACTGCTATCTGTACAACTTGGTGTCACTGGTGCTATTGCTCGCAAATGTTAGTCTGAAGCTCTTTGATTATATGCTTATTGCTCAGTTTGGAGAACTATAGGTATATTACTTGTCAGACACATGCTGAATGTCGGTATCATTATGCTTGTTCCATTTGAAAGTATATATTTTTCACCCAAATACCAAGCATTCACTACATTTACAAGCCAAACTATTCCAACATCTATTTGTGTTTTACCAGGAATGCACATTTTGCAGAACACATACCTGACAACTGCAAGGATTAATAGTAAATATAGGCCTCCAAATACAAATACTGACTACAACTGACCAATACATCCAAATTCCACTAAAATATATGTATATAAATATAATTTGTGCTATAACCAACACAGTTGTTCAACAAATCAAATGAATAAGTAGACAAATATTAAGCTGTCACACAAAATATCTGCAGAAGTATTTGTTGTGTGTGTCAGTGTTACGTGCTTCGTGCAACCTGATCAAAATATAATCTCCAACTTGAATTATCAATTATTTATCGGCAACAAGCATTATTAATGTCATAAACTTAAATACAGTTTTCTAAACTCTGCACTGTTTAAAAATATCTGTAAATTATCCGTTTGAATCTGCGATTCATGTTTTATTTTTTCATTTAATTTTGCATTTGAATTGCATTATGAGACCTTGATCTTTCTTCCGACAACTTTTAACCTTGAAAAAAAATGACTATTTTAAACATTTTTTATAGTTTAAAATGATATATTATCTGGGTTGGTGATGTATTTACGGTACAAAAACCTTGTAATAAACTGCCAGTACATTTGACAGTTCTTTTACAGGCTTATTCCTCTATATATGTATAATTTCTTATACATTATATTATTTAAAACTACCAAAATGTCAATAAAAACCGCTTTGTTAAACTGTACAATTGGATTTTCAACATCGAAAGTCGACAGAGCAAAGATCAAAGTCTCATAATGCAATTCACAACCTTAAATATATGGAAAACTCAAAATACAGAAAATGTTGAGATTTTTTTACAGTGTGTGGAGTGTTTCACTATAACAGCAATAGATGCAGATATATTAATCTATTTTGATAAATGCAATCTTTAAATGTATTTGTAAACGAGATTTGTGAAATCTCCTGTTTTAATTTGCCCATCTGTCATATTTAAAAATATAATAATTTGGTGCAGCGGTTATCAAATTAACATTTTCACAATTTACATTAATTTCTGTGCCTGATACTTTTGCCGAGGAGGAGGATATATGACATGTTAATCTCTGAAATCTGATTTACAGTATTTATAAGACTTGCTGCATCCTGATTTAATATACAGACAGAAATGTATTGCTATTTTTAACCCACAGATATGCTCGAAACGAATAGCCTTGTGTTGGTGTGAAATAAATATTCCTTTCTGAAATTGTGCTATTTTTCATGTGTGTTTGTCTGATGTCAGAGATCTGGCACATCTATTTATAGAACTGGTCAGATTTGAAAGATGACACACAGGATCAGGAAGTGACAGAGATCCAGACGAACAACTCCTACGATGAGCACCAAATGAACACTTGCTGACGAAAATATCAAAGAGAATGCAAAACAAAATAAATAGAGTGTGTAAACACTGGTGACAGCGCCTAAAAGTCATCTTTCTTTTACCTTGATCTACTCCCACTCATTGTTGTTACATAACCGTTAATATTAATGTGCTGTGTGGATATTGGTTGGCTCAGTCTCATAATCAGAATGGACGTGTCTGCTGTCTGTCTGCCCGGCAGCCTTGAAAATATCACAGGATACCAGCGGTAACTGCAATGCATCACTGATGAGCTTCTTACATAATCCCACTGATAAAAAAACTCCCACCTGCTAGATGTTGCCTTGCCAGAGCTAAAAATGTTTTTGCAGGCTCGCTCTTTCTTCAGAAACTCAATGAGAGAAAATGCTATATGTCACTTGACAAATTATTTTAAGCATGCTGTCATCAGAAATCAATGTTAAGTTAAGTAGGTATGAATATGTAAAAGAAAGAGAACCGAAAGAAAATGCTGAGCTGAGAAATTAGTCTGATTAATCAGGGTTGTGCTCTCCAAACAAAATATCAGTTTAAATCAACTTAAAAGAGATTTCACATATGGTTTGCTTTTTAAATGTTTCTGATGCAATGGAGAAAAGGGCTGTGATCACTCTTTACTAATTATACAAATGAATAAACGTACAAAAATGGTCACTCAGCCAAGACTCATTCTGAAAACGTACCACTATACACATTTCTGGAGAGCACCAAATATGTTTTAGGAGCTACTTTTTTTTTGCAGTTTTTGTTTTCGTGAATCCACCAGAGGCAGCGGTGTATGCTTTTTCAGATCTCAAATTTGTTCGATCGCACCTGCTGTTCTCGCGTAAATCCACCAGAGGCCGCTGTTGACTAATTGACTGGAGAAAGCTGTCCATACCAACATAGGCTCATTCTGAAAATATACCCCTATATACATTTCTGGAGACCATGAATTATGTATCCAGAGCTACGTATGACTGCATATCAAAACGAAACTTGTGATTTTTAAAACAAGCTTTACCAGCTTTACCTCACTTACCAGCTGACCGCTTACCTCCGTATGGACGGCTTACCCACTATTACCAGTTTGTCCAGTTAACTTGCCATGTACGTCGTTGGCGAACTTGAGCTGCAGAGAGGAGTTGACCATGGGGTTGACCTACGAGGTTCGAGTCCGGTGAAGAATGGTTCCAGAAAGCAGGAAAGACAAAATCAGAATCCAAAACATAAAATAAATAAGTTTCAAGAATTCACACTTATAGCTCATGATTTATACATAGCTTGTTCCGCATGCTGTCCCAGGAGAGAGCCCTGAGCTCAAGCGATCCTCGGGCCCAGGGCTCCACCCCTTTCACAGGGCGAGGGGAGATTGAGCTCAGGTCTCAGATGGCCCAGTGAGGACCCGACACCATTGGTGTTCTTGCTGTAAGGCAATAGTGCTAGTCTCTGGGCCACCGTGCCGCCCATTCTGGAAAAAGGTGGAAGAAGGGGAGGAGGGGGGTTTCTTCTAGACGAAGATAGTTGTAGAAAGGAAATGAGGATATATATAGTGACTT
>CAIGQZ010001108.1:23539728-23562685 GCA_903798205.1 Danio tinwini
ATCTATCTATCTATCTATCTATCTATCTATCTATCTATCTATCTATCCTCACCGGCCACTTTATTGGGTACACCGGTCCAACTGCTCATTAACACAAATTTCCAATCAGCCAATCACATGGCAGCAACTCAATGCATTTAGACATGTGGACATGGTCAAGACGATCTGCTGCAGATCACACTGAGCATCAGAATGGGGAAGAAAGGTTATTTAAGTGACTTTGAAGGTGGCATAGTTGTTGTGCCAGATGGGTTGGTCTGAGTATTTCAGAAACTGCTGATCTACTGGGATTTAGTTGATCTACAACCATCTCTAGGGTTTACAGAGAACGGTCCGGAAAAGAGAAAATATCCAGTGAGCGGCAGTTCTCTGGGCGCAAATGCTTTGTTGATGCCAGAGGTCAGAAGACAATGGCCAAACGAGCTGATAGAAAGGCAACAGTCACTCAAAATACCACTCGTTACAACCGAGGTAAGCAGAAAAGCATCTTTGAATGCACAACATGTCCCATCTTGAGGCGGATGGGCTATAGCAGCAGAAGACCACACGGGGTGCCACTCCTGTCAGCTAAGAATAGGAGACTGAGGCTACAATTTGTAGTACCAATTGAGCATCTTGTCAATCGCACAGCCTACCATGAGTATTGTTGCTGACCATGTCCATCCCTTTATGACCACAGTGTACCCATCTTCTGATGGCTACTTCTAGCAGGATAGCGTGCCATGTCATAAAGCGTGGATCATCTCAGACTGGTTTCTTGAACATGAAAATGAGTTCACTGTACTCAAATGGCCTCTACAGTCACCAGAACTCAATCCAATAGAGCTCCTTTGGGATGTGGTAAAACGAAAAATTTGCATCATGGATGTGCAGCCAACAAATCTGCAGCAACTGTGTGAGTTGTCAATATGGACCAAAATCTGGCCGGTGAGTGTATTTAAGAGAAGGATCAATCTCAATCTTTATTCACCATTGTTGCACTTCCCTTCAGACAACAATGAACTCGGATTAACAAAAGTCAGGTCCCTGCATGCCCACTCTCTCTTTCTTACTGTACTGCTGGCGATGCTTTATGAGGATGTGTTTCTGTGTCGCCATACATTGACTGAAGGTAAGGTTGCTACATGTTTCATAATTCATAGCTTGAAAAGACAGGGTCGCATGTGTCTGTCTGTGTGTTTGAGTGTGTGTATGTGAGTTTGTGTCACATCCAATCTGCCCTCTGAGCCTCTCCTGGGCTGGACTGCTCCACGTTGCCAGGGTGATGTGGAAGGCTGAGTGATGGAGAAACTCTCTGCATTCAACACAACGGCTGGTTGGTAATTTAGAGAGGAGCGACTGCCGAACAGCATCATGTTCAGAAAGATCAATTCAGAGCATCTCCTCATGCTTAACAATCCACTCGTTACTAACAGACACAACATGTGCAAGTCTCTGACAATTCGACAAACACAAGGCTAGCTGATCAATAACTGGGAGAGAGCTAAGAGGATAAGAGGAAAGTAACAGAGCTAATGAAGCAAAAAAAAAGACAAAAGAAAAAAAAACAGGAACAGACTGATCTTCAAGCAAACAAGATGACAGAATTTCAATGCAGAGTCACACAGGAAGCTATTAGCATTCAGGCATTTGATTGGACCAGATGTGTCCTCTAAGACTATAAGCTGTTCTGCTTTAATGACTTATGATCACACATGTGACTACACAACCCACAAACTAATGTGCCTTGTGTATTTTGTAGTGCACACTTTTTGGTTTAGTGTGCATGATTCATTGAAGTACACTATTTATTTCAATAACCAATTTTCTAATAACAATTTTTTCCATCAAAGGAATAACTTTCTGCCTCTAAAATTACTTTTACTTACTTTTTTGGCCTCTAAATGCCTGAATCAGTTTAGTACAATCCACTTTTTACAGTTCCTGATCTATATGTCCATCATTTGTCACATAGTAATAATATACAGATTGTAAAAATTAGATTTCATGCTAATTTATGTTCCTGTGCAAGGTCATGTGTTCCCCATATTAATAAGGTATATAATGTACAAATTGGGCGGCACGGTGGCTCAGTGGTTAGCACTGTCACCTCACAGCAAGAAGGTCGCTGGTTCGAGTTCCGCCTGGGCCAGTTGGCATTTCAGTGTGGAGTTTGCATGTTCTCCTCAGGTTCATTTTTCTGGGTGCTCAGGTTTCCCCCACTTACCAAAAAATCCAGCATAGGTGAATTGGATAACTAAATTGTATGTTTGTGAATGCGAGAGTGTATGGGTGCTTCCCAGTACAGGGTTGCGGCTTGAAGGGCATTCACTGTGTAAAACCTATGCTGGAATAGTTGGTGGTTCATTCCGCTGTGGTGACCCCTGATAAATCAGAGACTAAGCTGAAGGAAAATGAATGAATGAATGTACAAATGAAAAAGGGTTCTATGCTCCCCAATTCAATTCACTTTTGACAAACACTAAGACTAAATGTTTTAATAGGTCAGAGTTAATTTTTCCTTTAACCTTATAAGGATCTAATCCTAAACCTAACCTGTGGGTGCTATGACCTATAGACGAATTACCAACCTACGTCACATATGACGTCACACGGGTCCCCGGTGTTTTGCGGTAGGATGCCAAATTAAAAAAAAATTGAAAACTTAACTTTTACCATACACCACACTGCTTTTAATGCCGACTGCAGACGTCTTTGGCTAAAAGGGAGCTGAATGAAGTGACGACCTAATTATAAATGCTGGACTCTGCAGTTCTCATGTTATATCAGGTAAGTTCCCGCTATGCTGAATCATTTACATTACTCGTTTTTGATTGCAGCAATGATTTCGGCAAAAACAGTTACATATGGTTATTTAAACTGCGGACACTGAATGCTAAGAATGAAACGTGAAAGTGTAAGTTATTAAAGTTGATTTTATATTCACACATTCATTCAGTGACAACTTGTGACACACTCCCTATATTGTTTACCACGGCACTTTGAGTATTCGGTCTGAAAGAACCTGCAAGTGTGACTTAAAAACAACATGAACACTGTTTATTTGACTGTGAACAATGTTGTACTTTGATAGTCATTGGCTGCTAATATGATTTCGCTATTTAGAGTTTGCAAATAATACTTTTATGAAATTATATTATTAAGGAGAAAGTCTGAATGTGCGAATATAAAACCAACTTTACCTTTATGTGTAAGTTCACATACCCTGGGCCTGCCGTGAGTTCAGGTGTAGTTCGCTGTCAGAATGCAGTTTTGCTGTTGATGCTTACCCAGCCTTGTATAAAGTTAGCTCCGTCTTTGTTTCCTTGTCTTTGGCTCGGCCGAACCTCGCTTTTTAGCACTACATAGTTTTGAATCTGGTAATCAGGGAACATTATTTCTTGCACATGACCACACATGGCCTTTAACTTCTCTTGTAAAACCCCTTGGAGCTTCGATAAGATTGTATATTTTGGGCTGGATGCTTGGTCATTTCGTCGTATTCAATATCCATTGGGAGGGTGCTATCGCAAATGGACCTGTCAGACGAACGCCGCTCACTTTAACGTTAATTTTGCAGAACCACTGTGCTTATCACTGGGTGACAAGCTGTTATATTACGCTGAAAGCATTATGTAAATAATATATATAATATGTAATCAATATATTTTATTTCTAAGACAACAACAAACTCTGTACCGCATCGGATGTCATTCCCTCGCTGTAAATGCTAGCGCTCACAGTTTTTTCTGCCACCTCCCTGCGCGCATCCTGAATGTTTACAAACATGGTAATTGGTCTTTTGTGATTCCATTACTTTATTGTTTCCTGTGTTCAGTTCCCTCACTAGTCCTGTTATATTGAGAACAATACAGCTACTATGAAAGGCACATGATCAATTAGATTTCATCACAAGTAGTCTTTCTACAAGCTGAAGCAAATAATAATATTTAAAAAAGCATTTAACATATTAACTATAAAAAACTTTTTAAAAGGCCATTATGGCAAAAAACACAATTGACACTAAATTTGTTCAATTCAGTTCAATTCATGTTTATTTCTACAGCGCTTTTACAGTGTAGATTGTGTCAAAGCAGCTTAACATAGAAGTTCTAGTAAACTGAAACTGTGCCAGTCCAGTTTTCAGAGTTCAGTTTAGTTCAGTTCAATGTTGGGGGTAAATTTCATTGCTGAAAGTCCAAACACTGAAGAGCAAATCCTTCGATGCGCAGCTCTACAAGTCAACAAGCAAGCCAGTGGCGACAATGGCAAGGAACAAAACTTCACCAATTGACGAAAGTGAAGGAAAAAACCTTGAGAGAACCCAGGCTCAATTGGCCACGACCATTGCTCTTCTGGCCAAACTTCCTGTGCAGAGCTGCAGTGCCGGAGGCTGGAAAACACAGGATGCCCATCGTGGAGAAACTGCATTTGTGTGTGAGTAGGTCACTGGCGGGTGTACAGGCTGGCGCTTCGGGATCCATGCAAAAACTCGTCTGTCACTGGGGTCTTCAGACTGGGGACTTCAGACAAATTGGACTTCCATAATATATGTTTTTTATTAGATTGTAAAGGATACAATACATATTTTTAGGGTTCTCCATTACAGAATGACATTTGCAACACACAAAACCAGCAGACATCACCTAAAAGACTATTAGAGTCAAATCACTTTCTTTAAAATGTTTAAATGTGGGTATATATTCTTAATTGTACATCTGGACATGCATGCAAAATCGTATAACTTCACAATGTCTCATGCGAGCAGTTTCATCAGCATGACAATGATCCTGATTATAAATTAAAATAATACTTTTTGGTCACGCTTCTGTGTGGAGTTTGCATGTTCTCCCTGCGTTCGCGTGGGTTTCCTCCCGGTGCTCCGGTTTCCCCTACAGTTCAAAGACATGCGGTACAGGTGAATTGGGTAGGCTAAATTGTCTGTAGTGTATGCGTGTGAATGAGTGTGTAAGGATGTTTCCCAGAGATGGGTTGCGGCTGGAAGGGCATCCACTGCATAAAACATGTGCTGGATAAGTTGGCGGTTCATTCTGCTGTGGCGACCTCGGATTAATAAAGGGACTAAGCCGAAAAGAAAATGAATGAATGACTATTTAGTCACACTTTGTTTTAAGGCAATAGTATCTGAATGCAGATTTGGATTTGCAACCTGAAACTGCATATCTCAGAGATGCAATGTCAGAAGATGCACTCAATGGAGCTAGTGGCGTCACTGTGAGGGGTAGGGTTAGGGGTGGAGTTAGGTGTAGGCATTAAAAAGCATTGCATGCAGCTCAGATTGCATTCAGACCCCTCTCTTTTAAGGTGCAATTCTCACTATTAACAACTAAATGACTTTTAGCTCAATGAATACCAATTTGCTGCTTTAAAATTATTATTATTATGGTAGTGGTTGAGTTTAGGTATTAGGTGGGATTAGGGATGTAGAATAAGATCAAGTAGCTTACTAATGTCTTAATTTTTATTTTGGTTCTGCAGGTTGCAATGTCCCAAATTTTGCCTGCCAATCTTAAGCCAATTGTATTGGTTGTTTTTTGGTTCAATTTGAAATTTCCTCAACCAATTGCAGAGCCCGGGGGACCGGGCATAATTAGTAATCATGTAATAATAAGCCATTAGGTATTAGTTGTAAATAATGTTACTTAAACTAAAATGTTACCTACTTTTCGTTACCATAAAATCGTGGATATCATTGTGATATACTAATGTAATGCAAGTGTACAGATAAAACTATATCAGAGATCTGACAAGAATGTCTGTTTAATGCTGTACGTTTGCACTCTGCAGATAATTGTAAAAAGTGTACTAGTATCTAATGAATAAGTAGTAGTGTCTATTAGGTACTGGTATCTAATTAATAGATATTAGTCCCTAATGATTAACTACTAGTACATAAAAAATAAAAAATATGCAGTCAAAACTGAATAGTTGATATCTAAACGACAGATCCCATAGAAATCAATGGTAAAAAAATTAATTTGTTACTAGTAACAACAGAATAGTTACTAGTCACTATTAAAATAAGCACTAGTATCTAATAAATAAGAAATATTATCTATTTAATAAATACTAGTACCTATTAAATAGATACTAGTATCGAATGAACAAGTACTAGTGCCTAATGAATGAGTACTAGTATCTAATACATAAGTGCTGGTATCTATTTTATAGATACTAATATCTAATGGGTGAATAATTGTATCTAATAAAAAACTAGTGTCTAATAAGTAAAGTTGTGTATTTTTTAAAGCACTAGTATCTAAATAATAGGCACTGGTATCTAACAAATAAGCACTAGTATCTAATGAATAAGTACTAGTACTTAATGGAAAATATACTAGTAGTAGGCTATCTAAAAATAAGCATTAGTAACATGAAAATAGATACACTTGTTATAAATAAAATGTCAAAACGGCTTGCCATATTACACACATTTAGCCACTACAGGTGGAAAGCGTTTTATATTATAAAATGTCCTCTTGCTTTATCTCAAATCATCTACTAACGTTAGAACTTTGCTTTGTTTGTACCTGGTGACCTTGTCCTTGTTGCTCCCAGTCTGTTTGAATAGAGATGTGTCTCTAGCGCCACCGTGTGCTTCAACATTTCTTTGCCTTTAGGCTTTTTGTAGTCACTGAAACCTTCTCTACAGGTTAAATCTTACTTTTTGAGCTTACTATAGAAACATAATTTAGAAAAGAAAAAAAACTGTGCAAAATAACGTTACACATATCACCACATAGGGAACCAGATTAAAATCTCACGAAACTAAATACATGTAATCCTAAAATATATTTATCTATAATTTATAATATTAGGAATGTCAGCTATCCATGAAAAAAAATATATAATGTCCTTGCGTCTATTTTTCTGGTTCAGTAATAAACATACATGAAGAGCAGGGCCAAGAAACTTGTATGACGTTACACGACAATTTGCCAACAAGTCAAATGCGTTTGTAATGTAGTGCTGAAGATAGCCTACTTATTATTATTATTGTTTTTATTATTATGTACAAATCAGCAACAACAAAATACTTCCAGCTTTTTCGGACAGAGTGCGGCTGTATCTGACTGTTTCCAGAGGGATGCTTTTCTCTGTAACAGTTCTCTACCTGACTTCCGGTTTATGCGCCCTTGGCTGGAGAACGATAATTTTCCCGGAGTTTTGGATGAATAAACAAGACCCTCGAGTGGCCAACTTGCAGAGGAAATATAGCCCTGAGTTAGTTGAAGTTCTTTTCTCATGCTTATATTAGCAAATACCATTACTTATCTACTAGCGAGGTTTATACGCTATGTTTTAGCACAGTCTGTATCTCTGGATATACAGCCATACAATATTTGCTAGAGATCTTTAGGACGTTGTGAATTACGTAATGTTTTATTTTATTTATGAGTTACGTAATGCTTTGTTTTTTTATGAAACACGTGAAATGCACGATATCATTACCATTAATAGCCATTATTGATTAATTGTATTATTTGTATTATTTCAAAAGTGAAACAAAATCATACAGTAGCTTACACAGATGAAGTGTGCGCATTTAAAATGCCATATAAATGCATTAGTTTGTTTTGGGAGCATTCATCTGATTGAATGCAGTTCATAACAACAAACACAATATACTACCATTAGTTACCACTGAAAGATCATAATACATGTAATGGACTCCTTTAATCCTCTGATTTTCTGGAAAAAAAAACACTAATAGAGAGAAATAAACTTTTAAAAAGACGACTATTATACAACCAAATAATATTAATTGATAAAAATAAGAGGTGTTTGTTGTTAATATGTGATTCACTTGCCGTTTTACCACGAAAAAAACTCATGACAATTAAAGTATTCCACGTTGTCATAGTGTGGTGTGTTTTTATCTAGTGTCTACAGCCATTGGGAGAAATGAAGGCTCTGGGAACAAGAGAGACTCCATTCACAGTGCCCTGAGGTCAGTACCGCGAGGGCTCACCCTGGGTCCATCTCTGGCTGAAGATGGACAGCTGGGCCTGTGGTGTGTTGGGCGAGTGCTAGAGAAAGACACTCTGCTTGGTCTGGAGGAGACTGGTGAAATGATCAGCAAAGAAAAAGAAGAGGTATGATCGATACAAATGTGTTTCAGATTAAATCCTGCACCATATTTACATGCATTAAGACAATAGCAATAACTATTACGGTTCCTTCTCACCTGCAGGTTTATTTTATAAGAAACATTATTGTGTTCAAGTGGCACCACAAGAGCAGTTTTAACTAGGCTGTTGCTGTTTTTAACCGTGAGGATGGGTAATATAGCCTCAAGTAATAAGTAAACATGTGTTGTTGTTTTCCAGGGGTTGCAAAATGCAAGCCAGAGTGTGTACAAAAGTGAAATCTCAGATGAAGTGTACTGGATGCAGTAAGTTGATTTAAAATTCAATATCTAGTATATTTAGTACATTACTGACTTTCATATCATGACTTCATAGAACTGCTTTCACAGGTTTGCCTGCAGTGCTCAGAGTGCAGAAGAGAGCAATGTCAGTGTACTTAAAGTGGATGGAAGATTAGGCCTCAAGGTCTGTCGGGATATTCAGCCAGGAACAGAACTGCTCCTTTGGAAAAGTCATCCAGAAGCTGTGACTGAAGAAGAAGCGCCTCAAGTAGAAACATGTGAAAACTGTGAACAAGATGAACCTCTGGAGGCCAACACTTCAGATCACTTCTCAGGCTCTCCGTGTGAGTTTATACACAATATTTGTGCAGTGTAAAGGGCCCGTTATACTGCCTGCAGTGTTTAGCATACTGCTAGCACACTTGTTAAAGCTGGACATCATCTTAAGAGCAGCTTTTAGATAAATATGTAAATGTATGCTGTGCTATTCCTCACCAATAACATAATTAAGATACAGCTAAACTTACAGCAGTAGGAAAATGGCAATTAGGAAAGCATCTGATAGGATTTTTGTACTATCTATAACACCAGTAATAGTTTAAAAGTGTTTACCAAGCTATTTTACCAAATTACCAAACACACCAATCAAAGGTGTGTTGTCCTGATTTTATTGCTGAAACCGTGTCAGTTTGTTCTTTGAATAAAATATTGAAGTATTTTGGTGCCTTATTTGGTCAATTATATAAAGCATGAGTCTCAAACTCAATTCCTGGAGGGCCGCAGCTCTGCACAGTTTTGCTCCAACCCTAATCAAACACAGCTGATCCAACTAATCAAGGTGTTCAAGACTACTAGAGACTATTAAGCAGGTGTGAGTTGGAGGTGGTTGGAGCTAAAATATGTGAACTGCGACCCTCCAGGAATTGAGGTTGAGACCATTGATATAAAATAATTAATTTGAAAATGTGATTTTTTTTTCTTCTTATATCAGATTTTGTTCAAAGTGTCACACAACAGGATGCAAAATCTCCAGTCGCAGTGAAATTTCTTGTGCAGGACAATACAATCTGTAATTCCAGTGTCCTGGAGCAGAATGGGATGAATGAAAGTGAAGCAGAACATAGTGATGAACTTCCTGCCACAGAAGAGATTGAGAGCATCAATGCGAGTGCATCACAAGCCCAGACTTACTCACAATGTCTCACGCCAGAGAGAAGCCTAAGAACCAGCTCTCGCCTCGCCTCTAAACCTCGAAAAGTGCACTCATCAGCCAAACGCATCTACAAACGACACGACCCAAAGAACAGGCCAGACCTAAGCAGCAAGAAAAAGCTCTTGAATAACAAAGACGACTCAATGCAGATGCTGTCAGTTAAAGAAAAATCCAGCACAGAGCAAAATGAGCAGGATTTCCCTCTCTTCAATATCCGAGAGAGGAAGTACAAATGCGAGGAGTGTGACAAGAGCTTCTTTCAACTGTGTCATCTGAAGAAACACAAATACACTCATCAAAATCAGAAGCCATACACATGCACAGAGTGTGGCAAGTCCTACAGCTCACAAGAGAGCTTCCAAGCCCACCTTCTTATGCATCGCGGCCAGAGGCCCTTTAAGTGCCAGCACTGTGACAAAAGCTACGGTTTGAAACGGGATCTCAAGGAGCACCTGGTTCTCCACTCAGGAGAGAAACCCTTTGTCTGTGACATCTGTGGAAAAGCATTCGCTCGTCGGCCCTCGCTACGAGTCCACCGAGAGATCCATCGGACAAAAGAGCCAGACTACCAGGCGTTAAAGGTCAAGTGTCTAGAGTGCAACAAAGAGCTGGCCAATTCTGGTTCTTTGAGGAACCACATGCGTCTGCACACCGGAGAGCGACCGCACATCTGCCCGCACTGTAATAAGAGTTTTCGCCAACGTGGGAATCTGCAAGGACACATGCGCATCCACACAGGAGAAAAACCCTACAAGTGTGACCACTGCGACCTGAGGTTTTCTCAAGTACCTGAACTGCGCCGGCATCTGATTTCACACACGGGTGAGGTGTATCTCTGTCCTGTGTGTGGTAAGGCTTTAAGGGACCCTCATACGCTTCGCGCCCACGAACGGCTCCATACGGGAGACAGACCCTACAAATGTGAGCAATGTGGGAAAGGGTACACGATGGCAACCAAGCTACGACGCCACCTAAAGTCCCACCTAGACGAGAAGCCACACGTTTGCCAGGTGTGCGGAGCCAAATACTCAATGATGCAGAGTCTGCAGCGGCATCTGCAGTTGCACCAGCCAGACTCTGGACATGCATTGCCGACAAGAGGCAGACCCAAAAGTTTAGGCCAGAAAGAAGAAGAGGAACCTGGTATGACTGAGAGCAGCGGTTTGGAGACGGGACAGGCTGTGACAGGTGTCATTTTAGACTCTGGAACATACCAACATGGCACAATTGTTTTGGGAAAGGGAGCGGAGAAGGGGCTAGATCGGATTGAGCTCACTGAGGACATTATTGAGATTATTATTTCCGATGAAAGTACCAATATAGTAGTCCAAGAGCAGACTTCTAAAGGTTTAAGCCTTCAAGAACATGAAGCTAATGCTGAATGCACAGTGGAGGCCAGTGGTGACTGTATTGTAGTCCCAGAGCAAGATGCTAATAGTTGTTTGGTCATAATCCAAGGGCAGGATGGGCTAAGTTCAGTGGCAGAGACAGTAGAAATTGAGACCGTGATATGACAGTAGGGTATTTCCATTTAAAATATCATCTATTCACATTATGTCTCAAAAAAAGGAAGAGAAATCTGAAATAAAATGAATCCCCTTTTAAAATTTAAGTCTTGCTGTTCTTTGATATTTGGGAGGGTTTGCGGCACATATCAGTAAATATTGACTTCTGTGAGCAGTGGACCTTGTTTCATCAATGTTTATATAGACGTTGTACGAGTACATTAGGAAAACACGGCTGCATTGGGAAATTATTTCTTGTTAGAGGAAAATCTGATGAAGTTGAAGCAAAGGACCACGTCATTCACACTTTAACTATTAAAGTGAAGCACTGTGTTTGTTCTTTTTACATAAAGTACCTAATGATTATTATGAAAAGGATGGATAAGTAGTAGATACCCTGAGCACTTAGAGTTCTTCAGCTACATAGATAAGATTATTGTCCCATGACGATTGTTAACAAGAATGGGTCTACTTTTAAATAATAAAATATATCTTATATTTAAATAGCAAAGCACTGTGTGTACTGTGAAGCATATCAGTTTAATTATAAACATTAGAAATTACTTAATATGTTTTCGCACACCAGTTTACATAGCTTTATAGATATGAAGCTGTCATTGTCATGTTTTCAATAAGTATATCTGTGATTCATGTTGCTCAGAAAGCAAGGAATGTTTCATTTTGGACCTGAACAGTGATCTGATACAGAAGAGGCTTTTGAGTAAAACAAGTACAGACACTTTGTTCTCTTTGAACTCTGGTAGTTCAATATTAACCTGGTGACTCTAGTAAATGCAGCTGTGGGCTTAGAGTAGGCGACAGATTCCATGAGATGCTTCAGGTTTTTTCAGGATTACAGGCTCAGTCACTCTCAAGGATGGGAGAGAAACTAGCACCTCTTCTACTCTTCTTACTTTTTGGACAGGTTTTCCATCTCACGCTGTGTCATAATGGTAAGATTGTGCACAACGTATAGGTTCTGTGCCTTTTTTTCTAGTTAGACCTTTATAAAAAAAAAAGAATATATATTATTGAAAAATATTATAGTACGTCTAGATATTTTGTTTAGAAATGTTTGCTTTTGTGCTTCAGTGTTTATTGATAATAAGGAAGCCTCTCAGATTATTCGTGCTAAGAGGGCTAACACTGTTTTTGAGGAGTTAAAGCCTGGCAATCTTGAGAGAGAGTGTGTGGAAGAGATTTGTGACCATGAGGAAGCTCGAGAAGTGTTTGAGAGAGTTGATAAAACGGTGAGTACTACATGTTGTATTCAAAATATATGAAAATATTAAAATCCCTCAGTAGACTTCTTTCTGTCTTGAAAGGATTTCAGTTGGTTTAATTTAATAGTATTTTATGTTTAATGTTTCCTTTTTTCAATTCAATTGCAGGAAATCTTTTGGGCGAAATATTTAGGTAAGAAAAATATATCACCTTACAGAAAGTTTCAGTGCAAACAGTGACAGCATTTTGTGTAAACAGTTTCTATTGAACCAGGGACAAAGTGCATTTTTACTGACCTTTCTCTGCTCAATATACAAATTAAAAACAAGTGTTTAAACTATGAAATAAAGTACCAGAACTCAAAATATGTTTCATTACACATAGTTTTAATTTAAAGACATCACAGGCGTAATTACAAATACAATAACCTTACATAAGGATGCCAAAATTTGTAATACTCTATTTTTTAGTTATTTGAATTTTGTTTTATTATTATTATTATTATTATTATTATTATTATTATTACTGTTGTTTAAAAATTATGAAAATTAGGTGTTTAGAAAAACACTGGGGCGGTGCCATGGCGCAGTGGGTAGCGCTGTCGCCTCACAGCAAGAAGGTTGCTGGTTTGAGCTTTGGCTGGGTCAGTTGGCATTTCTGTGTGGAGTTTGCATGTTCTTCTTGTGTTGGTGTGGGTTTCCACCAGGTGCTCCGGTTTCCAAAGTCCAAAGATATGCTCTATCAGTAAATTTTGTAAGCTAAATTGTCCGTAGTGTATGTGTGTGAATGAGAGTGTATGTGTGTTTCCCAGTGATGGGTTGCAGCTGGAAGGGCATCTGCTGTGTAAAACATATGTTGGATAAGTTGGTGGTTTATTCTGCTGTGACGACCCCTGATGAATAAAGGGACTAAGCTGAAAAGAAAATGAATAAATTAATGAATTAAAAAATACTAATACTTAAAAAAAATATGAATCTTTTTTGGTCCTTGACATAGATTACTGCTTCTGGCCTCTGACCAGTTCTTTACAACAGTTCTATCATTAGAAGTTTTATTGCTTAGACTAAAATAGCTTAGACTAAAATTGCTTAGACTAAAATATTTCAACATCTGCATTCCAGTTCAATATAATTTATGTGAAATGTCAAACCTCGACTGAAAAACTGCTGGCCTGGCAACTCTGTCATGACTGTTAAATATTTCTTTGTTTTATTTTTTATCTATTTAAAGGCTGTGAAGGAACAACATTGTCCAGAACACCCCAAAATATTAAAAGTTTGAGAATATGTGCTACTACAGAGGGTAAGAGGGATGCATGTTTGCTTACTCTGGTAACACAGAATATGCTTGTTGTAACACAAAGAGACATTCTGTAAAAGCTAGTGAGTGATCATACACTCCTTTTTACCTTGTAAAATAACCCTAATAGTTGGATGTGTGATCGACAGAGGACTGTTTCATAAATATTGGAGCAAAGTATACTGGTAAAGCATCTGTCACCAAGTCTGGAAAGGCATGCCAGTACTGGAAAAGCAACTTTCCTCACAAGATTCTGTATGTATCTCTACTCTTGTTGTTTTTTATTGTACTGAACCATCTTTAACAGTATTTAACCATGTCACCTTCAGTGTTGGCCAGTGGGGAATTGAATAGAAAACAGCAAAAGCCTTCAGTAAAGAAAATGTTGTTTTGTTTTATGTGCCTTTAGTGGTGTTCCTCTGTCTTATGATGCATTTGTTTGCCCCTCAGCGAATTTAATGTGACACAGCTGAAACTACCGGAGAACTTTTGCAGAAACCCAGATAAGAACAAAGATGGTCCTTGGTGTTATACCAGAGACCCGACTGTCAAGAGGGAGCCCTGCAATGTGCCAAAATGCGGTAGAGAAAAATCACTAAAACATAACAGCAAAATGTGCTTAAGTGCAGTAACTTGCAATCAGAAAGTTGAACTACAAACCGTATTATTTATAGCATTTGTTACTGTCACCTGTTTGGGTCTTGTGTTTATTGCACAGTCCAGGCTTGTGTTGAAGGGATAGTTCACCCAAAACATAAATTACTCACTCTTTACTTCCCAGCAGGCACACACCATCATAAGACGTTAATATTAGGTTAAATTTAGGTCATGACGTCAAGTGACCAACATTCAATGTCTAGCCAGCGTCTAAAGACGTTATTTTGAAGTCCAATAACGATGTCAAATTGCGTTGATATTTGGTTGATTTTAGGTTGTGTTGGAAAGTGACCAAAACCCAACGTCTAATAGATGTCATAGTGGTAACGTCCACACAACTTCAAGGTGTAACATGATTAAACATTGATATTTGGTTAATTTTAGGTTGATTTTATGTTGGACGTTGGACATTGACATCGGCCTGACGTTGGGTTCTGATGTCAACCCGATATTCATTTCCAATCAAAATCCAACGTCCCCACGACATTGGGGTACGTTGGAGTACAATGTCAATATGACGTCATGTAGACGTCCTGTGCCTGCAGGGTTGTTTCGAATGTTTCTTGTGTTAAACACAAAAGAAGATATTTTAAAAGAAAGCTGGAAATCTGTAACTATTGACTTCCATTCATTCATTGACTTTCAGCTTTTTTTTATTTTGAGGCTCAGTAAATCGTGAATAAATGATCATTTTTGGTGAACTATCCTTTTAAACTTGTCTGCAAATTGCCTTTAATAATTTTTTTTACAGGTTTAACATTTACAAAAATATTCACAAAAAATCAAGTACATCATACTTGAGTTCTTATTTTGTTGTTAAATATGTAAATTACTGAACAAAAAGGCCTATACATACAGGTACACCCACCCAGACCTTCCCTCAACAGAAAAGTGGACAAAAGAACTGCATTTTAATACCATTTTCTCTGTTTTCCTCAGGTGAGACTGTTGTTCCTCCTCCAAAAGCTCCTACTGCGAAATCTGAGCAGCGTCATGTGATAAGCAAATGTCTGCCTGGAAACGGTGAGACCTACAACGGGGATTTATTTGTGACTCTGGGGCTACACACCTGCCTGCAGTGGAGCTCAGTAGAAGTGCAAGCATTGATTAAGAAGAAGGAGCTTCTGCCTCAAGTTCAGCTGGTGAAGAATCATTGCAGAAACCCAGATGGAGACATGGAGGGTCCCTGGTGTTACATAAAGGCAGCAGGCGGAAACATTACCATTGATTACTGTGATTTAGAGTTGTGCGGTGAGTGAACAGTACTTCCTTCAAAACACAACTTCATTAGTCACTTAAAATATTTATATTCTCCCTTTGAACCTTGGGGCTTTCTTGAAAGGGACGTCTGAAGCAGATTTTTTAAATTGGGATTAAATGTCAGGATTTTAATGAGGCAAAAACACTTGTTAAATGTCAACTATTAAAAAGTTAGTTTACCCCAGAATGAAAATTCCTTTAAAAATACCATCATCAATTTCTTTTCTTTTTTTTAGTTTCCAAAAGAAAATACATATAACTTACATAATCTTTCATACAGAAAGAGACTTACAAATCTTGCATATGCTTTATGCTTTGTAGTTTCTTCCTTTTAACAACAACAACTATAAACAGAAAAACATGGGGAGCAACAAATCCTTTAAAAGACTGTCTTTAAAGAAGAAAATATATATATTTAGACACATAATTTTAAATTTAAAAGTTACAATTCAAGGAAAATCCAGGCATATTGGTAAAATTGGCTCAATCCATTTACTCCAAATTAGAAGAAAGTATATAAAAGATTTTGATGACATATATAGTGTGCACAGTATCAGTCCACTCTTCAACTGTAGGTGTCTCTAGTTTTAACCATTTTTTGTCATTACTTTTTAGTGGTTGCCAGAAGAATAAATAACAGTTTCTTGTCTTTATTAATTCATCCGTCTAAATTTATTTGAGCTAAATATAAAGATTTACAAGTGAAAGCAATCTCTACTTCAAAAATGGCATCTAAATGTATTAAAAATACTGTCATCAATTTCAATTCCTTCCTTTGGAACAAAATTGAATATATTTAATCACATTTGATAGGGCAACCAGACTTTACGTTTAACCCATACAACACACTAGTATCTATTTTCTATATCTATTTTACAAACTAGTATATTTTCTATCAAGTATTATCTACTAATAAATAAATAACCTGTAGTGGTTATATTAGTTGTAGTAAATGTAAGGTGTCTGATTAATAAATGCTTGTGTCTAATAAATAAGAACTACTTTAAAATAAATAGATTTTTATAGTAATAAAAACTAGTATCTATTTATTAGTGTTTAATCTAATACTAATATGTAACAATAGTAATAGTAAATTATAGCTACTACTATAGACTCACTGGCCACTTTATTAGGTACAACTTACTATGGTAGTACCGGGTTGAACCCATTTTTGCCTTCTTAACTGTCTTAATCCTTCGTGGCATAGACTCAACAAGGTACTGGAAATATTCCTCAGAGGTTTTGGTCCATATTGACAGGATAGCATCACGCAGTTGCTGCAGATTTGTCGGCTGCACATCACATTCCACCACATTCTAAAGGTGCTCTATTGGATTGAGTTCTGGTGACTGTGGAGGCCATTTGAGTACAGTGAACTCATTGTCATGTTCAAGAAACCAGTCTGAGATGATTCGTGCTTTATGACATGGCACATTATCCTGCTGGAAGTAGCCATTAGAAGATGGGTACACTGTGGTTGTTATTAATGGGCCCAAAGCATGCCAAGAAAATATCCCCCACACCATTAAAGCAACATCACCAGCCTAAACCGTTGATACAAGACTTGATCCATGCTTTCATGTTGTTGATGCCAAATTCTGACCCTACCATCCGAATGTCAGAGCAGAAATCAATACTCATAAGTGAAAATTATTGCCTCAGTTTCCTGTTCTTAGCTGACAGGAGCAGCACCCGATGTGGTTTTCTGCTGCTGTAGCCCATCCACCTCAAGGTTGGACGTGTTGTGCATTCAGAGATGCTCTTCTGCATACCTCAGTTGTAACAAGTGGATATTTGAGTTACTGTTGCCTTTCTATTAGCTCGAACCAGTCTGGCCATTCTTCTCTGACCTCTGGCATCAACAAGGCATTTGCGCCCACAGAACTGCCGCTCACTGGATAATTTTTTTCTTTTTCGGACCATTCTCTGTAAACCCTAGAGATGGTTGTGTGTGAAAATCCCAGTAGATCAGCACTTTCTGAAATACTCAGACCAGCTCGTCTGGCACTAACAACCATGCCACGTTCAAAATCACTTAAATCACCTTTCTTCCCCATTCTGATGCTCGCTTTAAACTGCAGCAGATCGTCTTGACCATGTCTACATGCCTAAATGCATTGAGTTGCTGCCATGTGATTGGCTGATTAGAAATTTGCGTTAACGAGCAGTTAGACAGGTTTACCTAATAAAGTGGCCGGTGAGTGTATATAACAAATATGTACTAGTCACAAATGTATTACATAAAAATCTAATTCAACAGCAAATATCTAGTTGTCACTAATGAAATTGAAGGAATAAAATGTAATGAATTGATACTAGTGTCTAATAAATAACTAATATCTGTTTAATTGATAGTACACAGTGAATAAATGCCAGTATCTAATAAGATCTAGCAATTAATAACAATAAGAACAAGTTAGGTAACTTGTTAGGTAATACCATTACCTAAAAACATTAAAATTAACCACTAGTAGCCAATAAATAAGTATTATTACTTAATAGAAAAGATCATCATAGTAGCTAAAGTACTAGTAAAATTACTAGTAATGTAAAAATAGATAGTATGATTAGAATAGTACCAAATCGTCACCTTGGAATTATAAGGTTCTATCTGCGTTCTAAATGATTTAGAGATATTGAGCTTCAAAGTTTTAGCATTCCATAGCAAACAGTATTTGTGTAACATTTGTTTTTTAAATAACAAGCCTTAAAATGTAAACAACTTATACGAAAAACATCCCATATTGTAAATAAGTTGTCATTTAATAAGAATATGTCAATAACTCAATTTTACAAAAAAAAAAAAACCTTAAATAAAACTTCATAAATCACACGCATACATAATCCTGCCTTTGTCATTCACTCTTAGATGCTCCTTTGGACAAGTTTGTGGAGGAAGGGGGCGGTCGAGAAAGAACAACTCTAGACCAAAGGAAGGCTTTCTTTAACCCCAGAAGCTTTGGCAACGGAGAGCTAGGTCAGAATCTGATACCTTCACTAGAGGTCCGAGCTCTTGTATGATCCACTGATAATTAATATGATGATCGCGCTGTCATTCTACAGACTGTGGGGAGCGTCCCTTGTTTGAGAAGATCAACAAAGCGGACAAGAACGAGAAGGAGCTTCTGATGTCCTATACTGGAAGCAGAATCGTGGGAGGAGACGAGGCTGAAGTGGCCAGCGCTCCATGGTGAAAACATCACAGGGCCTCTTTTTAAACGTTCAGAATGCTTGGCAATATCAATCATGTTGACAGCTAATGCTATATGTTTATCTTACCTGTAGACCAGAAGTGCTCAACCCTGTTCCTGGAGATCTACCTTTCTGCAGGGTTCAGCTGCAACCTTGATCACACACACCTGTCTTTATCTAACAAGTGCTCCTTCAGATCCTGCTTAATTGGTTTAGTTGTGTTTGATCAGGGTTGGAGCTGAACTCTGCAAGAAGGTAGATCTCCTGGAACAGGGTTGAGCATGCTTGCTTTAGACATTTAGCAGATGATTTTATTAAAAGTGACCTACAAAGAAGAAGGCATCAAGTGATTCATTGTAAAGAGACAACACTCACAGTGCTACAAATACAAAGCTTCTCATTTTGAAATAGAAACTTAAGAATATTGCTAGTGTTTCAGAAGTCTGTATGTGATTGGGGAGAGTTCTGTCAGTGAGGAACAGTAAATGTAAATGTTCTGGAAAGTGATTGAAATCCTCTTTGTGACAGTTGTGTTTGGTGTGAATTGTAGGCAGGTGATGCTATATAAGCGTAGCCCTCAGGAGCTGCTGTGTGGAGCCAGTCTGATCAGCGATGAATGGATTCTCACGGCTGCCCACTGCATTCTCTACCCACCGTGGAATAAGAACTTCACAATCAATGACATCATCGTCCGCCTTGGAAAACACTCTCGTACCAAGTGAGCCCTCCAGAAATTCCTGCACCGATTTCTGTTACTTTATCCTAAAAACTGAAATAAAAGTAAACGATAAACCTCTGTTAACAGGAAGATAAGCTGCTGAACATTTTCCCGTTTCTCTCTGAATCAGGTATGAGAGAGGCATTGAGAAGATTGTGGCTATTGATGAAATCATTGTCCACCCTAAATACAACTGGAAGGAAAACCTGAACCGAGACATTGCTCTTCTCCACATGAAGAAGCCTGTGGTTTTTACGAGTGAGATCCACCCTGTCTGTCTGCCCACCAAGAACATTGCAAAGAAGTAAGAAAATATGATAGTATTATATATATACTTATATATATATATATATATATATATATATATATCCATGCATATACTTATGTAGTACTGTGGTTTCTCTGCATTAGCTGGATTTATTAGATATGGGTTATAGTAAAAGATTATTTTTTTCAATAAAGGTCTGATAACATCACATTTTAAATATAAATATTGTCTTGTGGAAAAGACAATTGTCAGAATAACAAGGCTGTGTTCAAACGCTTAGTCAGCTGACTTGTTTCCTTGCTATCAGGCAGTGACCTTAGAGGCAGCGTTTGTGCATGAAGGCACCTCATAAAACTGATTTCAGACAGACTTCTGAAACAGCATAATGATTCATGTACAAGCACAACAAGATAGAGAGAGCTTTGATGATAACAAAGGGAATGTTTCCTCTACTATACTCCCTTCCCTGCTAGAAATGCCATCAAAAGTGGAACATGTTGGTTAAATATTGTAATCTGCTGCCGTTTTTTGCTATTTCTGCGCAGAATATTGTAAAAAAAATCTGCGGAAAGATTTATGCCGAATGATTTTGAGAGTATCGTACCTAAAAACTTAATATGTTAAGTAAAAAGTAATACATTTTTAACTTTCATTAATGTTTACAATGCAAATCCCATTAGATCAATTTATGTGGTAAACAAAGCAGGTCTCTCATATAATATATATACTAAAAGACATAAATTATTAATGTAAAACTGTATTTTAAGTAAATCATATAAACACTTTCATATTAGTCAATAATAATACTGACATTAATTTAAAAACTGAATAAATATTAATTTACACACATTTACACACAACTAAATAAACAAAAAATGTATAAAATGTTGTTGAAATTTTGTAGTTTGTAATTCTTTCCCCCAATATTTCTCATGATTTTAAATGTATTATCTTTCTTTTTCTAAAAATATTTGCTGAATAAAATATTATTTTAGTAATTATATCTGTTTAATAAATCTGTTTTGTTCAAATGCACCAAAATATATGACCTATTTTCACTGAGAAATTGATAAAAATATTCATTTTTAAAATGGGGTATATTTATTGATGTTGAGCACTGTATATCTGTAAATGACAGATTTCTGTCTGTTTGTAAGTTTGATGTTTGCAGGTTTCAAGGGCCGTGTAACTGGCTGGGGGAACCTTCGGGAATCTTGGACCTCAAACCCAACAAATCTCCCCACAGTGCTGCAACAGATTCACTTGCCCATTGTGGATCAGAGCATCTGCCGCAATTCCACCTCGGTCATCATCACCGACAACATGTTCTGTGCTGGTAAAACATATCAAATCTTTCATATTCTTCAGACCTTAAGACAGTTCAGGTGCTGAGAACTCATGTGATGCATTTATGCTCCAGCATCACAACAAGGTCATCTTGTGTTTTTTAGGTTACCAGCCTGATGATACAAAAAGAGGTGACGCTTGTGAAGGAGACAGCGGAGGGCCTTTTGTGATGAAGGTATAGTGACATTTATACTTTTCTTATTGACTTGCCAATTGTTGATAAAGGACTCAAACTACAATATTTCTACATCTTCTTTTTTCAAAACCCGTAACTGCCTGCAGAGTCCTTCAGATAATCGCTGGTATCAGATTGGTATTGTGTCGTGGGGTGAGGGCTGTGACCGTGATGGCAAATATGGATTCTACACTCATTTGTTCCGAATGCGGCGCTGGATGAAAAAAGTCATTGAAAAAACAGATTCAGGAGATGATGAATGATCTTCCAGTCTAAAAGCAAATACAAGCAATTAACACTTTGGTCAAATGTGATTAAATAAATGTGATTAATAAATTTTAATTCTTTGTATGTTGATATCAGTGCTTAAGCATGGCATTTCTTTTTGTGTGCTGATGGTGAGAGACAGATGCAATTCTTGTTTTGTGTCAGTGAAAGTTAACATCAGGTTCTTGCTGTGCAGAAAGGAGGAACTGTGATGCCATGCATTTTCATTGAATTAATTTAAAGCATGCTTCAATTAATACATGTCTATTTCATGTCAAAAACAAAATGTCAAAAATAGATGTAAAGCAATAATCTGACAACACATTTTTTTTAGATTTCTGCAGAAACTGACTTGTGATGTATATATAAATAAAATTCAACTTTTTTGATCCACTTCAATTGTTGACTACTGTACGCATAGTTAAAGTCAAAATTATAATTATTATTAAATATTTTTGTTTATTTTTTAAATATTTCCCAAATGACGTTTAACAGACCAAAGAATTTTTCACAGTATTTCTTACATTTTTTCTTCTGGAGAAAGTCTTATTTGTTTTATTTTGGCTAGAATAAGCAAGTATTATTATTAATAATTAATAATGTATTATATATATATATATCTTTTTTATGATCAAAATTAGCCATCTTAAGCAATATTTTTTTTTTCGATTTTCTACAGAACAAACCATAGTTTTACAATGACTCGCCTAATTAACCTAATTCACCTTGTTTAGGCTTTAAATTGCACTTTAAGCTTAATACTACACTCTCAGAAATAAAGGTACATGAGAGTTGTCACTGGGGTGGTACCTTTTCAAAAGGTACAAATTTTTACCTTATTACATACCTTAAGGGTCCATATTGATACCTATAAAGTACAAAAGTGTTCCTCTTAAAATTTGTAGGTACTAATATATACTTTATAATATATGTACCAATATGTACATATATAGGGTACCACCCCAGTGACAGCTCCTGTACCTTTATTTCTGAGAGTGTAGAATCTAGAAAATATCTAGTAAAATATTATTTACTGTCATCATGGCAGAGATAAAAGAAATGATGTATTAAAACTATAGTGTTTAGAAATGACGTGACATGGTGGCTCAGTGGTTAGCACTGTTGCCTCACAGCAAATAAGGTCACTGGTTTGAGTCCCGGCTGGGTCAGTTGGCATTTCTTTGTGGAGTTTGCATGTTCTCCCCGAGTTTGCTCCAGTTTCCCCCACAGTCTAAAGACATGCGCTATAGGTGAATTGAAAAAAACTAAATTGGCCCTAGTGTATGAGTGTGTGTGAATGAGTGTGTATGAGTGTTTCCCCCCAAAAAAGTGATTAAGTCGAAGGAAAATAAATGAATAAATGTTCATAAAGCTGTTGAAATTTAATAATTTAGGGTGGCTAATTATTAAATGTATGTAAATGTAAATAATTGTATGGTAGTTTTATTTTATGTATTATAC
>CAIGQZ010001108.1:23579107-23603443 GCA_903798205.1 Danio tinwini
TGTGTGTGTGTGTGTGTGTGTGTGTGTGTGTGTGTGTGTGTGTGTGTTTGTCTGCAGGAGAGGAAGTGAATTTCTCTCAGCTGGAAGACGTTCACTTGGCAGCAGTGATCTTGAAGATGTTCCTCAGAGAACTGCCAGAGCCACTGCTCACCTACCAGCTGTACAACGACATTGTCAACTTCCACAGTGAGAACACAAACACACTTCTAAGCACCACACACACAAATATGTCACTAAACAGTTCTTTGCATGCAGATGTTTTACCATGCACACAGTTACACTAACTTACTTTCTGTGTTCCTTGTGTGAAATCAGATGTTGACAACGAGTCTCAGGCAGAAAGGATTCAGAACATGCTGATGTCACTTCCTGACGAGAACTATGCATCACTGCGCTTCCTTGTACAGTTCCTTGCTCAGGTAAAAGAAATGATAATCAACAATAAGGGATTTTACTTTAACTGTTGTGCTTTCTGGTCTGTTATGATTGCTTTAGCATATTAAAGAGCCCCTATTATGGGTTTTTGATAATGACCTTCCATGTAGTTTGTAACACATCTCTTAGTGAAGTGAAATATGCAGCTAAAGCTTAAATCTGAAAGAGGACGGTTTTTAAAACTATTGATTCATCTATAAAAGAGTCGACTCATAGTGGTTTAAATGAATCGTCTTGATAACGAGTCTTCAGCCGTTTCAGCGTGACGTCGTTACGAAACATAATGGTTGCGCGCGCAGACCCGCAAAATTCAAACCTGCGGCCCCGCCCACTAACACAGCAGCAAGACGCTCATGAAGACGCTGTGTTTACCTGGATATTATTGGAAGTGTGAGGGAAAGGAGTCGTTCAGAAATCTGCACTCTTACAATGGGCGATCTATCACTACACAGCTCATGCATTAGTTTCTGCTTCCATCTTGTCGGGAGCCCGCAGAGATAGCTTGTCAGAGAACAGAGGATGCTACAGCCTCTACAACCTCCCGGCTGGGGATGTGATCGTTTGTAAAAGCAGAGTACAGGTAAGCCCTTAGAACATATAGCAGTTCACGGACGAGGTGCCACAGCAATGATTGCAAATAGAAATGATCTACATGTTTTGTTACTAGTAACCGCGTGTACTGTATCAGGTTAACTCTTTATATTCTCATATCGCGTCTAATGCCACGTTGTAAACGCGACGCGTGCTGCTTTGTTTACAGATTTAAATGCTTTCGTGAGCTTGTTCCACTGTCATTTGTTGTTGCTATGGCCACCGTTAGCTGATCCTGCACACGTGCAGCGGTCAAGATTCAGAATAGTTCAGCTTTTGCTGCTGTTTGGATTAAAACTGAATGTATGTCATACATATGCTAGTGTTTAACTGCACTGCTTTCGGCGCTGAGGTGTCTGAATAACACTGTTGAGAACCAAGTACTGTTTACTGTGGTGTTAGTAAGTTTACTTTGAAGCGTGTTTCAGGCGTCTGCTCCGATCGGATCCTATACCAATGTTGGCGACCCGGGGGCTTGATAAACCGAGCTGGCCATTTTACTGTCTTGCGCTGAATGCTGTCGACCAATGGCAACAGGCTGTCATCGGTCCAATCAGCACAGATTAGCTTCGCGCTAAGGAGGGGTTTGGGAACAAATTAATCGCTGAACGATTCATATGGGAGTCGCTGGGATAATTAGGTAAAAATAAATGCAGATTATGAGACCATGAACGTGTTTTTTGACCTTGCATATATATCAGTATGTTGTTGGAGACCCATAAAACTGAAATATGACCCTTTACAATGTGTAATAGGGGCTCTTTAATAAAAACAGCTTTTTTAATGGAACTTTTATTGTTTATATTAGTATAAGATGGATTTCCGTTAATAAATCTATTATTTACTGGATACAAAAACCTTCAGGACAAAGTTAACCCCATTAAATCTTACTGTGGTTTTAGCAAAAAGTCATACTTTCTTTATTAATAAGCTCATTTTGTCTAAGGTTTTACAATTTACATAAAATGTCAAATTTCATATATTTTGGGCATTTTTTTCCAGTTTTGCCTGTTGAGCAAATTCATTTTGTCCTTTTTCTTCATTTTTCGTTCATTTTGTCATTTTTGCTACTGTGTACTACAGGCCAAATGAATTAAAAATGAGGTACCTGTGTAAATATGTGAATATTTTAGTATGGATAGTATGATATTGGACAAATTTTACATTGCAGATTCTGCGATAAGAATACAATTTCACTAGATTTGTTGAATAACTATTTGGATTGAATTGATCATTTTAGATTGATTGAGATGATTCTGTAGGAGAGTGCATTTGCATAAAATAGAATAAACAACCTACAAGCGTAGATCAATTAAATAAAGAAAAAGATCTTAGTTAAATAAACAGCGTTTTATTGTTTCAGAGAAGTCGAACTGTATTCAGGTATACAGTAATTGAAAAATCATACGTAAACTAATACTGCATAGTCTTCAATTTATAAACAATTCAATAAAATTAATTGTTATTAATTTGGCAAAGTTACAAACGGTAAAATTTTGTATGCCTGAATGCTTTTCAAACCCTCACACAGTCACAGGCCTAAAAAAAAAAAACACTTGCAAAATGATAAATAGTAATCCAGACTCAACATTGCGTATAATTGCGAAGTGACTATTGCGAATGACCGCATTGCTATAACCATGCTGAAACGATATATTGTGTACATGCTGAGATGTTTTTAATATTAGGATTCTGTGCAAACATAATATCAGTACATCAAAATTAATGTTGCTTTTTATCCAAGACTTTAATAAAATAACATACTTTACATTTCGCATATGAAAAATAATAGATATATTTTTTTATTTATGTGAATTATGTATAAAAAAAAATATATATATATATATCTTTACAAGTCTTTTTAAAATAAATTATTTTGGGTAGGATATTATCAGGACTGAGCGGATAAAGAAATCCAGGTAAATGAAAGGTAGAAATTATGAAAATAATAGTTATTCTATCTGCTTAAAAGTCTAAATTAAATCTCTTTGTTTTTTGAAGCCACGATGTCTCCCCAAGAGTCTTGGATTAATCTGCTCAATTTAAATGGATTTATTTAAATCTCTTTAAGAAGTTTTAAATGAATAAACTTTCAATTATGGGATATAAATCTCTCATATTTGATTAAATATACCTTCATTTGTGTTCTAAAGATGATCCAAAGTCTTCTGGGATTTCAACTGCATGTGGGTGGAATTGCCTTATTTTGGAGTGAACTCTATAAGTTAAAACTAAATTTAGCAACCAAACTTACTGTTTTCTACTCGTACAATTTTTTTTCATCATACAATTTAGGCACTAAAGCCATATTCAGAAGGCAATAAAAAAACCACACGTCCTTAATGGTTGTCCAAAACAGAAGGTAATTCAACCAGTGTAATTTTTTTACACTGCTTCTGAGAGAAAAACAGCAACATTATGGATTCGTACAATGGTGAAAATCCCTTATAGGGCACCTATTTTACCTCTTTTACAAGATGTAAGATAAGCCTTTGGTGTCTCCAGAATGTGTCTTGAAAGTTTAGCTCAAGATACCCATCAGTTAAGTTATTATAGCCTCCAAAATCTGCCCAATTTAGTGTCTGAATATATTGTAGCTGTTTTTGTAGCCTGTGACTTTAAATCCATATGAGCTGCTTCCCCCCACCTACCGTTCCCCTGTGCATGTCTGCTTCTCATAATGCGTTACGTCAGATAAACAGCAGTCAGTGATAGAGACCGACTCAGAGGAAGCTGAAATACAGCTCATTAGTCAAAAATACAGAGTAAGTTTATTTGATGTTTTTGTGGTGGAGTTTATTTAAGCCTTTTTTAAATGAGTTTCACACAAATGCTGCTTGCAGTACACACACACACACACACACACACACACACACACACACACACACATTTATATCTGTGTTTACTGACACCATGTGGCTGTGGTGATTATAGCGGTTAAGAAATAGATATTGATTTTACTGTCTTTATTACAAACATGCTCTGTTTTCAAAATATTTTAAACTTATAACGTATAAAAATCACAGATAGATGGAACAAATATTTTAACCTAGTTTATTTGTAAAAGTTCTATGGACATGTGTATACATGTTATTATGGAGACATGGTGCCTGTCACTCAATTCGGTGGATGGGAAAACTGCACTCCTACATCACGTTGTGGTGGGCCTCAAAATCACTGGGATTTAGGTTCTATTTTAACGTCAGGAAATTTAACAAGCGAGACTTGTGTTTGTTTCAGCTGTCTAAACAGCTTACAAAAGATGATTTTTATCATGAGTGGCCTTTAAATCCCCCTTAGAAATGATTAATCTGAATAGGGCTTAAAAAAATGAATAATAGCCAATAACTATTCAGGAACACCATAAATTTAGTAGTAGACTTGCTCCATATTTTTTCCTACTTTAGTATTCATGTTTTGTCATGTATTTTCAGGTATCTGCTGAGAGCGAAGTCAATAAGATGACCAATGCCAACCTGGCTGTTGTGTTTGGGCCCAACTTGCTGTGGGCACAGGATGCTTCCATGACCCTCAGCGCCATCGGACCAATCAACAACTTCACCCGCGTCCTGCTCGACCTTCATCAGGACGTCTTCATCCAGTGAGGAGAACGTTTCCACTCCGTTTTGCTACGGTGTCCCAAATCTTTGTGTCTCCCTCAGTATTGCCAAAAGCATGAGTATTTTAACTGGGTGAAGCTCCGCAAAAAAAAAAGGATCCTGAAGGGCACAGAGCAGTCAAGCTTTCACTCAAATTTAGGCTGTGATCAAATTTCGACAATCGTCTCCTGTTCTCACGAAGCTGCTGTCAGACATAATGGTACTGCGCAGGCACACAAGTTTTATACGGTCTTTTAGCAGAGACCTGATCAATAAACCAACAAAGAGTTTTTATTTTTCGTTCTTTTGTGGTAGCTCATCCAAGAAAGTCAAATTTAGACTAAATGCACACGTTTTGTAAGCCATAGCTTGCACAAAGCTATGGACAAGTTTAAAGCACTACTACTCAAACTTGAACACTTATTTTAAAGACGCTTCTTATGTCATATAGTTTGTGATGTTATGTTTTGTCTCCAAGAGCTTTCATTTATATGATCATATCATTATATTATTATTTCCTGTAGTCTCTTTCGTCTTTTTTTGTCTCAGTGGTTCCAGGAACAGGGCAGATGCTTTTATGGCCAGCAAACATTTCATGATGCTGAATCGGATTGCGAGAAGCATTTTGGTATTAATAATTCTTTGATCATAACCTGATTCTTATATATATATATTAGGGTTCTAATATATATATATATTAGGGTTGTCATGATACTGGAATTCGATACCAATCGGTACTGTAATTTTTAAAACGTCCATTTCCCGCTAACATTTGAGCACTGTTAAACTTGTTCTTAAACAGCGCTGATTTGCCATTGTGTTTACGTGCTCAATGACAACAGAAATGGCTGTGATTGGCTATGAAGGTCATCAGTTCACCGAACTCACGACTGTTAACAGTGTAACCACAGATACAGGGACAATAAAATGTTTTAAAGCCGCGATTCATCTGTGGATCGCTCATATGTCAGCTTATAGACAAACCAGCTAATTGACGTGACTTTGAAAAGCACATTGAGCACATAAACACAATGGCAAATCAGCGCTGTTTAAGAACGAGCTCAACAGTGCTCAAATGTTAGCGGGAATGGGCGTTTTTAAAATTTCAGAACCGGTTGGTATCGAATTCCAGTATCGTGACAACCCTATATATATATATATATATATATATATATATATCTGCCAACATGCCCCCTTCTCTCTGTATGTGTATTTTGTGTGTATGTGTGGTCTGTTCAGTAATGCTGTTGTATTAATACCCCCAGACATATTTATTTTGGCCAAAGACTATATGGTGAAATGCTTGTGTGGTCAATTTTATTTGCAACTAAAAGACGTACTGCCTGTCGGGGACCGTGCCATTATTCAAGGGCACATTAAATGAATCACCTAAATAAAAAAAATAGTAAAGAAGAATTTTTAAGACATTTTGTCCTCTTAGTAAAATTGTGGTTTTATCTGTGAGGAAACATATCATAGTGCGATGAGTTATTACCAGTGTCTTGAGTGCATAAAAAAAACATAAGTACAGAAGCAGTTTTATCACAGGGCTTTGTTTGTGAAGGTCGACATTTCCCTTCGCATTAATTGCATGTTTAATGGACACCAACGGTCAGGATTTCGCACAAAGGAGGCTTGTTTCATGGGTCTGACGTCCAAAAGAACCATAAAGCAGGTACTTGGGTACTGATTAGCACTAATGAGTTAAGTGTGTCATATGCCTTGATATTTGAATTGTAACTGTTTACTGTAAACGTCTCGTTCATGTCAATCCATCCGTTGAGCATTGACATGTGGACCAGTGGCTTAAATAGTTTTAGACAAGCTCCCTCAAACCCAAGTGTCTGTGTGCCTTACTGGAGTAAACTGGCGATGATGTATATTAGCTGTTGATTCCCCTTCTCTGGACAGATCTGTGAACTTTGTGCCATTTTGTTGTGTGCGTATCCAAACATCGACCTGTTTACCTGTGCTGTAGACGTGCATTTCTGGTTTCCAGGTGGAACGTTGCATTACTTCTTTTGTGAAGGTTCTTTTCTTCCATTTTGGCTGTTAAAATGTATTCTGTGCTTTTGAAATCTGTACTTTTGTATATCATGTTGTGAATTCAGAGTAATAAATTGATAGAGATGGTGTACTGTTTTTTTTTTTTTCATCTTTGTGATTTTTTTATTTTTTATTATTTGCTTTGGAACAAATCCATGTGGTGAGCAAGTAAAAATACCCTTTTCACTCTTTAGTTTCTTTTTACTTCTTTAATACTATACACGTAAAGTATAATAAACTAATTATAAATACATATAATAAAATCTTTTGTAACAATCATTGCAACCAACATTCTCTAGAAAGTTTAAAAAGGCACATTTTAAGCATACAAACAGGAATACATTTACAGAAAGAGAGTCAACAGAGGGCAATTACATGTCTTACAATGAAATATTAAATGGCTCAAAGTTAGGACATCCTGTTTTTAAGTAAAAAAATACAAAGGTTCTTTTATAAATAGAGAAAATAAATTTAATCCAAGTAAAGCATCTAATTAAATGATTCGGGAAACATTTGTGAAAGGAAAAAAAAAGTCCAAACTGAGATGAAATAGTGTTCTATTGGAATTCGGGGTAACAAACATTTCTGTGTGCTTGATGTATAAAACAATGAAAAATGGGGAATCATTGGTTTTACAAAATAGCTGGTATTTTTAGGCTGGACAGTGATCCTTAAAGAGATAGTTCACCCAAAAATGAAACTTTTACTCATCATTTACTCACACCCAATTGGTTATTTATGAATTTCCATCTTCTGTTGAACACAAAACAAGATAAAGCTGTAAGAAGAGCAGCCATTCACATCCATAATAGGAACAAAATTCAATGGAAGTCAATGCCTGTTTTTTCCAACATTCTCTAGAATTTTTCCTTTTGTGTTTAGCAGAAGAAACTCGAACGTGTTTTAAACAATCAGAGGGCCAGTAAATGATGACAGAGTTTACATTTTTGTGTGAACTATCTCTTTCAAAGAATTTTAATGTTTTTAATTATTATTGTTCTAAATATGCCTCTTTTGTTCTGTTCTTTAAGGAGACCCAGAAGGGATGTGATTGTGGGAAAAAAATTGGTGGGAGAAAAAAAACTGATAGGAGAAAAAAAAAACAGTAATAGAAGTTTTTGTTCCCTCGCAAAACAGTTTTTTCTACAAACACTTTGTTCACTTCATACTTGTCAACCCTTCCGTTTTTGCCAAGATTCTCCTGTATTTTACCGTTTTATCCCGCTATCATCCTATCATTAAGTATTTTTCCATATTTCTCTATATATTTCTCTCTCTCTCTCTCTCTCTCTCTCTCTATATATATATATATATATATTCATATTTTTATTCTTGAAAGCATGTTGAAATAATTATAAAAATGTCTGCATTCACTTCCACCCATTTTTTTCCCCACCATCACGTCCCTTTCAGGTCTCTGTAGCTCTTTGACATTTCAGTTGATCTCTGTAAATCATGAGGAAAAAAGATTTAGTATCTGAGACAGTACTGGGAACTGGCTGTAAAGCAGTATTTAAAACTTTAAGCTGTATTGCTCTTTTATTTTGGTATTTAAAAATCTTTGATCAACACTTTTTTTGTTTAATTTACATTTAAAAAAATATACACTGATATTGGAGGTTTGCTGCATAGTAAAACACGTCTGTTGCGCTGAAGGTTCTGTGTTGTTATATGGCATTTTCTAAATGAATCAGAAACAGGTCACAGCCGGCTTATAAAAGGGCATGTGTGTGTATTTGACAGAGCAGAGATGTGGGTAATGGCAGTTCCTTTGCGCATCTGCCTTGTGAAAGTGACTGTGTGATGATGTGTATGCAGTGTTCCTGCAGAGAGGAGATTTTCTGGCTTCTCAACCCCAGCTGAAGCTCAGTTTCTGGAGCAGTCGAGCTCACCAGAGGATACAAAGCATTGCCGACCTGCAAAAAACACAAACATTCCACCGGCATTTTGTTTGTTTAATGCCATGCCAGCTTCTATGGCTATTTTCATAACAAGACAAATGATACTGTAGCTTTGCATTTAAAAGAACAAAGAATGCATACGGTAACCTCAATGCATACATAATTGTTATATACATCATTTTACCTTCTCCAGGCCAGTGAAGGCCACCCCAAGGTTCACTCCATTACGGGAGAACGTCAGTGTTCCTGCTCTCAAGTCCAGCAAAACCCCAATGACTGTGTTTCTTTCATAAAAAGCCTCTGTGTATTTCCGGCTCCTTCCATTATGCCAGATATAGCCTTTGTATGACAGACCCCAGCTCTCACTGTCCATGCCTTAGAAGAAAGAAGCAAGACCATCAGAACAATCAAACAGCCTCCGTCATTCAAACTAAGCATAGGTCTTTAGTATGCTTTACTTTTTTAACCTCTGATGTTAACCTGAGAGGCATTGAAGGGACACATTTCCTGTTTGATAAAGAATGATTCAGCTGTACTGCTCACTGCTTTTAAAATCGGATCAAATGATTCTAGCTATATCACACTGGCTGTGTTTAAAAATCACATACTTCACCACTATTAAGTAGGAGAAAAACAGAATGTGACAGCAGAAATACGTCTGAATTCACAGTACTCAGTGAAGCGAAGCAACTAGATTACATTTACATATTCACACACACATTCACACATGTATATATATGAGCAATTCCAGAGCTATGGATGTGACATTTGCAGTAAAACCTCAAAACATAAATTCACATAGAAAGTATACGTTAACATTATATTGACACATCTGTTTATATTTTTCAAAACAACTAACCACAGAGTTAAGGGACCAGAAAAATATCAATCTGTAAACATGTTTTATACTTTCAATGAGGAAAATAAACATGCGTTATGGATGTGACAAAAAAACTTTTGTGAGTTTTCAGTCTACAACATACTTTGTAGAAATTCTGTCAATTAAACTGCACAACCCAAAAGAAACAATGCTAATTAAACAGATACGAGTCGGCTCACTAAAGAACAAACATGATTGACTTTATTTTATTTAATATTTTTGCATATATGAGGGAAAAGCTTCGTTATGGATGTGACGGATGTGAAATTGCCACTTGTGTGATTTTGGTAAATCAATTATAATAGTTTGAAACACTGACAGAGACATTTTGGAGTATTGTTAAAGTACTGTAAAATACTTGATAACACAAAAAAAATGTAGAAACGGTTTCTCTATTTTGGTGAAAACTTTATTATTTTCATGGCAAGGTTGACATTTGCATGGAATTGCTCATATATATTCTGTATATATATATATATATATGTGTATACAACATACATTTTGAGCTGTGTAATTACCTACTTACTGATTTTCTTTTTAAAATTTGGGAGGAATGAACGTGATCAAATAAATGAGCAACAAGACTGTACTCACCTATAAGGTTGACGAATGTTTGGTCTCCTGTGTGCAGTAGTGCATTTTGGGTACCGACCCCCACCATCACAGAGCTTCCATAAGGAGGCTCCAGGAACTCAATCTCCCAGTAATGCTCACCATGAGTGAAACCTAATGCAGAAATGTGCAGAACTGTGTGTTATTCTGTCGTTATTTTTGATGCTTGTTTAAACCACTTATTTAAATGATTTCAACAGTTTTTTCAACAGTTCAGCAGTCTTGTTTCACCTTAATTGTTTTACGCTCAATCCACTTAAATTTGTAAAAACAATTAAGTTAACTTAATTGATTTGTGTTGGCAAACATGATGGAACTGTATGGAACCCAGCATATTTTACAGTGTAGTAATAAAGTGGTTATTTGAAATGAACAAATTCAGCATGATAGACCTCAACAGAACAGTACACAACAAATCTCCACAGTCAAGAAATTATTTTTGCTGCTTCTTCAAACTACTTATATAAAATAAGCTGAATCAACAAAATTCCTGAGGTTTGTTTTTTTTGGGACAACATATTTGTTTTATGTTTAATGTATTTCAATTTGTAAACTTAATCAATTTGTGTTGGGACAACATGAAGTAATTGTGTGAAACCCTGCATTTTTTTTACAGTGTACTGGATAATATAAACTGGATAATACACAACTAATAATGCCTCACTGGCAAGTTAAAAATTAACTTGAGCCAGGCGTAGTACAAACAGCTACTCTAATGTTCAACATATTATCACTGAACAGTGATATACTCATAAAGCAGTGTTTGAAAGGTTATTTGGGGAATTGTAATACATTACAGATACATTAAAACGCAGAGTATCTATTTTTAATTGCATCATTACAGTGATGTAACGAATTGCATTGAATTTCATTATAACTCTAAATTTCTAACAAACCTTAATGATTCATTCATTTATTTTCTTTTTCGGCTTAGTCCCTTTATTAATCTGGGGTCACCAAAGCGGAATAAACTGCCAACTTATCCAGCACATGTTTTCCCAGCGGATGATTTTCAATTGGAAATATAATTGTTAATATTTTCTTAATTAGGCCAACACATTTTTCACAGTAACTGTAACAAAATAGTTGTAACTAAATAATGTAATGGCGTTACATGTAACCAGTTACTCCCCAACAGTTTTCCTTAATAATGTAAACCTGTTTAATTGTAATAATGTACTTAAATAATACAACAAACTGACTCGAGAGCAGCTAAAACAGTGCAATTTTCTCTATTTGGCATCCTCTCACCTTTGGTGCCTCTGACGCCTGCAGTGCCCTGACTGTCCAGCAGAGGGCTGATGTGGAAATACACGGCCTGTCGGCACACCGACACATGAGCATCAGGGGATTTACTGTCCGGGTCCCATTCCCAGCTCTCCTGACAGTGACCTCTGAGTGAGTGACACATTTACTCTCCTCCAGAAAACAAAACAAATATACTAGTCACTATACTGTCAAAATATAATGTACGCTCATGTATAAGTATTAAATAAATGCACAGTAAAGTAACAGAAGTAAAGGAAACAGTTATATAAAGAGTACGAAAGTTCCCTGCTGAGTAATTTAGGCCATTTCTTGGCGTTTTAAAGTTTGGAAACCTTTCAGACGTGAAGCACACCACGTCCCACAGGCTGCTACTACAATGAAAACATACGTGACTTACCAAACGTACGTGGAGTTCTGTAACCCGAAGTATAATTTGAAAGAGAAAAAACTTTCTTGGAGCTCGAAACCCGGTTTTTAAATGAAGTCTGGACTGCCACTGAGAGCTTTGTGTATGGGTGTTCACACAGCTGGACGATAGGAAAACATTTCACAACTGCTGTCAAACGACACTGGGTTCATCCCAATATGGCAGTGGGCGCGTTTGTGTTGTTGGTGCTCATGAATTTTTTAAAAAGCCGCTGCTGGTGTACCAGTAGTCTTTCAGTAACGTACTACCCTTAATATTCATAAGCCAAGCCTCTGCCATACTATTGGCCGACATTTGTCGAGCTAACGAATATTCATTAGCTACTGAATCCTCAGCGTTTGCCTCAAGGAGACACAATGTTCTTAACGGTGTCGGCGTGTTGGGTGTAACTAGTGTCATATATGTCAAAGCAACTACTTACTGTAATTAAACTACTTATTCACGGATAAATGTAAAGGATTGCTGCTTAATTCAGGTAAATATATTTACCCTTAAGGGATAGTTCATTTAAATATGAAAATTTACTCATCATTTACTCTCAAGTAGTTCTAAACCTGTTTAACTTTCTTTTTGTTGTTGAACACACAAGACATATGGAGGAATATATTAAAACCTGTAACCACTGAATTCCATAGTATGATAAAACAACTACTATGAACATTAGTGGTTGCCTTTTTCCATCATTTTTCATTTCAGACAATTCCATAAGTCACCATAAATAACCTAAGTTCCATAACAGCCATCTTCGTTTAGAAGAATCACCCTTTCCACTCCTTTCCTAGATGGGCAGTACGGTGGCCCAGTGGTTAGCACTGTTGCCTCACAGCAAGAACGTCATTGGTTCTAGTCCTTACCAAGCCAGTCAACAAATCTTTGAGGGGTTGCTAGCATGTTCTCCCCATGCTCGCGTGGGTTTCCCCCCACCATCCAAAAACATGCGACTTAAGTTAATTGACTAATCCAAATCAGCACCATAGATGTGCTCCTAGTAAATCTCTTCATAGCAATCCCTAATTGTTCATTAGCTACAAATAGCAGGGGAGTTCTCGGGATCTACCTGAGCTGAAACTTTCCTAGGAGGGAGCCCCGGGCTCGAGGAACTTATGAAACCTCTTGAAAGGTTTATCTATATTGCCTATGCATTGAGATTTATAGGGATTTTAAGTAGCATAGTTGAAAGTAATTAAATTATTTTATATAGCATAGTTTAATTACTTTTCAGACAGTGATAATGCAATTAGTTAGTTAGAAACATGCACAACACTTGTTCTTAACCAATTCAGATGGGAAGAAAATGGATGGGACTTGTTTGAAATTAATCCGTTTATTACACAACATGTACATGCCATATTAACAAAGTGTGGGGGAGAAAGAAGACACTTAAAATAATCGAAGAAGGTCCAGCTCCTAATGACTTACCAACAAAAGCTTAAAAAAACAACTCACCATTCAAAGACCTGACAAGAAATGATAAACTGTCCCTAATTAAAGAAAGGATGAAAAGTTATGGTAAATTGCATTTACAAGAAGCAAGTAAGCATACACAGACTCACGATTCACTGTTGTCAATGTTCACTGTAGTGCCATTCATGTGCAAGCCTATATAAAAAATCAACTGGATTTATTCTCAGATTATTCAAGTTTTCCCTCACACGGATGATGTAGAGTCTTCAGATGGTGTCACTGCTGCAATGACAGAATCTGCTTCTTCGACTTGTCAATGTTCTGGATGTGTTGTCGTGATAATAAAAAGAAAAACAAAGGCTGATAAAGGTTTATACATTCATTACAGTGAGCTCTACTTACACAGTTCTTCTTAATAATCTTAATAAATACAGGGGTGGGAAATTTGTTGCCGCTTTTTTCCTTTAACAAAATGTCAATGATTCACCTTATACCTTTTATTTTCCCTAAAGATGATTCTCTTTATAGCTCATTGCACATGGTAAAACTGACATGAAACATGGTTAATGAAGACATCCAGTGGGGGATGCTTTAGTGAAGGACGCAGGAAGAGAAAAGAGGTTGTGACAAATGTATTTTCTGTTCTGTTCTATTGCAGAGTGTCCACAAATGCATCAAACTCATCAACGTTCTTCTCATAAACGGCCAGTTTCTCTGGAAGAGAGTCCTGCAAAGATACATGCTCACTTTAACAAAGAGATCATCATCAACTTGTCCATCTTAAAACATATTACAGTAATCATACCAAATCAGCCACCTTATATAAAGTATGCATACAAATTAGGGATGTAATGATTATAGATTTTGGTCGTACAATTATCGTCTAAGGAATAATCACGGTTATCACGATTATTATACATTCATTCATTTCAAAACACTACTAGTTTAGAAAATCACATGAAAACTCCTAATATTTAAAGTGTTATGTATTGCTGCTTTGTAACCAATTAATACAGCACATAATAATATTAAAAACAAACAGTCCGCTTCTCTTTGGACTTGACAATAAGTGAAAAAAAAAGTTTTTGGCATTTAAACAAAAGCAGCATTTTACACTGGAAATAAATGACAGAGCAATGAATAAAGGAATAAAAAATGAATAAATAAAAAAATAAGAATACATAAAAACTGTATTTGTCAAATGTAAATCTTAGCTACTTATTAGCTAAATATTTCTCTTTTAAAGAGAACAAATGTAGTCAAAGGCTGCTGAACCTCTGTCAGTAAGGCACTTTTGACTATATTACAAAATTGTTTGGTATTTTTCATTTGGTATTTTATTCTCTTTGAAGAATAAATGTGTATATTCCATACAAAGTATGAAGCTGTCTGGTCAGTTCTTGTCACGTGACCCACGGTCACACCATTCTTTTAACTAGGTGCGCCTGGAAAGAATGAGCGCATTGCGTTGCTCCCAATATGCGAGCGCAAGCCACACACCTTCATTGGAAATAGCGAACTTGCGCACGCAAAAGACGGAATATGTGAACAGCCCTAATTAATAGCCTCAGCCATAGTTAATTCAGTGTGTGTGCATTTTAGCATTCTGAACTTTAAACTAGCGCACAGTTGCCATTAGGGCTGGGCGATATTGCAAAAAATTTAAAATAAATAAATAAATTACAATATCATGTTTAATATCATTCGATATAGATAATTATTGAATATTTTTTAACAATACATTTAGGAATATTAGGATTTTTTTGGTTAACCACCTTATTTTAATTTACCAACATTACTAAGGCAAACAGTTTTAATAGTCAAAAACTAAAATATTTAAACAAAATATCTCATCTCTTTATAATAAAATAAACATAAGTGTTGAAGAGACTCTCAAAATTAATAAATAAAATGTTACAAAGTGTGTGCAACGATAAAGTGTAAATGCTGAACAATCAAAGCAAACTTTAAGGTAGATCAACATCTGTAAGGTGTGAATAATAATGATACAGTAAACCCCAAGCTCTGTAAACAAAATAAATTAGGATAATAAAATCTGAGCTTTCAAGTAAAGGAACCAGCCATCATTGTTCAAGTACATACTGCAACATTACAAATTGTGAAGTTGAATGACTACATTACCCCCTATGCTAAAATATCTTTCAGATGTGGAGCTAGTGGCTGGATGCACAAGAAAAGAAACCAAAAAGCCACTCTGGTGACATCCTTTTTTATTTACAATCCCCTCACTGCTCCTATACGGCACTCAATTTCACGCGTGCTGTTATTCTGACCTGAAGTGACAAGCATGTGCTTTGTGTTTGTCTGCGGTAATTAGTCTGCCGTTATTACTGAAATGTCTATATTCTATACAAAGTGTGAAGCAGATTGGTTAGTTCTAGCTCTCAGATGTTCAGTTCAGATGTTTTTACACTAGGTGTACCTGGAAAAAGCTGCTTCCACACCATGTGCACGTCACTCCCATGTGCGCGCAGCTCCATTGGAAATGACAAACTGGCACCATATGCTTCCAAAACGCGTGCTCAGCAGTCACGTTTTAATAAAACTATAGCGCTTCATACCGAAACTACATACCAAACTTTTTTTATTATTAATATTGACAATGGTGTTCGGTCAATAAATACTGAAATCGATTTTATCGCCCAGCCCTAGTTGGCATAACTTTGTTTAGTCGCAGCAGTTTTGTTCTGTGCAGAAACATGGTGTGAGAAGCCTTTACAATTAGTTAACCGCGACGAATTAAAGCGTGGTTAATAGTGAAACTAGTTAATCATTGCATCCATCATACAGATTCCCTTTCTAAAAAAAACTAGTTACAATTTTGCAATACTTTAAAGGGCCAGTTTACCAAAAATTTAAATTATGTTATTAATTACTCAACCAAATGTTCCAAACCCCAGAGGCCTTCATTCATCTTCAAAACACAAATTAAGATAGATTTATAAATTTACATTTATATAGCACATTTAAACATCCAAAGTGCTTCACAATCATATAAAGAAGATATTTTAGATGAAATCTGATTGGCACACAAAGTGTTCTCAGAGCTTCATGTTATTACAGTTTAAGTCACTGAATGTTTTGATCATGTGTTTGGTTTCTTTTCTGATTGACTAGGGATCATTGTTGTCTATGAAGGGTCAGAGAGCTCTCAGGTTTCATAGAAAATGTGTACATTTGTGTTCTGATGGTAAAGGAAGGTCTAATAGCACCAGAAAAGCATGACAGTAAATGATTAATAGCTTATCATTTATTGGCCGAACTAATCCTTTAACTGTTCTTCATTTCAAGTTCATTTTTATTAACAGAATTCACTTTTTACTTTTAGCTTTTAACTCCAACCATGGTTTGGTGCTAAAAACACTTAAAATGTCTTCATACCTACACTAATACTCTAATGTCAACCTGTCCCATACAGACTGCAAAAATGTGCAGTATGTGGTGTGACAAGAACATGTTTGTTTCTTACCAAGTCTTCAGCCATAGACTGAGCGCTGACATCAATAGACAAGCTCGCAAGTTGAGGAGGGTTTTGGAACTCTCTATAGAATGTGCCCAGATCCATTGGCAAAAGGTCATCCTTAGAGAACGCTGGTTTCTGTTCAGAGCACAAACACACAGAAGTCACCTTTCAGCACGATAAGAACCATGTTTCTGCCTTTTTACCATACACTTCTTTCAAGGTTCAGCGAAGAAATCAATATGTGCTTGTTTACGCAATTGGTTTCGTAGCCCATCTTTCATATCCTGGCTGCCAACACTAAACAACATGGTCTTTTGATGATTTTATTTCTTTAGCAACCTTTGTATTAATTTTGAACTCAACACAGCAGAACAGCGCTGCTCTGTCTTGCAGAAACAAACTTTAAAAAGTAGCAAGATCAAGCAGAGGTCTGAGGTTTCTGAGGCAACATCAACTCACTACCTTCAAAGATTTCCACTTGGTGTGGGATACTGAATCATTCAGCACAGTGTATTTATAAAATAAAAACACTGAATGGTAAAGCCTTTTTTATATTTAATAGGCATCAGGTTCGAGTCTAAAATTCTTCTTTTTTTCATAAATATTTGATTTGTCTGATTCATTGGATGGATCTCCATCTAAGGCTTGATAAAACTCACATTTGCAGTCAATTCTCTCACATGACAAATTAAAACTGATTCTAATCAGTCCCTGGCTAATTCACACACTGTTTTGCCGATGCCTGGTTTAATGTGCTTTCTGTTGTACTGTATAGAGCTCAAAATATGTAGAGGAAAGCAGATCTTGAATTAAGTTCCAGAGAGTGTTATATTTTGAAATGTGCCTAAATTCCAAAGCATATTTAAATTAGTTTTTAATTTGATTCTAATTTTAATTTAGCTTTAAATTTGAGTTTAGTTTTAGTTCATTTTTACCAATAATTGAAATTATTTTGTTAATGTCATTTGGTCAACATATTTGAACTTAAATAAAAGCAAAAATTATAAAAAAAATCATAAACCAATTTCTTCATATTAAATATCATGTATGGAGTTAAACATGCTTAGTTAGCATTTTTTAGCAAATGAAGAAAAGTTAAAACACATGTTTTATGTTTATATCTTGTACTTGACTGATGTGTTTGGCTGCAAAAGCGTCATCTAAAAGTACTTCTCTGAAAATTCACAGGTCAAATTTACCACCACATAATAAGTCCTTATTAATTATGAAAACAATTTTTTTTTGTTAATTATCATTTCATTTCAGTAATTTTTAAGTGACTGTTGTTAGTTTCAATTACTTTTTCATTTATTGGAAATTACTTTATTTATTTCCATATTTTTTAGTTCCGAAAATGTTTTTGGAACAATAGATTGTGTTAATTTTTAATTTCTGTTTACTAAAATAACCTTGAATGCAAATAACATCAGACATGTGCACACACAGTGCTGAATGAGAGAATAGTTTAAGTTTAAAATCGAAAATAAATTAGTTTAGGCATGACGTTTATTATGAATAGTATATAAAATGTCAATGGTACTATCATTTCTGTTTATTTATTTTCCTATTCTGAATATTTTTTAATTGAAAGGATTTAATGTGGAGTGAGGGCAGCCAAAATACATGTTTATAATGTTTGTAAATGATTAATGGGGGCCTGCTTTAGCCCTTTGATCATAACATGATCATAAAATGTGACATTTACACCAAAAAAAAAGTTTAACATGACGTGACCTAGCTCGGTTTCCCCCACAGTCCAAAGACATGCGGTACAAGTGAATTGGGTAGGCTAAATTGTCCGTAGTGTATGAGTGTGAATGAGTGTGTGGATGTTTCCCAGAGATGGGTTGCGGCTGGAAGAGCATCCGCTGCGTAAAATCATGCTGGATAAGTTGGCGGTTCATTCCGCTGTGGCGACCCCAGATTAATAAAGGGACTAAGCCGACAAGAAAATGAATGAATCAATGAATGACGTGACCTATAGTGAGCTGTGAGCAATTATGTGTACACTTACAAAGTCAACCATGACAAAGTCATCATTTGGCTGCCCCCCACTGTGGCTCGAACTGTTTGAGTGAAGGCTCCCTTGTAGTGGAGATAAAGGGACTGGAGATAGAGGAGGATGCACCTGCAAACAGAGAAAACCATGAGGAGAGAGAGAGAAAGAGAGTAGAGTATACAGCTGTACAATAAGCATACATGTTAATATCCTTAATTTAAGTAGGTTTGGAAATTAGCTTTTTCACTTCGGTACCATTGGGTCATGTTCCTCCATGTCATAAGATCTTGGAGCGAATGCAGCAAAAGGAAGGTCCAGGCCCGTTGTTGTTACCTGGAAATTCCCACAAACACAACATATTATTATCTATTATAAACATACACATGGAGATAAGGTTTTTATTTGTGTAAATATGCACTTAAATTAAATAATACATCTTTAATATACAGCTGAAGTCAGAATTATTAGCCCCCCCTTTGATTATTTTTTTCTTTTTGAAATATTTCTCAATTGATGTTTAACAGAGCAAGGAAATTTTTCACAGTATGTCTGATAATATTTTGTCTTCTAGAAAAAGTCTTATCTGTTTTATTTCTGCTAGAATAAAAGCAGTTTTTAATTTTTTAAGAACCATTTTAAGGTCAAAATTATTAGCCCCTTTAAGCTATATATTTTTTGTGATTGTCTACAGAACAAAGCATTGTTATACAATGCCTAATTACCCTAACCTGCCAAGTTAACCTAATTATCCTAGTTAAGCCTTTAAATGTCACTTTAAGCTGTATAGAAGTATCTTGATAAATATCTAGTAAAATATTATTTACTGTCATCATGGCAAAGAGAAAATAAATCAGTAACTAGAAATTAGTTATTAAAACTACTATGTTTAGAAATGTGTTAAAAAAAATCTTCTTTTCATTAAACAGAAATTAGGGAAAAAATAAACGGGGGCTAATAATTCAGGGGGTGGGGCTAATAATTCTGATTTCATTTGTATACATTGAAAAAATTAATGATTTGGGTGTCAATATGATCAAAACTAAGAAATTGATACTTTTTAGTCAACAATGATTCCTTAAACAGATTAAGTCTCAGTAACAGCATTTATAAATATATAAACTATTTCCATTTCTAGTAAATAATAAAATATTTAGGAGCACCACTAAATTATAATATAAAAAATAATAATAATAATAACAAATGTTTCTTGAACGCAATATTGGAATGCTTTCAGAGGAATTATGACAGTGAAGTCTGGATTGCCATCACAGAAAAACACACAATTTGAAATATGAAATATATGTTAACCATATTTCAACCTTGGCGAGGATTTAACTAGCTTCTTTAACAGCCTCACAGACTCCCTACAGTAACTGTATGCTTAATAGCAGTTCATGGCAAAGCAGAACTTTTATTTCATTAATTTATATGAAAATTTATACTAACATAAACTAATGACTTAATGTTTGTCCTGACTTTTATTATAAATCACGTGCAAAAGTGTAATCTAACCTGGGTAGTGGCTTTGTTGACAAAAGCTCCAACTTTCCTGGTGAAGGTTGTTTCTAGAACATCAGAGGGGGACACCTTCACCTCACTACCACACACACACACACACACACACACACACACACACACACACACACACACACACACACACACACACACACACACACACACACACACACACACACACACACAAACACACAAACACACAAACACACAAACACACAAATACACACACACAGACACACACACACACAGACACACATAATGAAGCAAACTTTACTGAACTGGTAAATACGAAAACAGCATTGAGCAATTTGAATCTTTTCACACAATTACCTGCTACAAGATGTGGGTGGAGGCAACTGAGGAGGCTGTCCAGTGGGGCATGATGGGATACGACCTTGCTCAGCGCCAGTGCCGTGATTAGGCTGAGCCGGTACCTGCGGGATTCCACCATCTTTACCCGGAACAACCATCTGATTATAAAGACACACATGGCCACCTCAGTCAGGGCAGAATATCACACTCACATTTCATCAAGACCTTTTCATCTCATTTCATCATGCTCTTCTTCAATTTTGCAAAAGTGAGGGAGAATGAGGGCTAGAGAATGAACTAATCCATGTTTCTTAGCATAGGAAAACATCATATTTATGGCAACTCTGATTTTGAGAGAAATTAATGCATTTAGGTAGAACACAGTGAAGTATGAATACCTTGTTTTGTACTGATTCTTGTAATACTTGTCACGACAACAGATTGAGAGTAGTGGTCTTTTGTGGAAGTTTACATTCAATTTTGATAACGTAAGGGTTTACACAGTGTTTCACAGAGGTTTGAAATATACTTGCGGTGATAGCAGCATATAAATAGTTAACTGTTTGCGACAAAACAAAACATAATTCGATTTTTAACACTATTATTTTTATTACTATTATCTGTTTTAAACTTTTTCTACCTTTTTTTAATGGGTTAAAGTAAAACAGACGGTTGAAATAAATACAAAAAAACACCACTATTTCTCTTTTATGCTATTTAGGATAGTGTACCCACTGACAGGTCAAATCTGCTTCTCTCGATCTCTCATTCAAGTTCAGGTTGCTTTATTGGCGTGACAATTTGTACAGTATTGCCAAAGCATTTTAGATGTATAAATTATGTAACATATCAACATCATCAAATTAATAAAATTTACAGCAAATGAGAAATAAATAACATTAAAAAAAGAATAAAAACAGACAATATCTCTAAAATATATAATAATTACAAGAATACAATGTGTAGATTATTTAAATAAAACAAATGAGTTGATTACCCATTTCTAATGGTGTACAAATATTCTGCAGCCAGTTTAGATGTCATTTTGTCCTTTCCGAAGTTTTTCTGAGTCGTTTAGATAAAATAATTAATTATTAAATGTCTCTCTCATGACTGTGTGTATAAAATTAATGACAACAAAAGCAAAACCAAATCCCGAACATTTTAGTACATTTAGAATCACTAGCCAGACGCTAAAAGGTGCGAGTCTCTATTTGTGGTAGTGTTGAGAGTTCTCGCGCACACAGAACCATCAGTATGAAACAGGTAAAGGAGAGAAGATTTTCCACTACTTAATTGATCACGGATGTTTGTTTATATTGGGTGGATACAAAAAAAGTGTAAAAGGATGATAATAATAGTAAAAAAAAGGGTCACTAAATATACTTGGGCGGCCTGCCCAAATAAAGTTTATGTGTGGAAAGCACTGGTTTACACTTTAAAAACATTCCCATCAGATGCTTTTTTTGACTGCCTCTGGAAAATAGTGGACAAGTTCAAAATGTTTTAGACACCTTTACCCAAAAACCTATTCTTTCAGAGTGGATGAAAGAAATGTCTTACAATCTTGTTATTAAAAATTAACATACTTAACCAGAGGTAAAGTAGTGGATTAAAAAAAAGTGTGAACCCATTTTAGGCTATTTGTAAACAGATAGATATAATGAAATGTTATGGATCTATGAATTTTGTTCAATGGAAATATATTCAATTTAATTTTTAATTTAGTATTTTATTATTTAAATTTTTTATTTGCATAGAGTATTTTATGTTATAACATATTTTAAATGCTTTTTGGTTCAATAAACGTTGGTGTGGGAGAGTAGATTCTGAAATGTTGACTGTTGAATGACTGGGGTTTTATAACAGAATTACAATTTAAAAAAACAAAGTTGAAAGTGGGACTATGTGTGTACTGTGTATAGAGGTGTTTGACTTAATACAACATCATGTAGTAGACTGATCAGTGTATGACTTGAAGCACAGCATGCAAGTTAAGATATTCTGCAATATTAGGATGGCACTGAAGCAGTTATCTGGCTCATTCTGTGCAGCTTCTCAGGAAAACCGTGACACTGGTCAGATTCACCAATAGCATGGCTTCAGTTTCATTAATGCTTCCATTATCCATTTTTTAAACACTAAAAAAATCTTTTCACATAATATTACCATTTTAAATGTATCATAATTACTTAAAAAAAGAACTTGCAAAAAATAGACACGACTTTTTTGGCATTTAAATAGTTCAGGTTTATGTTTAACTTTATTTCAGGAATAAAATGTTTTTGTCACAACGAGAAAGCATCTGAAATGTCTCTGTATTAGATAAATACTGAATCTACTTGGATAGATGGATGGACGGATACTTGGATAAGGTATGCAAACCTTGTGAGTATCAATACAAAGTATCAGACTTCAGTGATCAGTAAAATACATAGCCACTTTGTTAACACTCTCTTAAAGGGATAGTTTACCCAGAACAGAAAATTTGTCATCATTTATTCATCATTTAATTGTTACAAACTTTTACCACCTGTAACCACTGACTTCCATACTGTTTGATTTTTTTCTACTATGGAAGTCAATGGGGTTACAAGTTTCAAAATAACTTATTTTGTGTTCAACAGAAGAAAAAAACTCATAACAGTTTAAAACCAATTGAGGGTGAGTAAATATGGAGTCAATTTTCCTTTTTAGGTGAATCATTTTAGGTTTGACCAACTTGCAGTTCACTAACAAGTAATCAGTTTTGCTTTTTGAATTCAAATTAGAGCATTTGACTATTTTGTAACTGGCTTTAAATTGCTATAAGGCTTGAAACATGCTGACTAACGTTTTAAAACTAGTTTAAGTAGTTTATGCAACCAGCCCACGGTCTTCAACTCCTCCCCCAGTCTAAACATTCAAATCGACCCATTTCACAAGACTGTCATGACTGGTTTAACGGTCATCATAATCCTTGAATTTATTTTTTAAAATAGTTTTTTTTAACTTATGAACATTTATATATATTTACGTATGTATTATATCATCTTTGTGTCACATTACAAAAAACTAATTACCGCCTATGTAAGGTGTTTCTAATGCAGCGTCTATGGGGCTGAGAGTAAATTTGACATTATTCTCTTTTCTGGCTGCCATCATCAGTCTCACACTATTTTTTTCCTTTTTCTGAATGTCTCGATAACACTATCGTGGCATTTTTCTTGTATTATTTCAGCAAATAGGATTGTAAAAAAAAAAAAAGTTGTATTCTCCGATTCATTGCGCTCTAAGTTTACCCAACTATAACGCCTTCCTCTACTGAGAAACCCGGAAATGTGAAAAGGGTCTACAGAGAAAGTGGAATACCCCCTATGTGCAGTCGCAGTGTGTACAGTACCTGGTGAGGATGTGCAGCACCAGTACAAGCTGTAGGGTGGCACATATCCACAGTTCCCAGAGGAGGAGTCTGATATGACAGACGCGAGCTGTACAGCTGAGAGACAAAGAGAGATTTAAGTCACGACAGAAGTCAAATGTTAGAATAAAGGGTATTTTAAAGTCCAGCCCTGTATAAACCTCATTGTAGATTAGAGGTCAAGAGGAAACAGTGAATTTGTCAGAGCACACACACGGATGCTTGAAGTTAAACGGCAGGCAGGTGAACTCAAGGAGAAGGCAGCAGTGATTGCAGTGTGCTTTTGCCTGAGCAATGCTCAAACAGTCCCTTGGGTGGAAGAGACCGTATAAACCTTTTAATTAAAAGGTCTTTTGAGGTTATGAAGGATAAGCAGTGGAGAATAGGTTACTGGAGCAGGCCACACACACACTGTGTAATTAATATACCAGCTGCATGCATGTGCACAAACATACACGCACA
>CAIGQZ010001108.1:23607976-23669721 GCA_903798205.1 Danio tinwini
ACACACACACACACACACACACACACACACACACACACACACACACATTATCACCACTGTCCAGAGATGAGAAGATACATAAATTAACTTATAAGTATCTATCTGTTCATGTTTATAATTAAACTACGCGACTAAATAGAGAACATCAAATGCACTGAGGTTAGATATTGTGACATCTATGGAAAAATACACAACGGTTGTCTTGCTCTTTTACTTTCTAATAACAGTAATAGTACTCGAATTCACTGATATCTTTAGTGTCATTAGTGCTGTCGCATCTCTCACAGCTCGTCCTCAAACAACAGAGCACTAACGTCTCTGAAAACACCTTTAAAATAACGTTTGTCAACTGACAGTTCGCCGGACTCTATATTTAAGAAGCAGAGATCTGCCATTTGTGTCTGAAAGCCAAACCTTCAGCTTGTTTACATTTGTATGTCCGTGCAGTCAATGCTAACGACTTAGCAAAACGCGCACATACTTACTGCTCATCACAGAGTGCAGATTCAACTGTTAACACGTATAATATGACGTTAACGGTGCAATACACCGTGGCCGATTATGTGAAAATATAAAATACAGCTTAAACTGTCCTGTATTCCCAGTTAATCACATAATAGCACCCCAACGTCACAAACGGACGGGCGCTCCATTTTTGTTTATTTTGCTTGTTTGCCTGTGTCAAAAATGTGAATTGTCTTTACTGATTCAACACTTTCGTTATTTTCTGAAGTATGTATCTTAATATATATCGTGATATAATAGTATGCACATATAATATGGGATATATTTTAATATGCATTTATAGCTAATTTTTAATTTGTTATCGAAACCGGCTTATATAAATGTCGAAAGTGCAGATCTTTAACGGGAAATTTGTTATGGTTATGACGTCGTGGTTTAATGTCGGCGTACTCAAACAACCGCTTGTGCTGGTAGCTATCTATTCATTTTTAATCAAACAGGGTGTTTCCTATACTTCTATGGTTATGTAATAGATGCATATTCTGTTCAACGTTAGATAAACTGCCTGAAGAGTTAATTGCGTTCGTCCTTCTGTAAAATAGCTGAGCTCGTAAACCAGGCGACAAACTGGATCAGAAAACCAGTTTTGTTTAACGTTTTTTGAGATAAATAGTGTTTTTATGTAAAGCAGTAATCACAAGCTGAAGAAAATAGTGCAGATGTAGAAACGCTAAGCACAACGTTTACCATTTGCATTAAATAAACTGCCTGGGTTTTGGTTCATATGTATTGTTGAAATGTAGCCTGGTACAAACATTTTAAGCCAGGAGTGATAGGGGGTTTGTGAAAAGTATAAAAAACAAAAATAAAATAAATTACTTAAAATGAATTAATATAATTACTGTATAATACTAAGTTCTTAAATTTTATTAAATAAATAAAAGGAATTCAAACTAAATTTATTTGATTCTAAGTATTATAAAATGATAAAGTATAAAATACAGCAATAAGATTAAAAATAAATACTTTAACATTTGACTTGACAAAAAACAACAACAAACGAATTTAAACAAAAGAATAAAAGAAATACAAGGTATTTAGGTTAATGAATAAACAGTGCTATAAAGAGTAATAAAAACAATAATGTCACTTAATAGAAACTAAATATTCATTCATTCATTTTCTTTTCGGCTTAGTCCCTTTATTAATCTGGGGTCCCCACAGTGGAATGAACCTCCAATTTATCTAGCACATGTTTTACGCAGCAGATGCCCTTCCAGCTGCAACCTAATATTGGGAAACACTCATACACTCATTTACATTTCTTTTACATTACGGACAATTTAGCTCACCCGATTCACTTATAGTGCATGTCTTTGGACTTATGGGGGAAACCGGAGAACCCAGAGGGAAAGCCATGCGAACACAGGGAGAACATGCAAACTCACAGAACACAGAAATGCCAACTGACCCAGCCAAGGCTCGAACCAGTGACCTTCTTGCTGTAAGGGCGACATTGCTACCCACTGTGCCACCGCGCTGCTCAGAAACGAAATATTTTCTAATTAATAGTTTTTGTTGCATTTATATAAATTACATTTTCACATTATTAAATGTCTTCATACCAGGACATATATAAATTTCTTTTTAACATTTTTGGTATGTGGTTCCTCACACACCGAGGATCATATTTGTGGCTCTACAATATTAAAAAACCTTTGACCTAGTAATATATTTGTGTATATCCTGGTTTCGCCATGGCATTACATGACATTCACTGCTCTTCACATGTGTCATTTGTCCACAGATCCTCCAGAGTGTGTGGAATGGCACTCTCTATTGCAATCCTAGACTGTGACCTGCTCCTGCATGGTCGTGGTCACAAAACTCTTGATCGATTTGATATCGAAACCGTGTCGGATGATTTTCTGCTGAACACATTTGGCTTCCCACGTGAGTTCATTTATTACCTGGTGGAACTGCTAAAGGACAGCTTGTTAAGACGCACACAGAGGTCACGAGCAATAAGCCCTGATGTCCAGATTCTTGCAGCCCTGGGATTCTACACATCCGGCTCTTTCCAGAGTAAGATGGGAGACGCGATCGGCATCAGCCAGGCCTCCATGAGTCGCTGCGTTTCTAACGTCACCAAAGCTCTGATCGAAAAAGCACCAGAGTTTATCGGCTTCACTAGGGATGAGGCCACCAAGCAGCAGTCTAAAGATGAGTTTTACCGAATAGCAGAAATACCTAATGTGACAGGAGTAGTGGACTGTGCACATATAGCCATTAAAGCTCCCAATGCGGATGACTCTTCCTATGTAAATAAAAAAGGATTTCACTCAATCAATTGCCAGTTGGTATGTGATGCCAGAGGACTGCTGTTGAGTGCTGAGACACACTGGCCAGGTAGTTTGACCGACAGAGCTGTCTTTAAGCAGTCCAATGTGGCAAAGCTGTTTGAAGAGCAAGAGAATGATGATGAAGGTTGGCTTTTAGGTGAGACCTGCAATATTTTCTTGACATTGCTAAAGAATCCTGTGACATTCTTTACATTTGTTTTTTCTGTCTCTCACTTTTGATGTAGGTGACAACCGATATCCTCTAAAGAAGTGGCTGATGACTCCAGTGCAGAGTCCAGAGTCTCCTGCTGACTACCGCTATAACTTGGCTCACACAACCACGCATGAGATTGTAGACCGCACATTTAGAGCCATTCAGACACGTTTTCGGTGTCTGGATGGGGCAAAGGGTTACCTGCAGTATTCCCCAGAGAAATGCTCTAATATAATTCAGGCCTGTTGTGTGCTGCATAACATTTCCCTGCAGTCCGGCCTTGATGCATGGACCTTTGAGAGGACGGAGGCCACCGACCAATCAGGGGAAGATATCGATCCATCTGACACTGATGACTCAGAGGCTCTGAGAGTTCGACAGGAACTCATCCAAAATCATTTCAGCTAGGATGGGAATGTAGGATTCACAGTTCAATAGTTTTAATGATACACATGTCATGCTGATGTCTTCCTGCATGCTAAGATTTTGATAAAGGATAAAAATTGTATTATTTACTCACCATCATATCCTTTTAAACTTGTGTATGACTTCTGTCTCCTTTTGCAACTCTAAAGGTAATATTTTTAATAATAGCTTGCAAACTGAAGAGGTAATCACTGATTTTGTGTGTATGGAAGAAAACTCTGATTTTTTTTTTTTTTTTGTGATTTGTACTTTGTATTTGTTCTTTAAACACAGTCTGGGATACTTTAGGAATTAAAGACATGGGCTTTTATCACAAGTTATTGTCATTTTATTTTTCTTTTCAGGCCCATAGCCGGGGGGGTTGAAAGTCACAAAGGTCCAAAATTTGTCCCACATGAGCTTATTTGTTTTATTTTGACTGCTATGCCATCATAAATTGTGAAAATAACCCACCGAAAAAAAGGCTTTAAGACCAAGAGGAAGCCTTGGCTGTGCTTCGGTGTGACTTTAGATAATCAATTTTAATTAATGCAAACAATTATTTTTCATGAGTCCAACATCCAGCTGTTCAAGATAACTTACAATCTGACGTAAGAGAAGTCATCTTTCGCTACTGTATTGTTTTTAAACAAAAAAATGACCAGTAAAAGGATTTGGGCTGGCCAGTTTGTTATTTGCCTAATAAATAGCAACAGACCACAGTTTTTTATTTAAAACTTTAACAGATTCCTATTTTTTCCTAATGATGTAATATAAAACATTTGTATTTTAAAAATAATTATTTATTCATGTTTCTTTGTTCTAAATGTTTAGGAAATGTTTTTGGTACATCAAAACATATGGTTATGATGACCACCAGCAATCTAATTCAGCTAAAAGTAGTGCTTCAAATGACACAAAAAATGCAGTATTTAAATCTCATAATTAAAAAAGAAAGGAGGTGAATAAGCCCAAAAAGGTCCAGTTTTGGAAAAAAAGAACCACTCCTTTTTAATATTTTACTTAAAATTGTGGACATGTAAAATTAAATAAACAAATAGCACATCACCCATAGTAGTGTTTCTGCATTTATGACAGGTGTATTATCATATGATGATGATGATGATGATAAACCTTTATTTGTCACATACACTTTTACATGTAGCGAAATTGGACCCCTCCGACCATACACAAACATCACACATTTCAGGGGAAGACAGGTCAGATGAGAGTTAGCTTTTAGAAAAAGGAAATAGGATACGAAAAGGGAGGTGAAAAAAAGCCCCTCTCAGACTATCCTTGAAGTAGGAAGTTTGCTTCTAAACTTGCTATTAACTGCTGACGAAACAAAAGCAAACCTCCTGCTAGTTATTTATGAGTCCATCTCCATTGTCTGTAAAAAATGTTCTTTTTCGTTATTTTAATAAGAAACACTCACCTATTAAGAGTTTGGTCCTCAGAGGTCTCCACTGATGCTTTTTAGTCTGAGTGAAGGATGATCAGGACAAGAATATAAAGCCTTTAATTTTAGCCCGGGTTAATTAATGGTTTTGTTGGCGGCAAGACTGAGTAGACTGTCTCTGCTGCTCCGGAGGCTCCACTGTCAAAGGCGATAAATCATCAGGTTGTTTAATGAGTCTCTCGGTCGAGCCCAGTGATGAATTTGTGGAATAAGAAGACAGAGCGCGCTGAACAATGACGTGCTGTCCGCGGTGCGCGCGCGCTATTCCTAATGTCATTACTAAAAGCAGACAGACGGAGACGCGCAGCCAGCAGAGTCTGCAGCATATGATCTCGGCCAGAGTCTCCACTGGAGCTATGATGTACAGCCTGCTTGCTTAGCAACTTTCGCGAGCAAAGTAAGTATTTCTTGGGAACTTTGTTTCATTCTTTTACATAGTAGCCTACTTTGAACTTTAGCTGTTAGTCTGATTTATGCCGCACCACCTTTAACGTTGAATACAGACTCTCTTAACTAGACAAGAACCTGCCTATGAGCAATATTTAATTTGGTCTCATACCCTCTCTATAGTGTCTGTTATTCAGAAATAATATTATCCACAGTGACCATGTCAGAGTCTGTACGGAAGATGCATAGAGCGAAGCTCGTGGTGCTGGGAAGAGATAACTGTGGCAAGACAGGTAACACTGCAGTGGATTTACTGGGTTTAATGGACATTGATCGGTCGTGATGAGTCTTATTGCCCTGTTTTTCTCTTTTTAACTTCAGCTCTGTGTGTCAGATTCATCACCAGGCGTTTCATCGGAGAGTATGAACATAAAAGGGGTAAGAATGATGAAATACTTACACACTACACTGTAAAAATATCTGTTAATTAACAGCCTCCGTAATTTGTGTTTCACAAGTGTTTTCTGATTATTTACGATTGTGAATTGCATTATGGGAGTTTTATCTCTGCTCTGTCCACTTTTCTTGTTAAAATTCAACTCTACATTTTAAACAAAATGACTTGTTGACATTTTAGAAATATATATATTTTTATATTTATTATATATATTTTTTATTTCATATAATATATAGAGAGAACTAAGTCTGTAAAATAAAAAATTGAAAAAAAGAAAATGTATTGGCAGCTTATTACCAGACTTTTTACTGTAATTTACAACACCAACCCAGACAATATTCATTCATTCATTTTCTTTTTGGCTTAGTCCCTTTATTAATCTGGGGTTGCCACCGCGGAATGAACCGCCAACTTGTCCAGCGTATGTTTTACGCAGCAGATTCCTTTCCAGCCGCAACCCATCACTGGGAACCCAAACAATATATCACTTTTTCAAATATTTCAACATCAAAAGCTATTGGAGGACAGATCAAGAGGCCATAACGCAATTCAAGAGCATAAATAAGCGATGAAAAAAACATGAATAACAAAATATGGAAAACTGTCATTTTACAGATATTTTTTTTACAGTGTAGGATTATGATAATATCATATTTTCTTTTACCGGTTAATTGCTGAAGCATTTATCATTTATTCAGTATTATCAGGATATTGATCTAAGCTCCAAAAATGTGCACTTCAACTGGTATGATAACACAATAAGAGTGTGCTTTATTGTAAATACATGTTCAGCGTAAATAAAAGTTTTAAACAAATTAAATTGCAAAAGGATTATTAAGTACAATATGTAGCACTTTACTATTAAGTATGATGAGTAAATGTTAAAGCATGAAAATCAGCAGCAATAAATAGCTTTATTATAGTTGTGAGTTAATAAAAAAATATAACACAAAGTCCCGTAGCCAGCCTGGTGAAAGGGGTGCTTCTTTTTTCTCAAAAAGTGGACCTTTTTGTGGTTATAGGCCTCGTTTAGGCTACTATTTAATTGTGAGATTTAAATACTGCATTTTGGTGACATTTTAAGCACTATTTTAGCTGAAATAGTTTGTCGGATGGTCATCATTACCAAAAAAAGTACATTTGGAAATTCATAAATAGCAACAATAGCCAAAATAGTATTCAAATTAATTTTAATATTATTTTGGTGCTTCACATCTTTTCATTGGTCACTTTTGGTTTCAAGAATAAGGTCCAAGATTTAGAATAAAAGTTTTAAATTTTGGTAAAGCCATGTCCTTTTACATAATAGGATTTTGGCCAAGTTCTAAGACACGTTAACAATTCATAGCCCTTTTAAACTCCTTAAACTTTAGAAGTTAATGAAAAGAAAATAGGATGGATATACTAATAGCCATTGTAATGTCAAACACAAATCTCAAACATTAGCTGGCTAAGTAAAATATTTTCTCTATTTTACACAATACAGTAGCGAAAGATGACTTCACTTACGTCAGATTGTATCTTGCGTGCAGATTGTCTTCTTGCGTGGCTGGGTGTTGAACTCATGAAAAATAATTGTGTGCACTGGCTAAAACTGATTATCTGAAGTCACATCAAAGCGACAGCCAACAGAGGACTTCACCTGATCGTAAAACATTTTTCGATGGGTTATTTTCACTAATTATGATGGCATAGCAGTCAAAATAGGACAAATGAGCTCATATAAATGGACAAATTCTGGACATTTGTCAGTGAGGGGTGGGTATTTTGAACCACCCGAACCTCCCTTGGCTACGGACCTGACACAATTATATTAGCCATTCACTCAATTCAACATAACAATTATGACTTTTGTGTTATTTTGGCATTAGCTAAAATTATTTATAGAATTAGCTTTATATTATTTATGGTTTAGTAGTTGTAATTACACTGACTGTAGTTAAATTAATGGATAGCAAATAAAGCTGTACTGTACAGAGTTAATAAAAACAAAATGCCTATATACTTATTTTCAGTATCATAGACCAGATTAATATATGAAATGTATATGTTAATGTTAGAGAATAAAATGTTAATTAACGATTTATGCATTCACTGCTGTAATGAACGACTATAAAAACGATCTGAATATTCTTCTAAAAGTTTTAATAATGGGCGACACAGTAGCACAATAGGTAGTGCTGTCGCCTCACAGCAAGAAGGTCGCTGGTTCGAGCCTCAGCTGGGTCAGTTGGCGTTTCTATGTGGAGTTTGCATGTTCTCCCTGCAGTCGTGTGGGTTTCCTCTGGGTGCTCCGGTTTCCCCCACAGTCCAAAGACATGCAGTATAGGTGAATTGGGTAAGCTAAAAATTGTCCATAGTGTATGTGTGTGAATGAGTATGTATGGTTGTTTCCCAGGGATGGGTTGGAGCTGTAAGTACATCCGCTGCGCAAAAGATGTGCTGGATAAGTTGGCGGTTCATTCCGCTGTGGCGACCCCGGATCAATAAAGTGACCAAGCCGAAAAGAAAATGAATGAATGAATTATGAATTATTCACTGTATTTTAAAGTGCTCACAATATCAATATTGTGCATATTCAGGATCACAATACATTAAATTATTAATTATCAACATACACACTAATGCTCTGTTGACTAAACATAACTTCGTCTTCACTGTACAACAACCAAATATAGCAGAAGGCATGATCCATATACCTTTTGTATATTTCAGAGGTCAACTATAGGTGCCAGAAAATAGTGGACAAGGAGACGATTGAGCTGGAGATTTTGGACACTGTTAATAAGGTACAGCATCTTGCAGTATGTTCCAGTGTTGTATTTTTGCTCTGATGTATTAAGGGAGCATCTCTGTTACCGTGCATCTGCAGCTGTGTTGTTTTACAGGCATATTTATCCACAGACTCGAAAAAGAAGACAAAAGGATGATCTTGCCTTGTCAAATGGCTGATGAGACACAGGACTCTCTCAACCATTCCATTCCTTTCATGTCTGCTTTACTGAATCTCAGGCTGGCGGAGTGGCTTTAACAGCCCGCCCGCCATTGATTGTGTTACACAGTAGAGCAGCACTTGTTAATTCATAGGATCAGGACAAAGCAGCACCATCTGTGTGAGTGCAGCAGGGATATTTTGGATGACTCCCTTTTCTGACATAACCTCTTCAGATTATACTAATGAGCTGATGAAATAAATCAGATGTTAGTTCACCCAAAAAAGTTAAATTCTGCCATTTACTCAAACTCTCAAACCTGCATGGCTCTCTTTCTCACAGAACGTTTCTGTCTATATACTGAAACACATCATGATTGTGTTTTCCAGTACAATGAAAGTCAGTGGGGTCTCAAATTGACTTCTATTGTATGGACTGAACACTGAAAGAATACAATTTCCAATGCATTTGAGAAGGAGGAAGCTTGGGGTGTGTGGATTTAATTCACATACTTTTAGCTCCGGAATTGCTTTCAGAATCGTGTCTAGATGTGCGTCACCTTCATCACACATTCATGCAAACTATTCAAATGTGTGAATCTGTTTGTGTTCAGGACTGTGTCGGAGCTGCTGCATCCTCTCTGGAGAGCTCCATTAAATGGGGTGATGGGTTTCTCATTATGTACTCGGTGACGGACCGCAGTAGTTTTGAGGCTGTGTCGCGTCTGAAGAGACTGATTGACCACGTTAAGCAAACGCTCGGTAAGGCCAATCAAGACTGTTGTGAATGATCACCATCACAGTGTAGTGACTTAGCACAAAAGGCAAGCCTGTTCTGTTATTAGTGCTACTGCAAGCAGTCATGTTTATGTGTACAGACCCTCCGAATAGCACTGTTATCCATCAGAGTGACTCAGGCTGCCTTAATTGGTCTCAGTTCAGAGATTTCACCTCAGGCACGAACTCTTAATATAGTACACTGCAGCCTGTAAGTGTGAGTTTGTAAATGACAGGCAGATTCGTGGAATGGGATAAAGAGAGAGAGAGAGGGAAAGAGAGTATCACAACACTGCAGTCCTTTATTATACCATCCATCACCAGGTACTGTCATTTTAATGGTAGTCTGTTCTCCTTCAGAGTTACAGCATCCATTACATCATTGTGTGTGTGTGTGTGTGTGTGTGTGTGTGTGTGTGTGTGTGTGTGTCTTACAGGTATTCCAACGGTTGTCGTTGCCAATAAATGTGACATGGAGAACGGCCGAGTTGTGAGGACAGATGAGGGACAGGCTTTAGCTTCTGATCTGAGGTCAATATGCTTTGCTTTCATAGACAACAGCAGTTTTAATTGACAATACATATTAATACAATATAATTGCTAAACCTTAGAAATGGGCAATGATTTATATGTTAATAGTAGTATGTTAATGTTATTAATAGTATATAATTATAATTTGTGAATAATATTTTATTGGATAATATATTAACTTGGCGTAATGTCCAAATGGGACAATATTGGCCTTCAATGTTACAATTCAATTCAATTACATAATCAAAAAATATAATGAATATGTAGACAATCTAAAATGTATAATCTAGAATCAACTATAATATAATCAGTTATGCTATTTTACCTTTATGTTTCTTATTACTTAACTATATTGAGCTTGTATTAAGTCAAGCCTAAAATGTCAGATAATCTATGCCTCTGACTTTATCTGTGTCTTGTGATTTTTGATGCTTTTTGATCCAGTTTCATTTTCATATGTGCCTCTCTGAGACTCAAATGTCATGAGGAAGCAGAACAAATTATATGGTGTTAGTGTTTTTATTATAGACTGCCATTTTTAGACTTTCTGTGTCCTGGAAGAGTGTGCACTTTTATTTTCTGCTACTTTACTACATTCCAAAATTTTATTATAGTTTTACTCCACTGCATTTCATAAAATAATGTAGTTCCTTGTTACTTTGAACTGGAGAAACTGCAGAGATGTGATAACCGTGTCTGATTTGTAGCTTATTATATTCAGTTAAGCTTATTAGTTTGAGTTAACTTGATATCTAACTTAATTTTTAAATGTTGACATAATTTGTCATGAGCAATGTCTGTTTTTATATTGTATGTTTATATTTGTTACTTATTAAACACTTTGTTTACTCATTTCTGTTTTTATATAACACAATTTACTGTCATTTTCACTTGTTTGGAGACTTGAAGAATAAATACCAAAAGTATTTATCACTGAAAGGTTTAGATAATAGGTTCTTGCAAATAAATTAATGGATGAATGAGTACTTTACAGTGCATCGGAAAGTATTCATAGCGCTTCACGTTTTCTACATTGTTTTATGTTACAGCCTTTTTGCAAAATGGATTAAATTCATTTATTTCCTCAAAATTCTACACGCAATAGCCCATAATGACAATGTGAAAAAAGAGTTTTTGAAACTGTTGCAAATTTATTAAAAATAAAAAACCTGAAAAATCACATGTACATCAGTATTCACAGCTTTTGCCGTGAAGCTCTAGATTGAGCTCAGGTACATTCTGTTTCCACTGATCATTCTTGAGATGTTTCAGCAGCTTAATTGGAGTTCACCTGTGGTAAATTCAGTTGATTGAAAAAATTTACAAAAGCACGCACATCACTTTTAACTGGGTGCTCAGCCAAAATGCAAAAAGTGCAAATTATATATTCAATAAGGTGGCAACACCAAAGCTCCAAAAAAAAAAACAAATTTATTCAATTAAAAAGGCTGACACAAAGCATGTAACGTTTTGAGCACATGGCTCTTCATCAGACAGTGTCATCAAATTCAGTTGATTGGACATGATTTGAAAAGGCATACACCTGTCTATATAAGCTCTCAGGGTTGACAGTGCATGTCAAAGCACAAACCAAGCATGAAGACAAAGGAATTTTCTGTAGACCTCCGAGACAGGATTGTCTCGAGGCACAAGACTTGTGAAGGTTACAGAAAAATTTCTGCAGCTCTTAAAGCTCCAATGAGCACAGTGGCCTCCATCATCCGTAAGTGGAAGATGCTTGGAACCATCAGGACTCTTCCTAGAGCTGGCCGGCCATCTAAACTCAGTGATAGGAGGAGAAGAGCCTTAGTCAGGGAGGTGATCAATCACCCGATGGTCTGGTTCTGTGGAGAGAGGAGAACTTTACAGAAGGACAATCATCTGTGCAGCAATCCACCAACCAGGCCTGTATGGTAGAGTGGCCAGACGGGAGCCACTACCCGCCTGGAATTTGCCAAAAGGCATCTGAAGGACTCTCAGACCATAAAAAACAAAATTCTCTGGTCTGATGAGACTAAAATTGAACTTTTTGGAGTGAATGCCAGGCATTACGTTTGGAGAAATTCAGGCACCGCTCATCACCAGGCTAATACCATCCCTACAGTGAAGCATGGTGGTGGCAGCATCTTGCTGTGGGAATGCTTTTCTAGTCAGGATAGAGGGAAAGATGAATGCAGCAATGTACAGAGACATCCTGAATGAAAACCTGCTTTAGAGTGCTCTTGACCAGCAGGACAATGACCCATAGCACACCATCAAAATATCAATATCATTCAACTCGGTGAATGTCCTTGAGTGGCCCAGCCAGAGCCCAGACCTAAATCCTATTAAACATCTCTGGAGAGATCTGAAAATGGCTGTACACAGTCACTTCCCATCCAACCTGATAGAGCTTGAGAGGTACTGCAAAGAGGAATGGCCAAAAATTCCCCAAGACAGGTGTGTCAAGCTTGTGGCATCATATTCAAAAAGACCTGAGGCTGTAATTGCTGCCAAAGGTGCATCAACAAAGTATTGAGAAAAGGCTGTGAATACTTATGTACATGTAATTTTTAAGTTTTTTTTATTTGTATTAAATTTGCAACAGTTTTAAAAAACTTTTTTCACATTGTCATTTTGGGGTATTGTGTGTAGAATTTTGAGGAAATAAATTAATTTAATCCATTTTGGAATAAGGCTGTAACATAAAACAATGTGGAAAAAGTGAAGCTCTATGAATACTTTCCGGATGCACTGTAAAGTACTCTGACTACATAAGTATGTAAAGGTTAAGTAGTAATACTAACTTTTTTTAACTTTGCCTGTAGTAAAACCCAAAATTGCTTACTCATCCTTCAATTGACATGAACCTGTTTGACTTTCATTTTCTGTTGAACACAAAAGTAGTCATTTTGTAAAACATTAGAAACCTGTAACCATTGACTTTCATAATAGCCTATTTCTTTATACTCTTATGAAAGTCAGTGGTTACAGGTTTTTAACATTTTACTAAATATCTTTTGTGTGTGTGTGTTCAACGGAAAAAGGAAACTCATAAATGTTTGGAAGCAGTTGAGGTTGAGCAAAAAGTGACCAAATTTTAATTTTGGGGTGAACTATCCCTTTAACACTTTTACTGGAGCAACATTAGTACATCTGTATTTTTGCTGAAGTGCTTAATTTGTGTAGTTCATCCAGCCCTGCTTGTTAAGATGTGACCTGTGATACAGGTGCAGTTTTTTCGAGCTGTCTGTAGCAGAGGACGCTTCGTCTGTGGAGGCTGCGTTTGGTCAGCTGGTGAGAGAAGTGCGTCAGGAGTTTCAGCGCCACCTGCTGGCTATGGACAAGCGCTCGCGGATGCTGCAGATGAGACACGCACTCAAAAACAAACTCACTCGGAGTAAAACCATGCAGTGGTGACCAGAAAGCCCAAATGATTTTGTTTCCTTGTGTGACTACGTTTCCGAAGAGAACAAGTGCCTTTTCTGATGAATTTATGACAGTCAGCAAAAAGGCGCCGTGTCAAATGAAATGTGGAAGCAATGACTGACTCTACAGACGCTTGGACAACCAGGTAGTCCCACCTTAAATATACTCCACCGAATGAGCCAGAAGCTAACATGTCGGAGAAGAACAATTAATGTAACTTCACACGGTGTAGGGATTTAGTGGCTGCTTTCATAATTCACATACTACACTACTACATAGTAAAAACGGTCACAAAAGAAAAGTGTAGCCTATTCTTGTACTATATTCATAAAATGTAGACAAAAAGTATGACCTACAATGTACTGTGCACACTTTACTAGGTCACAGAAGATTTGTAAATGTCAGAAAAAATGCAAAGATAGGTCAAAATATGATAATGACAAAATGGTGAATATGTAGTACGTCTGGTTGCATTCTCCTTACGCACAGAAATACAGAAAAGCCTAATTACTTTCTACTCACTCGTGAGAGTACGATATTATGGAAGCAGCCAACCTCTGAGCTGTAAACTGCTATTTTAAAATCTAAAATCTTTTAAACACTCGAGCTCAACATTATTCTCCTTTGGCATCCCCTTTACTGCTATTAAGTGGAGTCCTGCCAGTGTAACATTCATTCTGTTTCTAAATGTAATTTTATGTGCGAGAAGTCATACATGCTTATTTATAGGCTCCGTGTTCATTCTGATTGATTGAACTTGTCTAGTATTATTAAGTCAAGCTTAAAATGGCAGATGATGCACCATGTGGCAGATGATCTGTGTCTTGTGACTTGATATTTTGATGCTCTTTTGATCCAATTTCATTTTCATATGTGCCTCTTCGAGACTCAAATGTCATGAGGGAGCAGAACAAATTATATGGTGTTTTTGTTATTATGATAGACTGACATTTTTAGACGTTCTCTGTCCTGGAAGAGTGTTAAGTTCACTCTGAAGTAAATGTTTTCAAATGGGTTGTTGCAAAGTCTATCGTAAGGAAAATATATTTTTTAATGTGTTCATATCTGTTTGTTACGTCAATGCAAAAGTGATCTATAGAGGAATAACAGGCTATTTAATTTACAATTTTATTTAGCAAAAATGGTAAAAATAAATAAATACAAATTGATCAAATGCTCCAGTAATATCCAGTGTCCTCAACAGAAAAATTCATGAAGTTATATATTCAAATAACTTACACATGGATTTGAATTCTATGAGAAAAGGTAAACAGACATCAGGCAACACACAAGATTAATTATAAGAATAAAAAAAAAAAACATACAAAATGTATAAAAGCAAAATTAAACAAAAACTGCAATACACATCCCTTTTAAAACTATGAAAGGATCTAGACACTTTTAATACAACAAATTGATGTAAAATGTGTTCTCAATTTATACTTAAGGACATTAGATTACACGCTGATATTTTCAGATTGCAATAATCGGTCCTTGATTTTATTTTTAAGGGGTTTCATCAACCTGAATGAGGTAACAGCATGAGGTGTAAGAACATGACTCTTCATAAGCATAAATATGCGCATGTTGAAAACGTGAACAAAAGCCTGAGCTCTCAGTAAACACTATAACATCTGACAATCAGATTTCGCACACTTCAGGACACTATACCCAATTCTCGCGTGTAAGGGACATGAATGAGGAGACACAGTAGATTCCCATCTATCTCATCAGAGAACATCTGTCACAGAAGCGCTGTCAGTCCTACTAGCCACATCTGGCCTTAGGATTCTTGGCCCTAAAAGACAGGAGATGACATTTGCAAATGTCACATCTGATGAGCAATTATGTAAGGGCTCTTTTCCCTTTTCTTTCTTCTTTTTTTTCAATGCACAAGAAAACCTGACATACCAATAAACCACCAAACAGAACGCAGCTTCTCTGCGTGTCACTTTGGAATTTTCACAATTGTGACAAAATATGTTGTAGTATAATTTTTATCAGACAAAACATGTGAATACTAGATGGAATAAAATAAATGTGAGGGGTACATACCCAGATCATCATCCTGGGATGGAATCATTTAACCAAAAGTAAGTTCTTAGAAAGACGAACAAACAAACCAGCAATTCATATTGTGTTTTGACAGAGGACGCAAGCACTTCAGAAAGCACTTTCCTAATGTGTAGTGGTCAGATTCGCTATACTGTCCTCACTAACACAACCACACCGGATGACAAACTAGGTTCTGTTTCCGAAAAGAGGGGAGAAAAAAAAAGCACACTCTAAGACACCGACAAGTCATAACACTACGATGAAACAGCCTAACATAGTCTATAGAACTTAAGGCAACCAATACACAGAGGCTACTGCAGGCTAGAGCTGCATGTTCAGCATCGAAAACACTCACAAACCTGAAATGAAGATATAAACACTGGAGATATTTCTGTCTTTTATCAAAAGCGACGCACCCCGTGTGTGTTTGACACCACTGTGTTTCTGGATTATTTCTTGTGCTTTTTTCAATTTTATTTAAACACTATGAAAGAAGTGTCGTCTTGGCACAATGATACAGTGTTCAAGCTACCGCGGCTGAATCTCTGGTGTTAGAAGTGGTCTGGCGTGTTTGTCTGTGCTTGTTCATGTGCAGTCACACACTGTAAAACACACAGTGGTGAGAAAGAGCTCTGATATGATAAAGAAATGCTAAATGACAATAAAAAAAGTAAAGCTTCTAGGAAACAATGGTAGAGTAGTTGCACTAGGCATGCTGTGTTGTGCTTTTGGACAGCTTTTCAGAACAGTGTTATTATCGCCTAGTAAAGTGACTCCATGTGTGTTAAAACGATACAGAACAGAAGCCCTTAAATTGGCCCATAAGCATAACGTTACTGGCACACCGGTTTTATGGGATATTTCTGACTGCATGATTCCTCGCAAGTCATTGGACAAGGCATGAGACCCCTGCTACAGTCTGGGTAAAAACAAAAACATAATCAAATAAACGTGGAAATGGAGAAGAATGAGAGAGAGCCGCGCTCTCAGTAAATCACATCTGTTCAGTAGATAAGGCATGGTCAGAATTTACCTCACAGACACTTCAGGACCGACACTACGAATACTACTCTACTACTCTTATTAAATATCTATTTTAATGTTCAGAGTAATGGAAAAAAACAGTTCCCTGTGGCATCGATTATTTGGCAGAACAGAACTACGGATTTTTTTAATAAGAAGTAAATTATAAATAAGGTCATGTGTAAAAAATAGCAAAACATATTTACAGAAATGTTCGATTTTTTTTCTTTAAAAACACCACAAAATAGACAAACGCAAATGATACTTGTTAAACCTCCAGCAGAACGCCTGGAAGACCTGTGTTTCTTGTCAGTGTGTGTGTGATAAAGAACCTGTTTTTGCGCTCCATGTTCCTCTGGAGACGCGACAACTGAAAACTAGACGAAACGACTGCACCTGGGCTGCATTTCACAGACAAAAACAGACGCGTCGTATCGTATGTCTTAGATCGGAGCTACAGGAACCTGATAGGAAGCTGCACTACTCATCTAGCAGGACGAGACCTTCACCCGATCCAGCCTTCAGAAGCCTTCCCACTCAGAGGTGCTATATGGCAACTGTATCAGGCACACAATGGTGTGATATCTTTAAATTTTATTACTCTTTTCTATATCATTATTCTTTGTAGAAATCTTCTCGGTGTGCATACGTTAGCATACACATTGCTGGTACTTTAGGAACCTTCTTCCTGCATGTAGTAAATGGCACTATGGATTTTCTTTCCCTCATAGATACAAGAGATGAAACGACGACACAAAACAACAACACTGTTAACTGGCACGCTTTAGGCTCCAACTGTGTTCAATGCTATTTCACGCCCTCCGTCACTTCTGTGAGGGGTACGATGGGGCCGAGGAGGGCCTGTGGGATGACGCTGAGGTCACTGTTGTTTTTGTGTTTTTTCGTGTTCTCCTCCCCTGCCGATACGGTTTTGTTGGTACTGAGAACCGCCTGGTTGCTGCTGCTGTTATTGCTGAAGGCTGCTGCTTTTGTATTTGTGGGTTCGCTCCTGATTCTGGCCGTGCTGTTGATTTGTGTGCTCTCCTCGCTGCCTTCGTCGCACTTTGCGCTTGTAGCTTCCGTGTTATTACTCACGCCGGTCTGGTTTAAGGTTTCGCTTGTGTTTGAGAGAGTTCTGACTATCACCATAGCCTCCGAGGAGCTTGTTGCGGTATTTGTGTTGTTGTTTGTGTCTGTAGTGGAGCTGCTGGCTTCAGAAGCTCCAATGTGGGACATTTCTCCATTAGCCAAGATGAAAGGAGACAGCTGGATTCCTCTGATCAGATGCACCAGGCCTCTTATTTTGTCGAGTGAATCCTCCATGTCTCTCTGCTGGGCCAGTACGTTATTCTTGCTGTCCATACATTTCTGTGCAGGGAGAGAAGACACAGTACTGCTGACTCATACGACCAAAATCTCATCATTATATAGTTATGGAATAGTGGCCTTCTGGGATAATAAATGAACTCCAGCGGATTATTGCAGCACATTTACATTTGTAATTTCAGTGGCATGACTCACTGCGCAGATGAATAGTGGATGATACGAACTTCTCTTACCGTTATGGAGTTGCTGAGCTGTCCGACTCTGTGTTCTAGTGTTTCTCTCTCCTGACGCAGCTCTGCACTCCATCTCTTTAGTCGATCCTTTTCTCCCTCTTTAGCTGCAGGGAAATGTGTGTACGTGTGAAACTCAATGCACAAGTTAGACAAAAACCCATTCATTTTCCCAATAGAGAAATTGATTTAACAATTCTGTGGAAAGTTTTCTAAACAGATGCACCATGAACTCTGGGGTTATTAAAGACTTTAGTTATACCACGGCATTGTACACACACACTTGTATATGATTTATGAGGACTCGGCATAGGCATATTGCAATTTACACTGTAAAAACAAGGGATGCTCCGATCAGGATTTTTGCAGCTGATACTGAGTATAGAATCTTTATCATGGTGATCGGCCGATACCAAGTACAGATTCTGATGCTTCAAGCATTATAATGCATTAAGCACATTTTCCCTCTAAGTATGAACCTTAAGGGAAGATCTCACCTTACCTAAGAGAATAAAGTATGCTGCATATGACACATGTCTCTTATAACTACTTAGGTGTGAACATGTCATGGTCAGAAGCAGCTTTACTGAAAATGACTCATTCATTCATTTTACTTCAGCTTAAGCTACCTTTCCACTGCACATGACAAGCAACAGACTGGAAGTCATTCATTTCCAATGGAGAGTAGTCCGGGAGCTGCGTGGAGTTCCGATCATCTCCGTATGCGGAAAATTTGGATCCGATTTGAACTGCCTATCCGTTAAAATATTTCAACTTCTGCGACTAGACTGTATGCGACCGGCCGACTGGATGTGATGTATTCCAGTGTTGTCCAAGCAGGTCCTTATATGCGAGATGAGAAATAGGAGTTTTTCTGGTTATTTTTTGAATAAGAAAAAGTTAATATTTCTATTCATAAATGAGTAATAAAAATGTTTTTTTTGTTGTCTCCACAATCCCTCCAAAACTTTTAGTGGTCTATGAGTTTCTAGTATAAACTTTTTCAATCATGGTGAACACATCGAGAATAAAGGCTCTTGCTTTTGCACTCCTTTATTTCGGACACTGCAAGAATAGCTTCTCTCCCATGGTGCACGACTAAACTGAAAATGCTTTGTGACTGCCACAAGGGGGTCGTGTGCAGTGAAAAGGTGACTTTAGGCTATGTATAATATACGGGAGCACTTGTGCGTCTTCCTCTGCTTGTAAACTCGCGATCTGCGTTTATGAAATCGGCCAGCTTGCCGAGTACCGATTAAGTCATGAAATGTGATTATTAGCCGATACCGATCTTCAGCCGATCGATCGGAGCATCCCTAGTAAAAACTGCTTATTATATAGCCCCTACCCCTAGCCATAAACCCAATCCTCACAGGAAACCTGTGGCAAATTTTGAATGCTAAAAGTAACAAAAGTAAAAGTAAGTAAATATTATTTTTAAGCATTTTGAACTGTGAGGATACAAGGCATGTCCTTGTAAAGCATTTTAATAGAGAAGAACTAGGTCTTACTCCTGTCATTATATAATTATGAGTCCTCATAAAACACACACACACGCACACACACACAATAAAGGTAAAACTTTGTGTAAGGAAGGGTTTATTTTTCCTAATTCCTGTGATTCTAATTCCAGTCCTCAGAAGACCTCCCCGCCATGAACATTTTGTATGTATTCCTAATGCCAAGTTTAAACTGGATGATTTTAGCTCAGATTTTGACTCAGAAATCCAAAAAGCCCAGAAATCGTTGACAAATGCCTGAAATCACAGGCAAATCGGTGCTCATTTACATGAACTAAGAGCCCGAGATGCCATCTGAGAGAATCGCAGATGAGTGACCAACACCCATGGGATATTTGGCATGCTAAATATCTGGACCTGTTGGCGATTCAAATCATGCCGTGTGAAAAGTGTTCTGATTAAAAATAACAGAACCTACAGCCAACGAGAAAGCAGCATCCACTAGTATGGGTTTCTGTGTAGCGCTTATTTTCAGTTTATTTGGACCCAAGAAGCAGGAAATTTGTCAGGAGCACCTGTGTCTGTTTGACGTGTCATCTGAGCAATACCACAACCAGGTCAAAAAAGAAAAAAGTTAAGAAATTGCAAATACCCTTCGAAGCCAGGTGAGCAAAATAAGTAAATTTTCTACACCACTAAAAGCTTCTTTCTCATTATGTAGTTAATAACAAAAGATATACTACCTGACATTGTTTTCATGTCACTTCTCGCATGTGTTTGGTTGTTAGTTTGGACAAAGTTGTCAGCGATTCTTTCTATTGTAAAGTTATGTGGTGTGAAACACCCTATCGCTGTAAACGCAGCAGCGACTAAATGCTACCCCAGATAGTCATGCAGTGTGAAAACATCCGTGACACGACTACTTTGAAAATCATGCAGTCTGAACTCGGCATTACTTAACACACCTGATTCAATTCAGAATAAACATACATGCTTAAAAAAAACAAAAATAGGGTGTATAAGAATCCTTATAAACAAATACCACATTACCCTTGTGTTTTGTTTATTACATTCTTTCTGCCCTTCCATGAGTGACACCTACTGCTTTTTTATTGAGCCAGCTTGCTCCTTTTACACTGGACTGTTAAATTGGACTGAATTCATGCAAAACATGATTTATTGAAAAAATTGACTTGCCAAAATTTTCCAGGTGGTAAACTATACCTCATTAAATGTTGTCTATTTGTACCATTAGATATTGAACTGTTGTTTTGATTTGACCACAGTTCAAAGTGCTTAAAATTACTTAAGATCATTCAGTCTAGAGCTTTTGGTATATTTTCCTAATTGTCATAAAAGTTTGTAATGTTGTGATTCATCTCAGAGTTGAATGAATAAAATAAAAGAAAATTACTTCCAGAAGCAAGACTGCAGAAAAAGTGGGTGGTTACAGCTTTGTTCTATAATTCTAGGACAGTTTTTCCCACAGATCAGAAATTTACTGGTGCATTTCATAAGAGCCTCATTATAGGATACTTTGTTCCCTTTTAAACTCCTAACTCAGGATATTTTTAAAGCAATCTCAAATCATCATTCTGTGCAAGTTTACCATCACAGCATTAGTTGTATTTGAAAACCCCTACCTGCTTTATAGGAGATGTAGGAATGAACAATAGCAAGAGTTCCTGGCCACTCAATGGCATCTTCCTTCTGCAGAATCTGAGGAAAACATATACTGAATGGTACTGAAATACACAAGTGCTGACAGTCTGCATGCAAAGTAATGAACACAAAAACACGAACACTTAAAATGAATGTAAAATGAATGCATAATGAAAACAAATGAAGTGGGAAATAATGAGGCTACCTAGGTCACGCAGGTTTTTAGTTTATCTGATGTGAATAACAATAATTACAGAAAAACGGCATTAAAGGGGTCCTAAGCAGCAGAATTGTATGCTCATGCCTCTGGTTTTCACAATTTAGGCAGATCTACAAGCCTTTATGATGAGATTTGCTAAATACAAACTTCAATCACAAATTGCACTCTGGCCTTATTTTATTGGGTCTGTCTTATGTTTTATTGTAAAGAAGAATTTATGCAGGTATGCTAGGTTTAGATAAGAAGTGATTCTGATTTGAATACTAATTATAGGACCTCAGAACACTTCTATGAGGCCATAGCATGAGGTTAAAAGTTAGTTGTAAAAACAAGCAAGAAATACTGACCATGGACCATAAAAATGGCCAATCACTGGTTGTAAAAAATAAAGAAAAACTCTAAACAGAGTCTGTTATAAAACATGAATCAACATAGCTTTTTAAGAGGTGATGAGACCTCTAAAAGATAAATTTTTAGGCCCCATTTACACTAATACGTTTTCATTTCGATAAGATAAGCGCATAAGTTTCGATATGGTTAACCCTTTCGATATGGTCTCACGGTACGGATACGATTATTATGCCATCGATTCGGTTCAATTTAATATCTCGGTGCATTGACGATGCTTTCCATACATAATTAGAATTTTTTTCTTTACAACACAAGAAAACAAAAATGTATTAAAATCTATAAATATGTTTATATTTATATATTATTTGTAATACAATTTTGCCCTTTAATACAAGCAGTAATATACAGGGAGTGCAGAATTATTAGGCAAGTTGTATTTTTTAGGATTAATTTTATTATTGAACAATAACCATGTTCTCAATGAACCCAAAAAACTCATTAATATCAAAGCTGAATATTTTTGGAAGTAGATTTTAGTATAAATATACATTTCTGACATTCAAAAACAAAACAAAAACAAATAAGTGACCAATATAGCCACCTTTCTTTGCAAGGACACTCAAAAGCCTGCCATCCATGGATTCTGTCAGTGTTTTGATCTGTTCACCATCAACATTGTGTGCAGCAGCAACCACAGCCTCCCAGACACTGTTCAGAGAGGTGTACTGTTTTCCCTCCTTGTAAATCTTACATTTGATGATGGACCACAGGTTCTCTATGGGGTTCAGTTCAGGTGAACAAGGAGGCCATGCCATTAGTTTTTCTTCTATTAGACCCTTTTTAGCCAGCCACGCTGTGGAGTACTTGGACGTGTGGGATGGAGCATTGTCCTGCATGAAAATCATGTTTTTCTTGAAGGATGCAGACTTCTTCCTGTACCACTGCTTGAAGAAGGTGTCTTCCAGAAACTGGCAGTAAGACTGGGAGTTGAGCTTGACTCCATCCTCAACCCGAAAAGGCCCCACAAGTTCATCTTTGATGATACCAGCCTAAACCAGTACTCCACCTCCATCTTGCTGGCGTCTGAGTCGGACTGGAGCTCTCTGTCCCTTACCGATTCAGCCACGGGCCCATCCATCTGGCCCATCAAGACTCACTCTCATTTCATTAGTCCATAAAACCTTACAAAAATCAGTATTGAGATATTTCTTGGCCCAGTCTTGATGTTTCAGCTTGTGTGTCTTGTTCTGTGGTGGTCGTTTTTCAGCCTTTCTTACCTTGGCCATGTCTGAGTATTGCACACTTTGTGCTTTTGGGCACTCCAGTGATGTTGCAGCTCTGAAATATGGCAAAACTGGTGGCAAGTGACATCTTGGCAGCTGCACGCTTGACTTTTCTCAGTTCATGGGCAGTTATTTTGCGCCTTGGTTTTTCCACACGCTTCTTGCGACCCTGTTGACTATTTTGAATGAAACTCTTGATTGTTCGATGCTCACGCTTTAGAAGCTTGGCAATTTTAAGAGTGCTGCATCCCTCTGCAAGATATCTCACTATTTTTGACTTTTCGGAGCCTGTCAAGTCCTTTTTTTGACCCATTTTGCCAAAGGAAAGGAAGTTGCCTAATAATTATGCACACCTGATATAGGGTGTTGATGTCATTAGACCACACCCCTTCTCATTACAGAGATGCACATCACCTTAATTGGTAGTAGGCTTTCGAGCCTATACAGCTTGGAGTAAGACAACATGCATAAAGAGGATGATGTGGTCAAAATACTCATTTGCCTAATAATTCTGCACTCACTGTATATGAACTGTACCTTTAATTTTACCTGCTAAAAAAACACTCTTTGTGAATGCTTTAGACAAAACTCCAATACATGCACAGAAGACAACAAATAAACTAATGTAAATATTATCCCGCTTGCTTTTTGAGCGATGGCAAGTTCGTACACTCTTATAATTGGTCATTGTTTTCACCCACTCAACAGAAAGGGCTGCGATTGGCTTTAGAAACGAAAGCGCTGTTCACCCATGAGTGACGCGGGAAAAACAGCCTCGGGTCAGTCTATATGCGCATAATAAGCGGTTATCAGGTAATCCGTAATAGAATAAATACAATACAATAAACTTGCACCACAGGCACGCTTGTGTCTGGATCCACAAGTACCGCTTTAACAGCCGAGAGGAGAGGAAAATTTACCTCACAAACATGCCAACAGTAACATGATGTGCGTTTTCAGTGGTGTAGTGTGAATTGAGACCTGTTTAGAAATGCTAGATGAAACGCCAGTGTGGACGTGGATCATTTTCATTCTAAAATGTCGTTTTAAAACTAAAACATATTAGTGTAAACGGGGCCTTATTCAGCAGGAAAGAAATGTCCAAATAAGGGCCATATAGCTCCCTACATTGCTGTAGAGCTGTGCTGAATTTAAGATCAAGCTGAGTGGGCCAAAAGTTACATAGTGCACCTTTAATAGTGGTGCAGGAATGACATCAGAACCTGGAAACTTCACTCAAGATTTTCAATACATTGAGTCTGTGATGAACAAAACTCAATCAATACTTCAACATTTGTTCCACAACAAACTAGTTATTGGATTCTAAAACATGTTGTATAATATTAAGACAACAGATTGTGTATTTTTCATATAAAAGCCCATTGTAAAGCTCCAAAGGAAAATCTCAGGGGAACCCACAGCTAAAAATGTCTCCACATTCTGACATTATTTCTGCATTACTCTTAAGAGTCTCTCTACTGATAGCAAACCTGCAAGAGTAGCGCAACGAATTAAACTCTATAAAAACTGCCTTTTTGAGACAAAAATACATTGGGAAATGAATTAAATTAAATGAATTATAAAGCGCAAGAGTGAATGGCAATGAATCTCTAACATTAAAGCCCCCTCAGTTACTCGAGCCCCTTAATTCATCTCCGCTACCACTAGGTGTCACCGGCGAGCACTGGGACGGGGAAGTCTGAATTGTGTCTCAGTAACTGTAGTGGACTCTCACAGCTACTTACATCCCCTGCTGAGCTGGGGCTGGGTGAGGGTGAATGTGATGGAGGGGTGAGTGAGAGGGCAGGGGAGAGTGGGCTGCCCGTGGTGGGCCACTGGAGATCTGGGGAGGTGGAATGATGGCTGCTGGTGGTTGGGGGGGATGGGCCCCCGCTCCACAATACTGCAGTTTTTAGAAAGACGACCTGGGTGAGATGAAACAAAGGACAAACAAAACACAAAAAGAAAAGAAAAAGGAAAGAAAAAAGCAAGAGCAAACATTGGTGTGGCGTACCTCTGACAGGCTGTCCTCATTGGCTGGGAGAGCAGGAAGGAGCGGGTGGGGGTGGTGTGATGGCGGACGGAGGGAGGGAGAGAGCAACGTTAGATCACAAAAGGAAGCACTGCATGCTGGGTAACAACACATTCTGCAAAAGCTGGCCTCAGATCAGCTGATAAAGGCAGAAGGCATTACATTTAGGCAGATGGGGATAAGAAATGCCAATAACAAAGAAGGATCAGAGGGCAACCATTTAGAGAAGCTTATCTAGACATCAAGAAGCTTATTTTCATCTACAGCTCGCACAGCTGCTGTCAAATGTTAAGATGAGCCATAAAGGGAATAAGCAGCATCATAAATCAAAAGATATTGCACATTTATGGCTGTACTGAATGTCTTTATCAACAAGTATTAATAGTTCAATTATATTACACAAGGTAGCAAGGTCTCAAAATCACATAAAACATTGTTTAAAACAAGCACTATTCATTTTCACAAACAGGTATAGTAAAGAACTAAAGTCAGCAAAACAATATGTAAAATGATGTGGCAAGAGACTTGGTCCCAAATGTGAAATCTATTTAAGTCCAAAAACAGAAACAGTTTTTCTTGGTCCCTAGTGAACATAGAGTGGATGGAGGCTTATAGCCAGTTTTGCAACCAATTGTTAACCTACCGGTTTTAAATGACACAGAAACATTTTCTTTTGTTTTGGCTTTAATAAAAATTATGTACAGTAGCTCAAGCAACATATTGTCAACTTAGAATTATAAGGTTCCATCTGACATTTTTGTCAAAATTGAGTTATTGACATATTCTTATTAATTGACAACTTATTTACATTATGGGATGTTTTTTTTAAAGTTGTTTACATTTCAAGACTTTTTGTTTAAAAAAACAAATGTTACACACACACTGTTTGCTATGGAATGCAAAAACTTTGAAGCTCAATATCTCGAAATCATTCAGACACAGATAGAACCTTATATTTCCAAGGTGACAATATCTCAAGCTTCTAGTGCAAACTGCTTTAGTCCTTTGAACATTTAATGCTATAGATTTGAACTTTTTGGTTTATGTAATTTTTTGAGTGACAACATTCAGTTTTATTATAATGCTTTAAGGAGAAAATTGTAATTTAATCTTACAGGGATAGTCATCTTTTACTCACTCCATATTAAAATTATATTTTAAAATTGTCAATTTTTTCTTTCATATATGTGTACACACACACACACACACACACACACACACACACACACACACACACACACACACACACACACACACAGTTGAAGTCAGAATTATTAGCCCCCCAGAATTATTAGCCCCCCTGTTTATTTATTTCCCTAATTTATATTTATTGGAGAAGTTTTTTTTCAACACGTTTCTAAACATAATAGTTTTAATAACTCATTTCTAATAACTGATTTATTTTCTCTTTGCCATGATAGCAGTAAATAATATTTACTAGATATTTATCAAGACACTTCTATACAGCTTAAAGTGACATTTAAATGCTTAACTAGGTTAATTAGGCGGGTTAGGGTAATTAGGCAAGTTATTGTATAATGATGGTTTGTTCTGTAGACAATCGCGAAAAAAATTTGCTTAAAATTCGAAATTTTTTTAATTTCTTTAATTCGAAATACACCCGCAAACGCAAATGACTTTGATGTAGTAACCAGCAGTATGGATGCCATCTTTACTAGCACACTAAATACGGTGGCACCCATTAAATTAAAAAAGGCTAGAGAGAATAAAACTACACCATGGTACAGTAGTCATAATGCGCTCTCAAAACAGCAACCCGTGCCCTGGAATGTAAATGGAAAAAAAACAAACTTAGAGGTTTTTAGAATTGCGTACAAAGACAGTATGTCCAGCTATAGGAGGGCTCTTAAATCTGCCAGGGCTGAGCACCTCCGCAAACTGATTGAAAATAATCATAACAATCCTAGATTTTTATTTAGCACCATTGCTAAATTAACAAATAATCGGTCATCCTTGGAACAAAATGTCCCACCGCATATTAGTAGTGATGACTTTATGAATTTTTTCAGTGATAAAATAGAAGACTTTAGACAGAAAATAGAAGATGTTAAACTTTCTGCACCACCTTATACTCCAGATCCAGTAAACATTCCACTGAATCAAAATAACCTACAATGCTTCAAAATCATAGAACAGGAAGAGCTAGATGAAGTTATAAATAGTTCCAAACCAGCTACATGTATGTTAGACCCAATTCCAACAAAATTACTGAAAGATTTGCTACCTGTTATAGGAGAACCTCTCCTTAACGTTGTCAACTCTTCTTTAGCTTTAGGCCATGTTCCAAATCCTTACAAGCTAGCTGTTATTAAACCTATTATTAAGAAACCACAACTGGACCCCAGCAACTTAGCTAATTATAGGCCTATTCAAATCTTCCGTTTATGTCTAAAATACTAGAAAAAGTTGTTTCTACCCAATTATGCTCCTTTCTGCAGATGAACAATATTTTTGAAGTGTTTCAGTCAGGTTTCAGGCCTCATCACAGCACAGAAACCGCATTAGTGAAAATAACCAACGATTTACTCTTAGCTGCTCACCAAGGGTGCATCTCACTATTAGTTCTACTAGATCTTAGCGCCGCTTTTGACACCATTGATCACAATATTCTCATAGGCCGCTTATATTCTACAGGTGTCCAAGAACAGGCTCTTCAATGGTTTAGGTCATACTTAGCTGATCGTTACCAGTTTGTAAATATTAATGGACAACTTTCACAAGTAAGACTGGTAAAGTACGGGGTCCCTCAAGGATCAGTTTTAGGCCCTTTGCTGTTTACAATATACATGCTTCCCCTGGGGGACATTATTAGAAAACATGGGATCAGTTTTCACTGCTATGCAGATGATACTCAATTATACATTTCAACTAAACCAGATGAGATGTCTAAACTGTCTAAGCTAACTGAGTGTATTAAAGATGTTAAAGACTGGATGACCAACAATTTTCTTCTCTTAAACTCAGACAAAACAGAATTATTACTTATTGGGCCTAAATCCTGTACACAGCAGTTCTCACAACTCGACCTGCAATTAGAGAGATACAAAGTTAGCGTTAGTTCTACTATAAAAGATCTGGGTGTCATATTAGACAGCAATTTAACCTTAAAAAATCATATATCCCATGTCACAAAAACTGCCTTCTTTCATCTAAGAAATATCGCTAAATTGCGAAGTATGCTATCCATCTCAGATGCAGAAAAGCTAGTTCATGCTTTCATGACTTCTAGGCTGGACTACTGTAATGCTCTGTTCGCTGGTTGCCCAGCATCCTCTATTAACAAACTTCAGCTAGTACAAAATGCAGCTGCCAGAGTTCTTACCAGGTCTAGAAAATATGATCATATCACCCCAATTTTATCCTCCTTACACTGGCTGCCTGTTAAGTTTCGTATTGAATTTAAAATATTGCTCCTTACCTATAAAGCCTTAAATAATCTAGCTCCTGTTTATCTAACCAACCTCTTGTCTCGCTACAATCCAACCCGCTCTTTAAGATCTCAAAACTCAGGGCTTCTTGTAGTACCTAGAATAGCTAAATCGAGTAAAGGAGGTCGAGCCTTCTCATTTATGGCCCCTAAACTCTGGAATAGCCTTCCTGATAATGTCCGAGGCTCAGACACACTCTCACTCTTCAAAACTAGATTAAAGACCTATCTTTTTAGCAAAGCATACACTCAGTGAATTACATAGCGGTATGACGCATGATGTGCCCCACACACGATTTTGCTTCTTGTTTATATACACTATGAACAGCAGCTACGCTAATTATTCTCCTTATTCTGTATTTCCACCTGGGGGTACTCATCTTGAGACCCTCAGACTATGCAGTGCCACTGATGCGATCCAAGACCAGCGACGAGACGATCCCAAGGTTTCCGGACCAGGCCGTATCCTGAGTTGCTGCTGTGGTGGTCATGATGGAGAGCATGAGACTGATTCCTGTGATGCTCCAAGGACAGACGTGTCTTCGCTGAGGTCCAGCTACTGCGCCTAGACTGCAGCTCTGCACAAGACGTTTGGCCATAGGAGAAATGGTCATGCCCAACTGAGCCTGGTTTCTCTCGAGGTTTTTTTAAATTCTTCACTTTCGCCAATTGGTGAAGTTTTTTCCTCGCCGCTGTCGCCACTGGCTTGCATGGTTCGGGATCTGTAGAGCTGCGCATCGATGGAATTGCTCTTCAGTGTTTGGACTCTCAGTAGTGATTATTAAACCACACTGAACTGAGCTAAACTGAACTGAACTTAAACACTGAAAACTGAACTGACACTGTTTCAATTCACTATAAACTTCCATGTGAAGCTGCTTTGACACAATCTACATTGTATAAGCGCTATACAAATAAAGATGAATTGAATTGAATAAAGGAGCTAATAATTTTGACCTTAAAATGGTTCTTAAAAAATTTAAAACAGCTTTTATTCTAGCTGAAATAAAACAAATAAGACTTTCCCCAGAAGAAAAAATATTATCAGACATACTGTGAAAAATTCTTTGCTCTGTTAAACATCATTTGGGAATTATTAAAAAAAGTTTTAAAATAAAATTAAAATTGCCAAGCTTCTTAAGCGTGATCATTGAACAATCAGGCGTTTCATTCAAAATAGTCAACAGGGTCGCAAGAAGCGTGTGGAAAAACCAAGGCGCAAAATAACTGCCCATGAACTGAGAAGTCAAGCGTGCAGCTGCCAAGATGCCACTTGCCACCAGTTTTGCCATATTTCAGAGCTGCAACATCACTGGAGCGCCCAAAAGCATAAGGTGTGCAATACTCAGAGACATGGCCAAGGTAAGAAAGGCTAAAAAACGACCACCACTGAACAAGACACACAAGCTGAAACGTCAAGACTGGGCCAAGAAATATCTCAAGACTGATTTTTCTAAGGTTTTATGGACTGATGAAATGAGAGTGAGTCTTGATGGGCCAGATGGATGGGCCCGTGGCTGGATCGGTAAAGGGCAGAGAGCTCGAGTTCGACTCAGACGCCAGCAAGATGGAGGTGGAGTACTGGTTTGGGCTGGTATCATCAAAGATGAGCTTGTGGGGCCTTTTCGGGTTGAGGATGGAGTCAAGCTCAACTCCCAGTCCTACTGTCAGTTTCTGGAAGACACCTTCTTCAAGTAGTGGTACAGGAAGAAGTCTGCATCCTTCAAAATGCAGGACAATGCTCCATCACACGCGTCCAAGTACTTCACAGCGTGGCTGGCAAGAAAGGGTCTAAAAGAAGAAAAACTAATGGCATGGCCTCCTTGTTCACCTGATCTGAACCCCATAGAGAACCTGTGGTCCATCATTAAATGTGAGATTTAGAAGGAGGGAAAACAGTACACCTCTCTGAACAGTGTCTGGGAGGCTGTGGTTGCTGCTGCACGCAATGTTGATGGTGAACAGATCAAAACACTGATAGAATCCATGGATGGCAGGCTTTTGAGTGTCCTTGCAAAGAAAGGTGGCTATATTGGTCACTTATTTGTTTTTGTTTTGTTTTTGAATGTCAGAAATGTATATTTATACTAAAATCTACTTCCAAAAATATTCAGCTTTGATATTAATGAGTTTTTTTTGGGTTCATTGAGAACATGGTTGTTGTTCAATAATAAAATTAATCCTCAAAAATACAACTTGCCTAATAATTCTGCACTCCCTGTACAGTTAACATCAGGATTAGTCAAGACTATTAGCGCCCCTTTGATTTTTTTCTTTCTTTCATTCATTTTCTTTTCGCTTTATTAATCTGGGGTCGCCATTTCCCAAATGATGTGTAACAGAGCAAGGAAATTTTCACAGTATTTCTGATACTATTTTTTTTCCCGGAGAAAGTCATATTTGTTTTATTTCCGCTAGAGTAAAAGCAGTTTTTTTATCAATATTATTCAATTTTTATCAATATTATTAGTCCCTTTAAGCAATATTTTTTTCGATAGTCTACAGAACAAACCATCGTCATACAATAACTTGCATAGTTACCCTAACCTGCCTAGTTAACCTAATTATCCTAGTTAAGCCTTTAAATTGCCCTTTAAGTTAAATACTAGTATCTTGCAAAATATCTAGTCAAATATTATGTACTGTCATCATAGCAAAGATAAAAGAATTCAGTTAGGGGAAATGAAATGAGCTATTAAAACTATTGTTTAGAAATGTGTTGTAAAAATCTTTGTCAGTGGTGTTTAATGTTAAAGATCCCACTAACTTTCTATTATATGGACAAAAACAATTGAAAAGGATTCAGAAGAAGGTAATACAGGTTTGGAACAACATGAGGCTGAAAAAAATATATAGTTAAAGTATTTTAATTATCTGAATGTACTGTGCAGTGGTCGACAGTAGCAAAGTATGTATAATTCTAATTTATAATACTAATTACTTTTTCAAGTATCTGTACAAATAATTATTATTTTTATAATAAGAAACTTGAACTTTTCCTACACTACATTACAAAACACATTATCATACTTACTGCTTTACTGCATTTCCTAAAAAAATATGTTCCCTATTATTTTGAACTGAAAAGGTAATCAGCTAAGAGACCTGTTATGATTGATTTACCTGTTGGTGACTGATATATGAACATATATTATTCTCATTGAATATTTGTAAACTAAATCTGCTACAGTAAATAACTTTTAAACCAGTAAAATTAAAAAGGAGTGCTTCAAACATTTACTGGAGCAAATATTTTTGTAGATTTATTATTTGCACTTTTAGTACTGTGTTAGAGTGAACTTTATTATGACCTGTCTTTCCACTGCTCTTCAAAGTAAAAAAAAAAAAAACATTGCTGTATCGTTGCAGATGAGTTTGTGTATTTGAGCCTGTCCAATACAACGCTAATGATGCAGCACTCTCACACCTTTAAGATCCACACAACTTGTCTAATTGTAAATCTATAGAGTAGGCTGAGGACACTGTCTGAGTCTTTTACTAATGTATACACTTTTACAGCAGCCCGAAGACAATCATTATCCCACTTAACACACCGCAGGGTCATTTTTTCCTGCCTCACAAACACAGACACACACTCCAGGGCCACTCCACAGCAGAGCGTCTGTAAGCACATTACATAATCAAACAGCCATTACTGCTGAATGTGTGCTTGTGTGAGATAGAGAGAGACTGACTGATGGCAGTAAAGAAGAGTGGATCAGTTCAGGATGAAAGATGTAGAAAACAGGCTTAAAGCACCGAATAATGACTGGCAAATGATTTTAGTGCAATAAAATTAGACAAATCATTGTGAATGTTAAGTCACATTTCACAGCATTAATACACTGCCTGGCCAAAAAAGTCTGCCTTTTAGATTTAAGTAAACAAATACTTAACAGTCTATTGTTGGCTCTCTATTGCAGTGATTAATATGTTTCTGGCATGTTATATGTTTGGCAGCAATTGCTTTAACACCAACTAACACTAGCAGTGTGTAGCTTTTATTTCCTAAACAATAATGTAAGACGATGTATCCCAAGGCCATTTTCCAGAATGACAATGCCAAGATTTATTGAGCTCAGACTGTGAAAGAGGGCTTAATTTTCACACATGAATTGACCACCAATTGACCTGAACCCCACGGAAAGCTTTTGAGATGCGCTGGAGAAGAGAATGCTTCTCTTCAGGGGCAGATGGTGGAGGTGTTCCTATTGTAACTAACTTCAATACAAGATCTTGGACAATAACTAAAGCAACTCTTGGTGGATATAAACTTTCTGCCATTGCATATGGTGGTTAAAACAATGACCCTAAAGGCGGTCACTATTTGATCTTTGGAAGAATAACCTAACTCTGTAAAGCCTACTCTACATTGAGACATTATGATTCAGGTCAATAGGGTATATGTACAGGGACTTTTAATTTTCAGTAAGCCAGCTCAAGCATTTCCGATGAACGGTCATGCCATTAGATATCTGGTTTCTTTTAAAATCAACGATCTTCACTGCCTGATTGAGATGCGATATAAAGTGGGACTCAGACCGGACAAGAAGCAATGCTTTAAATTTCATTGTTCTGTGCCATGTCTTTAAAATAAAAAATTACCACAAAAAACACAGTATTTTCTATGGAGTTTCAGCACTCCCCTGATGGCGTCTTTCGTCTTGTTTTACTCTTGAAAAAAGTAATAAATGCTTAAGTCTATTTAACAGATAATTTTTTTATTAAATTACCTTATCAATGCTGTAAACGGGGCGACATGGTGGCCCGGTGGTTAGCACTATCGCCTCACAGCAATAAGGTTGCTAGTTCGAGTCCTGGCTGGGTCAGTTGGCATTTCTGTTTGGAGTTTGTATATTCTCCCCGTGTTCCTGTGGGTTTCCTCTAGGTGCTCCGGTTTCCCCCACAGTTCAAAATACATGCGCTATAGGTGAATTGAATAAACTAAATTGGCCATATTGTATGTGTGTGAATGAGTGTGTATGGCTGTTTCCCAGTACTGGATTGCAGCTGAAGGGTATCAGCTGTGTAAAACATATGCTGGATAAGTTGGCGGTTTATTCTGCTGTGGCGACCCTTAATTAATAAAGAGACTAAGCCAAAGGAAAATGAATGAATGCTGTAAAAGGAACCTTATGAAATTGAAAATAGTCACATTAACCTTTTACCTGAAGTATAACGGTGGTCAATAAATGCTCAAAAAATAAGACTTTTATAAAAATTTGAGCCTAATAAGTCTTGGCATTGTCATCCTGAAATATAACCAAGGGATATGTTTTTCAATGTGGTTGTTTAAGAAATAAATGCATTTACACTGCTTACGCAATCTAATGCATTTTCGACTCCTTCAAAAGTGGACAATTTTATTTAGCTTTAATAGCATTGTCATTTTGTGGTCAGATTGACAAAAGACATATCAATAGCAGGTGTAAACAGTCAGATAAACCATGTCCTTTTCTTACTATCAACTACAAATTCTCTAGATCTGCCTCCATCCAATTAATAACCAACTGACAGAACCAAGTCTCCTGTACCTTTCATTTTCTTGGAAGTAGGCATATGCCAATATTCAGTCATTCAATATATCATCATAATGAACATGCACAATATTTATATCAGAGGCAATTCAAAATACAGTGAATACTCATTTATTATTTGAACTTTTAAAGTGCATTTTAAGAATCACAGCACCAAATGCTTTGAAGCCTCTGTATTTTCAACATTTTCACATTTTAATCTGTTACTGTTTATAGGCATTTTGTTCATTAATTCATTAAGAATTTGTTTAACATCAGTTGATTTAACTGAAGTCGATGTAATGACAGCTATAACAGCTTTTATTAATCTTAGGTCATGTTAACTTCTTATTGAATGCCTAATAATAATCAAAAGTTCTTATCATTTTCATCAATTAAAATCACAGCAGGTACATTTGATACTGGCAGAAGCCTACTTAGAAGCATGCCAAGTACAGAATAAAACATCAGTCTTTTACATTGCATCTTTATAGTCAGCAGCACAAATGGTGAGGAAGTTAAATCCCTAAAGAACAAGCAAAAGCAATACTGATGCTCGCCTCAGCAAACACCTCAAACAACCTGTGATGTTGGATATTTGCAAGCAAAAATATCCAGCACAGGCACAGAGAGACAGTGCGATCGGCTGAGCTTACCTCTCTTCCTGCTGGACTGGTTTATGGAACTCAGATACGACACAGAGCTCTTCTTCCTCTGAAACACACAAGCATGGTTCATTCCATCCGATTTCTCGAATCTGTTTGAACTTAACTGCTCGATTAATCACTTAGTGTATGTTTGTTACCTCTGGTTCAAACATGGCTCCGCTATATATTGGATTTGCTGTTGTTCGTCTCTTACGCTCCTGACGCCTGCTCTGAATCTCTACACAAACAAACAGGGAAAGGTCAATAAACGCTCATGCAACAAACAAACACAGAGAGACACATTTCATTCTCCTGACCTTCTAAATAGTCGCGTGTGACCAGTCCCAGAGACAACATGAAGGCCATTTTCTGTGGAAAGAATGCATGCTATTATCTCAGTAATCATCATAATCTACACCATCGTTATCGGTATTATAAACAGTTGTGCGAACATGAATCTCTTTTACCAGAGGGCTCTCCTGGTGTTTGGAGGAAGGAGTGTGTGTGTTGGTGGAGGCGGGTGAAGATGGCGTTTCTAAGGACAGTGGAGGTGAAGTGTGTGTAGGCGTGTCTGGAGAGATGAGCAATGAAGTCTTTGGCTCTGTCCCATATTCCACTGCAGGTATCTGAAGCAGATACAAAAATGCATCAATATTTAACAATTCAAGTATTGTTGTATTAATATGCATCTATGATTGCTATGTAATCAATGCATGATCATAAACACAATATGTGAAATACTGTCATTTTCAACATTATCATATTACATTAAAAATAATAATTTGTCCCACTTTATATTCAGTGGTCTTAACTAATATGTACTTACACTGAAATTAATAATTTGTTACAGTGTATTTATTGTCTAAGTGCACGTTTTACATTGTACCCTAACCCAACCTTAAAATGCCCATACCACCAAACCTATCCCACCTCAAGAGCTGTGTGTTCTGTTTATATTTTGTTATACATTTAAAGTTATATTGTGATGTAAGTACATAGTAGTTAAGGACACTTAGTCCTATTAGGGACCTAATAATTTACTCCTGTGCACATTTATTATTATTATTCATTCCTTCATTTTCTTGCCGGCTTAGTCCCTTTGTTAATCTGGGGTCGCCACAGCGGAATGAACCACCAACTTATCCAGCACATTTTTACGCAGCGGATGCCCTTCCAGCCGCAACCCATCTCTGGGAAATTATTATTATTATAAATTATTATAATGTGCTGTACAACTCTAATTGTAATAGATGGAAACAGATGAAAAACTACAGCATTTTTATTATTATTTGATCAATCCAACTTCATAGGAGCTAAAGATTTATTTTGGCATGCTTTGCTTGGTGCAGCTTTCTTACTGGCTTAGTTTTCTTTCACATGGATTGGTGGAATCTTCTGGCTTTCTGATTAATTGAACTTTCTGGATGCTGAAAACGGCTGAGCTGCTCAATTTTGTGGAATCCATTAAAATTTCTTTAGGGATTGTTTAATAGATTGGATCACTGTTGTCTGTTTTCAGTGATGTCTCTTTATGGGAGTGGGTGGAGCTAAATATCCCTTTTGGCACAATTTGCATGCAGTGCCTCTCTGATTGGTTGCATTTTTGTACAACATTATGAGTAATGTAATTTTATTCTTAAATTCTGCTATCAATCTATTCACAATGATCCAACTTAAGAATTAAATTGAAATAGGCCCAATCCCAATTCTACCCCTTAGCCCTTTCCCTTATTCTCTTTAGCTTGAAGGTGTAGGGCTAAGGGGAAGGGCTAGATAGCCCTTAAAATCTAGATTTTTCAGGACCACACTCGAAACCAAGTAGTATGGTTTCCCAGAATACACCCCCTACAACGGCAGCATGGATGCACCCGGAGGTAGGAGATGCACAAATTAGTATTTTTTTGTCATTATTACGAAGTTTTACAACAAACAACATATGTTTTAGTACATTCATAATGGCTTTTTACAGTCATGCTTAAAAACACTATAATGAAATCCTTTAAATTTGGTTATCTAAAAATCCCTATTAATAACTCCTGTAAAATAGTCCCACAACATACACTGCAAAAAATGCTGGGTTCCACACAATTCATTCATGTTGTCCCAACACAAATTGATTAAGTTGACTTAACACTTTTAACAAATTTAAGTGGATTGAACATAAAAAATTAAGTTGTCGTAATGAAATTTAAAAAATTGTGTTTCAGCTCATTTTAAATAAGTAGTTTGAACGAGCAAAAAAAAAACTAAACTTTTTTGAGTGTGTGTTGTTTCAGCCCATTTTAAATTAGTAGTTTGAACGAGTAAAAAAATATCTATTTAAGTGCACTTTCACATCTGTCACTCGATGACACTCGAATCCCCTGTCAGAAAAGTCTGGTGACCGGGAATGAGCTTTTTAGTGTCTGGTATAATTTTAGTATTGTTTTTGTGTGTTTACATAGATGCATATGGACACTGTGTAAATGCACAGTACAGTTATGATCTTCTTGCCACATTTTATCATTACGATAAGATGATATTGTTGCCTTTGGTGATTTTCTGAAGATAAATACCAAAGATTGTAGTGCTGTCCCATTTCTTAGGGGGAATTTTTGAAACCCTTCCCCTTCACACTCTGTTTCAAGGGCCAAGGGGAAGAAAAAGGGGTAGGCGTACAAAAATAAATTTGGGATGGGCCTTAATGTGAACAGATGGGTTCAACAAAAAATATACCATTAATTAACAATCTCATAACATTTCTGTCTTTAAGTTATTGTAAAAAAATTCCTTTGAAAGAAAATTAATAGAGTTCCAGACTACTTTAATGAAAGATGAACCAAGATGGATGTTGAGTGAACTGGCTTGCATTAAAGATACTTTCTATGTACTGTGATAACGAATGTTTCAGAGTAAGCTAATGAATGTTTTAATGGATTAAATGGTAAATTTCCCTCACCGTGTTGTCAGAGCTTGGGCTGTTGTGAGGTAACTGATGTGTGTGTGTTTGCGCAGAGGCCTGGATGTGTGTAGATGGGGAGATCAGGATGCTTGTGTTGTTAGGACTGGGCAGGCCATTGAGGATACGCATCTGCTGGACGTGACCAGAGGATGGGAGGGCAGTGCTCAATAACACTGGCGACTGCAAGGTCTGCACAGAGACCTGACCAGCAACTGGAGTCAACGACACTGGAGGCTTTGGCCTGACCTGACACACACAGAGGAAGGAGAGAACATGAAATGGTGAAGTGACTAGAGAAAAAAATGTTAGATCTAAACAGGTTAAAAATTAACAAGGTGTCAAAATAGTAATTGTAGTAAATATTGCAGATATTTAAATATTAAAGCAGACTTTTTACATTTAGACTTGAGTCTTATACAAAAAAAATCTCTATATCAATATTCCACAATAGCCTTAATACATCTAAAAGCTCTACTTATAGTCCACCTACTGTTCTTTTACAATACATTAAGTACTGTTACTTAAAACAAACAAATGTTTACTTATGTGTTTATAACCTTAACCTTAATCTGAATAAAAACAGAAAATAACAAAATAAGAACCAGCTTTCAAAAGTTAGGGGTCAAAAATGTAGCTTTTTGGGGTTTTAAATACATAACTTTTACTCAGAAAAGATGCATTAAAATGATAAAAGGTTACAGACATTTAAAGGTTGCAAAAGATTTGTACATTTCAAGAAAATTCTTATCCTTTTATACATTTATAATGCATCACAACATAACTGTTTTTAATTTTGATCAAATAAAAGCAGCCTCGCTGATGATAAAAATCTTCTTTAAATTATTGTGGCAACCCAAAACTTTAGAAAGGTACTGTATGTGATAGAAAAATAGATATGGGATGCATGATTATGATTTTAACAACCATTTTTAACATATACAAGTACAAAAACACAAACTTCAGATACCACAGCAAATACAACACCACAGATTTCTGCTGGAGAGAGATCAGGATTATGAATCATTTTACTGTAGGGTCAAAAGCAACAGCCAAAGCAGGGACGGCAAATCTCACCACTATCCAAGCACACAGAAATGAAACCCAGAGCAAGGAAACAATGTGAAAAAAAAAATCCAAGACACATAGAAGCACACTAACACTCAGCGGTGAGGGTTTTTCACTAGTCCAGCCAGGCATTAGGGTGTGAAGGGTTTCTATGGAAACAAACCTGCGGAAGAGCGGCTGGCCGTGTTGTCTGTCTGGTAGGTGGGACAAACTGAGGAACTTTGATAGGTTGGGAGGCAGCTTGCACCTGTGACAAGACCGCCCATTTAGACACCCTTACTTTACTAACCTGTCCAACATGTGGGCTTTTCACACTTGAAATGGTTAACCCTGGGTCATTCTAAACCCTCTGTAAAGGCAATCCAGGTTATCCTTTCTTGTTATGCACTACTTATAATTTCCAAGGGTTAATAATTAATTCATAAAAACAATCCTAAACCCTGGGTTAACAATCTGGATATTTGGTTTGTCAGTGTGATTGACTGGACAAACGCACACAGCAATTTGTCTACATACAGGCTATAGTATGCACTATTTTGCTTTTGCTGAATGCATTTTTAAGACTAGGCCACACAAAGTCTTCAGAAGTCCATTATACACACTTTTCATCACCATTTTCGAAACTGCTTCAATTAAGCATTTCATAACCCTGGGCAAAAAGCAATGCCAAGCCTGCTTCTAAATTACAAGCATAAAACATTCCTCTTGCTGCGGTTAAAAGCTGTGTTTAGAAAGGTGATCACCCGGGGTTAAGTGCAGTGTGAAAAGCCCCAGACATCCTAGAACAAATAACTTCAACCATTTAAGCCACAAACAGAGGAAAAATATAATAAAACAACTGTGTCTAAAGAACCAACCCTGAGCCCTTAAGATCTAAATCAATTCAGACAACCTGAAACTGCATCCCACCGCAAATGTAGTCGGCAAAACAAGCAGGCATAAGAGAACAAAACTACTGTTTTAGATTTACATTTATGTATTTGCCAGACACTTTTATTCAAAGCAACTTGAAGGTGCACATTTGATCAGTTCTTGCTTTCACTAGGAATCAGACCCACAACGTTGATGTTGCTAGTGCTATGCTGTAATGTTTGAGAAAGGCAAATATATAAAGGGTTAGTTTACCAAAAATGAAATTTCTGTTAATAATTACTCTTTCTTTCTTTCTTGAGACCTTCATTCATCTTAAGAAAACAAATGATGGTATTTTAGATTAAATCTGAGAGCTCTTTAGACAGCAATGGTCCCGACTCATTCAAAAATGCCAAAAAACATCCACAAAACAGACTATATGCCTTCAGAAGTTCAATCGGAAAATAATCAAGCTACGAGAATACTTTTATGCACACATGAAACTGAAATAACAACTTTATTCTACAGCTTCTTCTCCTCAGTGTCAGTATAGAGCACTCATGCATCCTTCATGATATTCTGAATGAATCATTGAAGACACATGGACTGTTTAGACAATGTTTTTAGGTACCTTTGTGGACTTGTAATGAGTCTGGATCACTGCTATCTATAGAAGATGAGGAAGCTCTTAGATTTCATCCAAAATATTTTAGTTTATGTTCAAAAGATGAACCAAGTTCTGAGGGGTTTGGAAGGACACGAGGGCAAGAAATTATTGACGGAATTGTACATTTTGAGCGAACTAACTAGCTATGAAAGGAGACTGTCAAATTACTTACAACAACAGTGCTATTGGATATGACTCGCACTGGCTCTGCTCCCTGATTGCTCGACTGGATGACCGGTTGGAAGTTTACTGGGGACTTTTGAGGATCTGCACATGAAGGGCTAGCCAGGAGCGTGTTGCCAAGAGTTGTGACCACTGTGATGGTAGGTGCTGGTGTCATGATGATCGGTGAGGCAGGTGTGGCAGCTCTCAGCACCAGAGGTAGAGTCTTTGAAGCAATGACAGGGGCCACAGAGCTCTACAGGGTCACAAACACATACAGCATTGTAAACTTTATTTTTTTTCTTGTGTAGGTATTGATTCTTCCTGCACTTAATGTTTTGTAGCATACTGTGGCCTCTCTATTAATGCCACCAAGCTACTGTGAATATTGTGATTTTTGCCTAAATTGCATATTTAAAGGACAAAATATATCAGACCTTTTTCAGCAGTTACTTAACTGAGTTACTTAAAGAGTTCATGCTAATTATGCCATCATTAATTCACTCTTGACCTGTTCCAAGCCACTTTTTGAGTTTTTTTTTGTTGAACACAAATAATGATATTTTGAATCTGGTAACCACTGACATCCATAGTAGGAAAAACAAACATTCTTTGTTTTTCAACATTATTCTATATATCTTCTTTAACAAACAATTCAAGAGTGAGCAAAAGATGACAATGTAAACGTTTGAGTGAACAAGCCCAGTGTGGGATGGCCCACAACTGTGGGGTCTGTACTAGAGCCCACACTAGAGTACAGCCCACACTAATCCCATAAAGGCCTAGCGTGGGCCAGCCTATTCGGCCCCAGAGCAGGCTGTGAGCGAGGGATCTTGAGAGTTTTATTAATGGCTAAATGTTGTCCCATTAGTGTTGGCCCTGCACAAGCAGCCATAGTAGTCCCCACAAAGCCCTTACTGGGCTCACACTGGCCCCTGGTTTAGCAGGGCTAACTTTATCGTTTGAAGGTTTGAAATGGTCTGTCACATGATTTGTGTCTATATTAGTGATACTGCCCCACGAGAGACGACATGTTGAGAAGACATGTTTAACCACATTGTCAGTCCATTTTTCAGTGCATTGAATTGTACGCTTTCAACAGAGTTTTTGTTTTATTGTGCTGCTAGTGAATACACATTTACTAGTTCGTATTTTATTATTCTTTTAACACTTACAGAACTCTCAAAACCTAAACCAAGCCCCCACCCATCCCCCCCAAAAAAATCTGAACTATTTCAAACTTTGTAACCTGCTGTTCAGGCTGAACCCCAGATATATCATCACCCTCAAATAAACCTGACTATTGAGCCTACACCGTAACAAAAGGAATCTTTTCAATGTTAAAAGTTTTTGTCCAAACTATCACCTAAAATGCCTATTTTGGAAACGGTTTTAATTACTTATGGCTGAACAACAGCATAAACTTCTATGACAAAGATCACCTCAGGTACAGGTTTTATACGTTTTTCAGTTTTAAATTGCTGTGTGAGCAATGCGAGTTTGAATATCCTTTACATCAGATCTTGAAAAGAATGTTCATATCTGAAAATGTTATATTTTAAAACTGTAACTCAGTGCTAACTAAACCTTTCTATTTTGTTGAAGTGCAATGGACTATTGTTTGCTTCTGAATGGCTGTGTCTGGTGCAGACAGTTAAATTGCTTGCCGCTGGAATCTTGTTGTGTTGCATGTTGTTAAGACAATGTTACAATGTAGGCTAATGTTTACGTTTTCATTCATTCATTTTCTTGTCGGCTTAGTCCCTTTATTAATCTGGGGTCGCCACAGTGGAATGAACCGCCAACTTATCCAGCACAATTTTATGCAGCGGATGCCCTTCCAGCCGCAACCCATCTCTGGGAAACATCCACACACTCATACGCTACGGACAATTTAGCTTACCCAATTCACCTGTACCGCATGTCTTTGGACTGTGGGGGAAACCAGACCACCCAGAGGAAACCCACGCGAACGCAGGGAGAACATGCAAACTCCACACAGAAACGCCAACTGATGTTTGCGTTTGTAATATTTGTATTATTTGCTTTTTTTTCTTAAAACACCTTGTGTGCATTTTTAAACTCTGGATCTGCGGCTCATTTTGGAGGCTGCTGCTGTCACTTAGAAGTCGCATTTTCAGCTGTGGCTAAAAGCAGCCTTCAAGACTGAAAAAAAAACAGTTTCTTTTCAACCAAGGCAACCTAAGATGCTAAGTGCTAAGATAAAATTGGATTAACTGGCAGTGGGCAGGTTGTATAGACCAAAACAAAGACAGACAGGAAATGCATATTTTCAAACATTAGAATTGATTTTTAGATAAACAACTATCTTTTCTTAGCATATTTCCTAATTTTCTGCAAACATATTTTGGTATTTTTATGCTTTAGAAGAGTCAAAAACGTACATACAGCAACTTTAACAAGCAAAATCACACTGTGGGCCTAGTGAGGGCTTACTGTAGGCTAGGTGTGAGCTGCCCATGAGGCCAGCATTAAGGGGCCAACGTTCTGCCAGTGAGCTGCATTGGCAGCCTGCTGGGCACCCTTGTGGGCCCATTAAGAAGCAGCACAGGCTTGTTCGGAGGGAGCCTAATTGTATGGAAAAACATAACCAACACATTATTCAAAAGTCCTCTATATTTTTAGAAACTACTAAACATACCTTTTGTTATATTTATGAACACTTTTTGTCATTTTGGAGTTGATGGTTCGGGTTGGCATTCCTTTTATGTTCACAGACAGAACTCAGTGTACCCCCATTGTACTCCATGCACTCAAATATTGTTTGCTGTGTGCTGCGTGTGTACCTGTGGAGTGGTGAGGCTAGCAGCAGGCAGAGGCGTCTGTGTCTGTGTGATGAGCAAAGTAGACGTTTGCCCATCGGCTTGTAGCGTCTGCAGCTTCATATCTTCCTGTTTCACCAGTAGATCTCTCCTTAACTGCTCCACCACTTTTTTCTGAGGGAGAAAGAGAGAACAAGCGCCTGTTCATTTTTTTTGTGTGTTCTGTCACTCGTACCTGCAATGAAGTCTCTCTCACTCACACCCTCTCTTTCTGCCTGCTGTTGATAAGAGAGTTTGTAATGTTGGATTTTGGCCCATTTGAGCTGACAGCAAGTGGGAACATGGAGTCCCTACAGCTTAACATCACTCTCTCTTTGTCTCGGTCTCTCTCAGGCAGGAGGCCAAAAGTATTCTGCCTTCACAAACATCTTTAAAGTGTTTTAGGAAACTGAATTATGGCGTAACAGAAACATTTTGCAGAAAAACATTACCATTACCATAAATTGTGACTACGAATTATGTCCAGTAAACAGCTGAAAGGAATGCCTTTGCTTCAAATAAGTCTTTTATTGTATGCAATCATAAAAAAAGTTTTTTCAAAATTGATTGATTGCTTGTGTTCTGCCTAAGAAAATGCAGCATGTTGGGAAATGTTTAAACTTCAATGTTTTGGATAAACTCTCACTTTAAGTCTAAATGACAGATGGAAGAGTGTTTGGGAACATCATTCATTATACTACTAATACATCATTTAATTTGGGGCTGCTAGTAGCACACAAATCCACCTTTAAAAGTTGAAATTTCATATGTTTAAATTAGGGATGCTCATAATAACCAATTAACCGTTAAGCGAAAGTTTTTTTTTAACCGATTAATGGTATCAGTTAAATGAAATATTTTTTTTGTTTTATATATTTTTAAGGTTTGGCTGCATAAGGGGCCGATCGCAGCGAACGCGCATTTTTGCATTGCAAAACAACATCACCAGCAACACTCACGCACAATACAAAGCTGATTTAGGGGCCGATCACACACTGAACACGCTTTTCTGTTCCGAAAACGCGAGGGGCAACACATTGCCTTTTCTGCTGACAAAAAAAAAGAAGCATGGTGTGCTTTTTATTTTACTAGGCAATGACTGAATCAGCTGGGTACTGTGCCAGAGTGTTGCTGTTAATATTGGTATCATTTTTAATTTTACAGCTTATAAAACATGTATGCAAATTTATGCAATATCATATGTAAACAACAAAATTGTTGTGTGCTATAGTTGCCTATATTTTACAAAAAGTCAACATATGTGCCTTGTCATTGTCTTCAGGAAATAAAAGCGCACAAGCTCTAATGTAAAACCAGACATTCAAGACATAATCTTTAAACTAATGACTTATATATAAAATGTTGACAGAAGTTTGTGATATGATAATAACAGCGGAGCATTAATTAAATGCATAATTTCCTAGAAGCAATCAATTTGAGGTAGCCTGCTATTTTTATTTCACGAAAGAAAAAAAAAACATGATTTGACAAACAGCCTATGCTGGTTCTTAGAAAGGATTCAGTCAGTGTTTTCGCTTTGTAATCTCAATTTGTCATTTAAGAGAAAAATATCTAGGTCAAGCCTATTTATTTTACTCTTTTTATTTAGTTTATTCTTTTTTTATGCTGTTGGAAACACTGCAGGTGCGTGAAGACGTTCTTGTTCTATATGCTGTTGTTTGCATGTTAAAATAAATCAGTATTTTACATGGAGTATTTAATTTGTCAGACACAAAACAGACACATAAATTATTACTATTTTTAATTAAATACTAACTTAATATTAATCTGACCAGTTAATCATTAATATTCGGTTAACGAGCGGCAGTTGTCGAAATTGGGCAAAATTAACCAAAGTGAGCATCCCTAGTTTAAATTTATAATATGATTTTTTTATTAAATTTTACATAGAGTTTGCATCAAATAATAACTAAATCATTAGCGTTCATATTCATTATTCATATTCATCATAGCGTTCAAAATCATTATTTTAGAAGAACATGCTGAACCCTACATTTATATAATAAACTCTTATTGAAAAATAAAACAGAAATACTTTAGTTATTCAATCAAGTAAAAGTCATCATACATTTTGAAAGAAATGGAAATCTTATATAAATGAATACCAAAAAAAAAAACATTCCAGCTGAAAATAAATGCATACTTACAGAGAACTGCTATAACTGTAAAAGAAAAACTATCAAGAAAACAGAATAACTAGTTTGATCATTCCTCACATTCTTTGCAATGCATTTGAAGCTGTTTACTCTTTTATTAGAGTTCAGCCTCAAAAAACAAAACAAAAAAAACTTGCAGACACACACAGAAACACATGAGCACGTTTACACAAAGCAACATCAACATAATATGGATCCCTCATCATGAAGAGAAAACTGAAGAATGGAGATATCAAAAGTTTAAGTGTGCCTGGCTTCACTCAATGCAGGCTACAAATGTGCATTACAGCTTGTTTGTGTTCAGCTGAGTATGTGTTGATTCTGTAACCAGCAAAGAGCGAGTGACAGTTACATTAATGAATACTGAACACAACCCCCAAGCACAGTCCTCACACTGATTACAGCTTTAACAGGCTCCATCCACCATCTGTTAGACTCACACACTCCTAGATCTGGGAGAATTCCACCGGACACCGAATGTGTGCGAGCGAGGAAAGCAGCGCACTTTATTAAATAGAGCTGCAGGCTGGTACATTTCAGTCGCTATGATTATAGAGCTGACCTTGTGTTTCTCTTATTCCTTTTTCTCTGCAGAACGACAGATGATCTCAGGTGTGTTTGTCTTCCGTTGATGGCAGCTGCTCTGTTCTGTTACTTTAAAAAGCTTTGAGACGCTAATTAAAATTCCTCTCCGCTGCAGCGAGACTACAACACAGCTTTTCTCCATCTCCTTCACAGAACTTCAGGTTCTGTGCAGTAAACTCAAGCAAAGGACAGTACGCCATATAATCATCTCCAGACATTTAAGGGATAGTTCACCCCAAAGTGAAAAATTCTACCATCGTTAATCACTTTTGACTTGTTACTAACCAGTCTGAGTTTTTTTTGTTCTGTTGAACACAAATAATATTTTCAAAAATGTCGAAAACCTGGAACCCCTGATGTCGCTTAATAATGCTTAATGGAAATGGCAAAATGCATATAAGTGTTGAAAATGCTCATGGAAAAATATGCACACAACTGAGTAGAATAAACTTATTATCCTATAAGAAAAATGTGCATAAAGGAAGATTACATAATAAATTCCAGCATACAAATAAAAAAAGTTTTGTTTTAACAAATGTTAATGGCAAAAATGGGCATGATGGGATGCAATTAAAGGACCACATGTGGATCGCCGACAACATTGTAAAACATTTGAAATGTCAAAGTCTATCATCAAAGTGGTTCAGTATTATTACCTCAGATCCCAAAGAATGTCTCATGCTAGGGCTGGGCGATTAATCGAAAAGTAATCGAAATCGACATTCAGAACCTATAATCGTTCAAATTTTTTCAGGTCATTTTTAAAATTACTTTCCCTACCGCATGTGGAGTCACATTACCCTGCTCTGTTTATACTTCCGCAGCCTTCGCACTGTCACATCACTGTGGCTGATGCACACCTCTCACAAAATGTAATACGTTGTGTTGATGCCTAGCACAAGCTCTGTGATTGGTCAGCTTGATTGCGGTGACGAGTGTGGGTGGCACGGAGAGCTGCGGGACAGCAGTGAGCCTGTTGGAACGAGTGTTTACAAGTGTCACTAAGGCTGATTTATACTTCTGCGGCCACTTTGCAGCCACATCTGATCTCTGGTCAAGTAGGATGGTGAACCTATTCTTGAGCCTACATTGACGGCATATTTTTTATTACATTAAAATTATTATTTTAATACATTAAAATATTTGTTTAAAGAGGATGCAAGAAATGTACTGTTATATTATAATGTTATAAAATAAAATATTACATACAAGATATGCAAAAGTTTTTTATTTACACTGTAAAAAATGCAGGGTTCCACACAATTCATTTATGTTGTCCTAACACAAACCAGTTAAGTTACTTAAAAAAATTAAGTTGTCCCAATGAAATCTCAAGAACTGTGTTGATTCAGCTCATTTTAATGTAGTTTGAACTAGTATAAAAAATATTAGTTTTGAGTGTAGAACAGAGACTGCTTATTTTCTACTTTTAATATGAAAAACACTGAACTGACAAAATTTTGTTTGCAAAAGTGCAACTTATTTATTTTCACTGTTTTATAAGAAAACAATGACTGTTGGTTTTAGGCAATGTGTGTTTTAATTTCAGCTGTTCAATGTTGAGGTTCAATAAATAATCATAGATAGTACATAGTGTGCATTTCCTTAAATTATTTTAAAATCAAGTAATGCACCCTACATTCAGAAATCTCTCACTTATGATATGTGAGCATATTTACTGTATCAAACTTGTCCGTGAACTCTGAGGGCAAAAAAAATTAAATAAACATATAAAATAATCATTAATTAATCATAATCGAGTTAAAATGTTCAATTAATTGAAATTTTGATTTTAGGCCAAAACGCCCAACCCTATCTGAGAGCATTTATTGTGTATCTTTTTCGTCTTCTGAGGTGCAGGTCATTTATTATATGAGAAAAAAGGCCCAGAGTGGCTTCTCCTACCGCAGAAAACTCCATTTTTCTTTTTGCTATTTGGTGCCAGTTTATCAGGAAGTGACGATTTTGTTCTCTTTGACTCATCAGATGGAAACAATGCTTTATTCACAAATGTTTTACCTGATATTCCAGTTTTGCACATACATCTAATTCACATCTTTGGATGGAAAAAAGCTATTCACCTTATTCTCCGCGTACGAGTAGGCACAGCCATTTGAATCTTTTTGGCTCGAGACTTCCGGTCTTATTTACTTCCATTCAGTTTTAGACGTTAAAAACAGCTTGTTTTGCTGCTTGGTGTTGCAAACTGATATTTTCTTATTATATTACTCTGTCTGTATAGTCGTGCAAACACTTGTTTGTAGAGCAAGTAGTTTGACCGTTTTTTGCCGTTTATTATTCCTAGTCATTTCTCCCATAGGCAACTGAATCGGAAGTTCTAAAACAATCGCTAAAACGAGAGCACTGCCACATTGAAGAATAAGGTCAATAGGTTACAGCAGGGGTGTCCAAACTTGCACCTGTAGGACTGGTGTCCTCCTGAGTTTAGCTCTAACTTGCTTTAACACACCTGAAAGGAAGTTTCTTGTATATCTAGTAAGAGCTTAGGTGTGTCCCAAATTGCTTACTTATGCACTATTCTACATCATTTTGTAGTATAGTGTAAGTAGTGCGTTCACACTGAATACTCTAAAAAGATTAAGTGCACTTTACCCTACGAGAGAGATTATATCACCTTCCGATGATGAATGTGGTTATACTCATGGCAAGTATTATTTGGTAGTTTTGTCATTTATTTCGCTAATTTGGCAACCGTCAAACATCATCTGGGAAACAGTTTGAATTTATGCATAGTAAAAAAAACGTTTCATTTGGGACGACACTAAAAAAATATATACTATGCTGAGTGTGTAAGTGCAGTGTGTAGTTTGCCATTTGGGACGCAGTACTTGATTAGCTGGTACAGGTGTTTGATTAGGGTTGGACTGACCGTCCAGGACCAATTTTGGACACACCTGGGCTACAGGTTTCAATCACTCTTTAAAATACTAGTGTGTTCAACAAAACAACAAAACTCAAACTGGTTTGGAATCAAGGGTGAGTAAATGATGACAGAACTTTCTTTTTTTTTGGCGAACTATCCCTTTAATCATAATTAAAATAAATGCCAAAAAAAAGGTGGGAAAAATCGATTTGTGCGTGTGTGTGTGTTGGCAAATAGTTCATTTGGCAACACAAAAGCACAAATCGCACCACAAATGTTCAGCACAATACAACACAAAACAATGCCATGATGTAACACAGGTCTCATAACCTAACAAGTTCGCCTCGTGTTCTCAGGACACACATTTTAGACCTGAGGTAACTGAACTGATCAAGACACACGTGTATGCTCATAGAGAACACTGATATGGCAGCAGGTGTTCTCTCAGAGAGCCGCTCTCACCTGCCGCTCACTCAGCGCTGTGATCTTGGCCTGCAGGTCACGGAGCTGCAGCTTCAGATCTGCATTCTGTACAAAGAACACACACACTCCTCCCTGATACACTAGTCCAGCGGCCCGTATATATGAGAGCGTATCGATCAAACAGTAACAGAAATGTTCAGTGAGGGAGACGCACCTGTGGATCTTGCTTCATTTGGCTCACGAGTTTCTGCAAGAAAGGGAGAGGGAAAGTTTTAGCATTCTCAGGAGTGGGGAACACGTGCCGATGCAGTGACCTCTAGAGGACGACAAGGGTACTGCAGTCGAAACACACTCCATCCATATGCTGTACTACTGAGGGGGCATTTGTGGATACCTGATGGATCTGGATTTCCACTTTGAGTGCTTCCTGTAAATTTTGCAGTTCCATCATCGATCTCTTCTTCCCAAAACCCAACACAGCTGCCTGGCGAATAAGAGCATATTATGTCATTAATTGAGATGTTATTGAATGACTACGCATTATATATATATATATATATATATATATATATATATATATATATATATAAAACATATATAAGTGCTTTTGTGGTCTGGCAGTGTGCATGACTATGCCATGACAGATCTGTTGGTGTGCTTGAGTGAGTGTGCCTAAATCTGCTCAGTGTGAGTTGGATATATCTGTGTGTACTGATTCAATCAGAACTACTCTCATCAAATCCTGCCTGAACACCATGGATCAAACTGAACAGCACTCTTTTGCACATACCCAATCCTGCTCTTTTTCACTCTGTCATTGGTCTTTGGGGGAAATGATGCTGATGCATGCATTAACCGTTTCCCTCTCTGTCAGCTTCTAAGAGCGTGTTGTGAAGTAACCTCTTGAGAACAGTGTAGCTATGCTGCTGTTTTGTGTAATTGCAGTTAGGTGTAGTTTAGATTAATGAGCTAGCCAGGGAAACACTATGAAACTGACCAGCACAGTTGTGTTAGAAATTGTGCACCCCCTTTTGTGACAATGGAGTATTCTATACCTTCCCAACGTCTGCCGTCTTGAACACCATCCAACTGGCAGAGTGGGGGTGGAGCTGGAACAGACAAGAGAGGATGTTAAAGAGCACACGCATTTACACACAGTGGCGTTCCGGAGAATGACAAATCTACGCTAGAAGAATATTGAAGAAAAGATGTCAGAAGGAATATTTAAAGTGGAAGCTGTAAGGATGAAGATTTGGGCTGCATGCAAAAACTGCAAATTTAACTTTAAATTGAGAGAACACGGAAATAGCAGGATTACTAGAAGAAAAAGAGAAAGCAGTTTTTCTCTATTTGCTTAAGTTTAATACTTAAAAGAACAGCTCTCCCCAGAAATGAAAAATCCTGATTTTGCACACCCTTGTTCAAATTCTGTGGCACAAAAGATGCATTTTGAAGAACACTTTGCAAATGTCACCACACTGATTTTCATTGATCAAAATATGTTCCACAGAATAAAAATAGAATGACTAAATCTTTATTTTGAGAAGAATTAGCACTTTCGGGAATCCAGTTTCCAGAAACGGAAAAACTAGAAACTGCTTGTTTCCTTTAAACAGCCATATATCTACAGTATACTAGCATAATGTCCTAAAACAGACTTTTATAGAGTTCAAACATAGGTTTGGGAGGAGCCTAATCATTCAGTCATGCCATTCATTATTATGTTATTACATAAGCAGCGGTCATCACATCATCTCAGCCACATTTCTTTCTTCAATCTAGCCTATTGCATTGTTCCATATGTGAACACAATACAGCAGTACATGTACTAGAAATATTCATCCTTGTCTAAGATATAAGTGATACAATTTTCTTTGTACTTTGAGAGTAATAGAATACAGTTCTAGTTAGATGCAATTATCTTTGAATCCCCTCAAACAAGCACTTGTAACCATGGGCATCTATACCTTTTTCCAATTACGAAACAACAGCTAGGTATAGTAATAAGTGGCAATTCAGTCATAACCTAATGTTGAAACTGCTATCATAACATTATTTATCAATATGTGGCTTTTTTGCATTCTCCGAAGCCCAAACTAGGGCTTGTGGGTCAAAGTTGGCCCTTGGTAACCTTTGATTTGGCTCACCAACCAATCAGATGGGGACAAATGATGGGGAAGGTTGGGGAGAATCTCTTAGACAGAGATCGTCATTTCTAATTTAACATAACCTTGTGTTTGTTTATTTATTTGCTGAGCTACAAAAAAAGCTAAACTGAAATTAAATGTTTTAATTAAATGTTGTGAATTAATAAAATTTTAAAAGGTCATGAAGCCCTAAAACACATTATTTTAGATATTGGCATTTATATATATGTGTGTGTGTGTGTGTGTGTGTGTGTGTGTGTGTGTGTGTGTGTGTGTGTGTGTGTGTGTGTGTGTGTGTGTGTGGCACATTGCCAAAAACCCTATTAGGACATATATTTCACTATCAAGTAAAAAAAAAAAATGTTATAAGAAAAACACACTAGGGCGAAAAGAAAATGAATGAATTATATTATAAGAAGTACATTGTAAAATGTAAAAAAAATATTATGATTAAAGTATTTCTTTATATTTTTAAATATGATTAAATTAGGAAGTTACCATTGCAACTTTAATGTAATACAGTTTGGTATATTTAGCGTCGGCCCACCATTCTCAATCAAGTTTGGTTTTTGGCCCTTCATAAGAAAAAGTTTGGACACCCCTGCAATAGAAATAAAAAATGTAAAAGGAAATACGTTGAAACCATTGTTTTTGTTTACTTCCCTCAAAATATTCTATAGTAATGACAAGTGATAATTTCCGGACAAATTAAAAAGTACAAAAACTGTTTTATGCAGAACCTTCACATAGGTGTAAAAACCAAAGAGTGCATTCAGCCTAAAGTCAGTTCAATTGGTTGCCGTGTTCATGATGCCCCCTGTCAGCTATACAGAACTTTTAATGAGACAGTTCACCAACAAATATAAATTTACTAAAAAAATAATTTAATAATTATTTTCTTTTTACCTACGATAATCACCCTCGAGCAGGTGAGTAAGAATTTCTTTCTTGAACAAAAGATATTTCGAAGAAAGCTGAAAACTTCTTACCATTGACTTCCATAGTCAGTTTTCTGCTTGTTATCATTAACTGTATTAACTTGTTATTATTAACTGTAACAAGAGGCAATTCAGTCATAACGTAATGTTAAAACAGTCATCATAACATTATTTATCAATATGTGGCTCTTTTTGGATTCTCGGAAGCTATAGAAATAAAAAAATGTTAAACAGGAAATACGTTGGGACCATTGTTTTTGTTTACATCACTCAAAGTGGTCTATAGCAATGACAAGTGACAACTTCCAGACACAGTAAAAAGTACAAAAACTGTTTTGATTATGAAATTTGAAGCACAATTCTGTATGCAGAACCTTTGTGAAGGTGTAAAAACCAAAGTGTGCATTCAGCCTAAAGTCAGTTTAATTGGTTGCCGTATTCATGATGCCCCCTGCCAGCTATACGGCACTATTAATGGGACAGTTCACCAAAAAAAATGTCAATTTACTTACAATTATTTACTTTATAATTACGATACTCACTCTCAAGAAGGTGAATAAGAAAGGGTTTCTTTCTTATGTTGAACTTAAAAGATATTTTGAAGAAAGCTGAAAACTTCTTACCATTATTACCATTCTTATCATTAACTGTATTAACTTGTTATTATAACGAGAGGCAATTCAGTCATAACTCAATGTTAAAACAGCCATCATAACATTATTTATCAATATGCGGCTCTTTTTGGATTCTCGGAAGCTATAGAAATTAAAAATGCAATACAGGAAATACGTTGAGACCATTGTTTTTGTTTACATCCCTCAAAATGGTTTGAAACAAATAAAGAGTGAGTAACAGCTATACTACTTTCTTTAAATGATCTTCTTTTGTGTTCAACAGAAGAAAGAATCTCCTAAAGGTTTGAAAGGTTAAGTAAATGATGACAGCATGTTCATTTTTAGATAAACTCTCCCTTTAACTTCTCCCTTTAACAGAGAATGATCAAAATATGCTTTACTACAAATGAGTAGGATCATTAATTGTCTACTTAATCACATAAAAATGGTAGTTTTTTTAAACAAGTGTGCTCTGCCATGTTGAGAGTTGCAATACCTCCATCAAAAGTTGCAAGGCAGCACTAAAGCCACCAAATTGAGTGTTATGATGTCTCGGCTTCATTCGGTCTTTGCTGCCAGTGCATTCACTTACTTCCTGCCTTCTCTAGTTTCTGTAAGCTGTTATTTTTTTGTTCTCTGTACTTGTGTCTCACAGAATCAGTCTCTGTCTCTGCCACAGATCATCACTCTCTTCTCATCCGAATGAAAGCAGAGACTACCAGATGGGCACTCCACACACTAAGAGCTTCTCACTCATCTTCAGAGTGGCATCCTCTATCTGTAGTTGCACCAGTCACTGATGAATCCGCCTCAGGACAATATTTACGCAAAGGAAGAATTTTAAATGATATATACAATAAATCACATGAACCTTGCTGAAAGTAGTTACAATTTGTCCCATTAAGGACGCTGCATTATATGAGTGTCCATATTTGTACAGTGGAGAAAAAGAGGGCATTTTCTAGGGCCTCTGTATTCAGAAAGGGCAAACAGCCACAAAGTGTTCATAACACACACACAGTGACACACACACACACACACACACACACACACACACACACACACACACACGCTACACCTGTCTGATCAGACTGGCACACTATACACTTACCTGTTGGCCCAATAAACCTGCTAAAGCACTAGAACTACTCTTTAAATTAATATAAAGGAATAAAAATAAGTAGCAAACACCCCTTCTCGATCTAAACTTACACTCAAACACAATCAAATCTATTTTTACAAGATCCTTCACACATATGGAATAACTTCATTACCACATAATTCACTCATATGCAAAACAGTCAACATGTTTCACTGAGTTTTCATTTTGTTTTCAGCTTATGTGTTGGTATAATCGTGTATGATGATAAAGGTGAACAGATTGTGCAGGCTTGAGGACGACACTTTAATTGAGCTTCATATTATCTCAGGAATAGAGTGCTGCAGGATTGACATATTTGTGTAAGATAAAATCTGAAAACAAGTTAGCCCTCGAACATTCCTGGTTTTCCACTGTCTTAAAGTCAGTCAGGTCATTTTAATGGGATTTTAGTTAATGGAATAAGGTCTGTGGTAAACACGATATAAAGTTTTTTTGTTTTTTAGCCTATAACATACAATATATCAGCAACACCCCTTTTTATCATTTTTTAAAAGCTTTTGTCAATTTATAATGACAAACAAGCTTGTGGAGGACATTAAACATTACACTGAACAGGTAAACATTTTACTAGTTCACTTTCACAGTTGCACTATATTCAATACTGCACTCTTGTAAACGTTATTATTTTATCACTATATTTATTGCTGCACTCTTGTAAATGTTAAGGAAGAATGTAATTATGTAACTATTAATGTATTATTATTGTATTACTGTGGTATTTTGTTTATAGATTGTCTTAAGTAAATCTGGAAAGTTGTGAAAATTATTATAATGAACAGCATAAGCCAGTGTTTCCCAACCCTGTTCCTAAAGGCACACCAACAGTACACATTTACAACCTCTTTCTAATCAAACACACCTAAAGCAACTCATCAAAATACTAAAAAAACTCCTAAACTTAAAATGAATGGGTCAAATAAGGGAGATATCCAAAATATGTAATGTTGGTGTGCTTCCAGGTACAGGGTTGGGAAAGACTGGCATAAGCATCCTAAACTTCAACAGGTCGCACTTTCTGCAATAATCCAAAAGCGACTGTAACCATCCTATTGATTTTTTGTGATGATTCTGTGCTGGCTTACAAAAAATACATAACTAATGCAGTATTCTATCGAGCAGGAAATATTAGAAAACAAAAGAGTATGATTGAAAGAGGATGCTTATATATCTCAGGCTGCGATAAACTGGTTTGTATGCTCCTGCACTTTCAGAACTTTGCTATTTGTACAAAACTGCTTACTATAGTCTTTGTAACCTTTGCATCACCTTGTCAATAAGTGTATCTTTACTAACCAACACTTTAGAGCATCCATCAACTTCCAGGCATCTCAAGCCGGAAACAACATAAAAAAGGCCAATCTCTTCCCAATATTCTAATACATATATATATATATATATATATATATATATATATATATATATATATATATATAATGTTTAAGAACTTACATCCAATACTTAATAGTTGTAGAGCCTTATTTTAGCTCTAAGAGAAAGTGCAATCATATGCATATTACATTAACCAACTTAATGCTAAGGGCATAAGCATATATTTCGCATATGAATACAACTTGTGAGTATCTATGACGTTTAATCTTTAAATGGTTTCCATATCCTGGAGGGAAATGGACATTTGAGAGGCTGGGGGAGGGCAATAAATGTGTGGGCCTGATGTTGAAGAAAAACACTGAAGAAAAGGGGGCCCTGAAACCATTCTGGTCATGTGACTTAGTATAAAAACTCTGGGATCCCCTCACCATCATTATGTGAAAGTAACATGATGGCATGCAATGAGAATAAAAAACAGAACTCAAGGCAAACGCAGATATCTTTTACATGTCACTTTCTTAATATGTGCATGTACATATATACCTGCATATACAGCTATTGAAAAAAAAAGAGACTACTTATTTTATCAGTTTCTTTGGATTTGTGCATAATATTCTTGAGTAAAACATACTTTTGGTATACCACAAACATACCACAATGATCTTGCATTTCATTTGAATTTAAAATACAAATGTTGTCATTTAGAGCATTTGTTTTACTATAAAATAATAATGTTTTAAACTAGACATAGGCCGGTGTAAGATTCTGATGGTATGATACCTTGGATAAAAATATCACCGTTACACAGTATCATGGTATAGTGATTTCTACTCTAAAATAAGTTCTTTTTTAATGTCTGGGTAAAAACAACGAGGTTTTGTTGGATATAAAGTAAACCGATTAACGTAAAAGTGATTGGTTTTTCAAATGTTTGCTAAATTGTGGGCTGACCAGTAGCTTTTGATGTGGATGGTCCTTCTGGAGATACTGTTGTCCTAAATAAATAAATACAATAATCTTTTACAACACTTTAAAAAAAACCTTACATATACTACAGGAACGGTTTAACAGATTTTATTTTATTTTTTTGCGGTTTTGAAACCTTGACTTTTCCAAACCATGTTAAACCTTAAAACTGGTTATCGTGCCATAACTATTTCAGACATGAAATATTTTACACAACAACACCAATAGCCCTGATGTGTTATTCTGGCCAATTGTCATATTAATTAAAAATAATAATTAAAAAGAAAAATGTGTTTAAAACTTTTAAGAATAAAACAAATATTAACGTTTTGCTCAAACTTACACCTAATAAATTAAGCAAATGTTCAAGTTGTCTCATAGCTGTACATACAGGCGTTAAACACACCTCTTCTTCACCGCTGTTAAACTACAAAATAAAAGCAATATTAAAGCATGAAATTGCATTGCAAGTCCTAGTGTAATGTAAAATGTAATTTAAGTAATTCATTACACATTAAAATGTTAAGTTTGAGTGTTTGAATGCATTTTGCTGGATGTATTGGATGACCTATCATCGCAGGGGGAAAAAGCAGGTGGAGTAAAGAGGAAGAGAAACAGAAACAGGGAAAAAATGGCTGTACAGTCAACATAGTTGATGATGGAGCACAGCCAGACATGCATAAAACATGAAAAAAACTGACGAAAACAGGAGAGAACTGTGTTATTTGATAACTATGCAGCCATTTCGAAGTGAAAAATGACAAACAGGGTGTGATTTTGATGAGGAGCAACCATACTGTTTGACGGCCATACAGTAACGAGCTAATAACCGAAACAGACACAAAACACACACACACACACACAATGTTGAAAAACGTACGGAGAGAGTAAAAGCTGTTGACGGCCCGGTCGTTAAAGCGGACCGAGCGCCATCAGAAAAGCTTGAGAAAGGTCATCATCATCATCAGCAGCAGCAGCAGCGTTCCAGCGCATCCACACCGGAAACAGCACCATCACTTTATATACTCGCACAATCACACACACATCAAACTCAACTACACAAGGCCTACAACTTTCACTCCGCCATATCAGAGAACAGACCGGAGGAGACTTAATTACAGCAAGCTTTCGTTTGTGCTGATATGTCAAGGCGTGGTGCCGAGAACACGAACTGGGGAAAATCTTTCATGATCACACGTCTTGTCGCCCTAGCGTCTCTTAACAATAATAGTAGCTCAACACCGCGCGAGCTGCTCGAGCACACCACATCAAGAGTAGCGATACACACACTTTTATCCCATTTTCACTCGAGAATTCGTCCCTCGTTCTTGTGAACGTAAACGTAAGCGCAAAGTGCATTTATAATGGCATCCCATCACTGTTTCGCGGCACGCTGTGAAAACTACGGCACGCGCTGAAATCACATTTTCATCCATATTAGCGCAGTTTTGTCAAGCAAGTGTCGTTTTTGAGGTGTTTCGGTGCCATTCGAGGCGTTATTGTGTAACGGCTGTAAGTTATAACGTTTGGTTGACTGCAGCTGCACTCTCTCTCTCCTGCAACTCCTACAATAAAGAGAAATGAACAAAACCCCCCTGCGCTGCCTCTGCGCTTTCACATCCACTCAAATCACTACCATCACAATCACTTAAAGAAGGCGAAAAGAGTTTCGAGACACCGTTCCCAAAAGTTCACAAGATGGAGATGAAAAAAACGAGGGGCACTTACCCTTGTACACACTCCTTCAGCAGTCAAACCCCGATCTTCATACACTTACACACACAGTCACCAATTATTTAAATATATATCTACAAACAGCCGGGCATTTCACCACTAAAACACCATCCCGCGGTCCAATTTACTCGCTTTAGCGCTTTAAAGTTTTGTACAGTGTACCAGAAGGATTCAACGCTTTGTTCGCTTGATTTTTAACCAAAAATACATAAAAAGACAGAAACTGATATACAAAACAAGAACTCTTCTTCCATCCCATTCACCCCCAGCTTGTGCGCTCGGCGTATCCCTGCGCGCAGAAGAGAGATAATGGGACAGCAAAACCATGCCGTTTAACGCACAAAATAACTCCTCTAACATGACAGATTATTCGTCAGATTGGAAATTAATTGAATATTGGTGCAAACTAGAACGAAAGAAGTGTTGCCGAGCGCGAAACAACACTTAGAAGAAGAGAACTAGTTTATGTAACGGTGCGGCGAATTTATTTCACTTTGCCTAAGGAACGGTTGTAGTGCGCCCCCATTGCCTAGGGAAAAGCCCCGGATGTAAACTCAGTGAAACTCACGTTGAGCGAAGTTACAATAATGTGCAGCCAGCGTGGGCCTGATATTGTTTGGACAACATACAAGAGATATGTTGCTTATGCGTTTAAACCATAGTATTCGTTAGCTTTTATCAATTATATTTTCAGTAAACATACTATATCGTCGCGTAAAGCTGTTTATAAACAGTCTAGACCACACACCGAAAAACACACAGAAATGTTTGTATAATTAATAAAAAAATGAATAATGTTATATATCATGTATTTAATCTGTCTGATGATATAACTCAATTACAACGTGTATTTTAATGCATTAATATTTAAATCCAAAATATTTACACTCATTTATTCCAATCACTGAGCAGTAAGTACTTTTATGTATACTGCGAATTTGCTCTGTATGGTGTACTATAAATAGAACATCTGAATACACTAATTTACCCCACAATCATTTTTCTATCTTCATCTGCCAAAAATATGAGCAGTTCCCTGGTGTCACCATTTATGCGAGGTGAACGGTAGGGGGAGACAGAGCGCTGTGTTTGTGAGTGATCGATCCTGCTCTCTCAGCAGCACCGTTTTCTTTTCTAGGCCTTTGCCTCCTAAACTGGTCCACACTCTCCGTCATCAGCACCACTGAGTCATCGCAGTTCGCTTTGAATTATCACTCTGCATACAAAAGAACAAGAAGTACGAACATCAACATTTTTACATCCATTTTATAATGAAACACAGATCTGAAGAGAATGACATCACCGCCGAGACAGTGTGAACGACACGCTGAAGCGGTTGAAAGTAATATATAAGATGAGGAATAATATCACTTTGTGGTTAAAAGTGTAAACAGAAAGTGCTGCAATAATGGTAAACAAGCTAGTGACGTTTTAATAACGTTATTAGATCTGTTATTTCTCTGTGTGTATTCAATTACTGGATACTTCTCAAATGTTTCTCTGCGTTCTTTTGGTTTGGAGGCAGGATGGGTTGAGGCTCGCTGTATAGCATCGGTCTTATATAATACAACAAACTTCCTGGAGTGAGGTCAGTGAATGTTGTTTACTATTCTGGGATATGCATACATGTACTGATTCACTGCATTTACCTTACATACACATTCTTTGAAAATACTGGGATTAAAGGGAAAGTTCACCCAAAAATCAAAATGTTGGTTTAGCCCAGTGGTTCCTAAAGTGAGGCTCGCGGGATAATGAGGGGGAATCGCATGGTAATTACCAAAAATCAAATTAATTGTATTAAACTATTAGAATTAGCATATTTTATCCATAACCCACACAAGATTAAAATAGTTAATAGTTACATAAAAAATAGACTTGGGCCTATTGGTGTGTGTGAGCTGTTGCATGCAAGATTTGTATATGTATAACCACCTCAGAGCATATTGGGGGTCACGAGTCACTGGCATTATTATTTTGGGGGTCGCGGGCTTAAAACGTTTTGGAACCCCAGGTTTAGCCTACTCACACTGAGGCCATTCAAGATCCAAGACTTGTTTTCTTGAGTATAAATTAAAGTAGATTTTTAGCAGTTCTTGTTTATTCATGCAAGTCAGCAGCTTATGGTGCTTTGAGAGTCAAAGAACCATATTCATTTATTTTTCTTCAGATTAGTCCCTTATTTATCAGAAATCACCACAGCAGAATGAACCGCCAAGTACTCCGGCATATGTTTTACACAGCAGATGCCCTTCCAGCTGCAATCTAGTACTGGGAAACACTCAGACACCTATGCAGCCAATTTTAGTTTATCCAATTCACCTATAGCGCATGTCTTTGGACTGTGGGGAAAACCGGAGCACCTGAAACACACGCAAACATGGGGAGAACATGCAAACTCCACACAGAAATGCCAACTGGCCCAGCTGGGAGTCAAATCAGCGACCTTTTTGCTGTGAGGCGACAGTGCTAACCACTGAGCCACTGTGCCGCCCTGTATTCATACAAAACAAAATTGAACCATGGCTCCTAACAATTCATTGAGGTTTAAAGAAGTGAAATGTGTAAGAGACATAACATTATTTACTATATTAGTCAACAGCTTCAGCAAACAGTTGTTCATTATTGCAGCTGAATAATGACTTTGGGAATCTGTGAAAAGTCAGTCTTCCTGATTTGTGCACACAAATATAATCTTACTGTTTTATATAGGTTGCAGCATTTAGGATAAGCTAAGGAAGACCAATTTGATAAACAAAGCAACTGTGTATTTTTCTTAACTCTCAAACTGCCAGTATTAAGTTGCATGCAGACCTGCGTTAATGCTTAAAATCTTCTTTAATGTTGTACTAAAGAAAAATGTCACCTACAGCTCGAATGACCTGAGGGTAAGTGAATTAGCAGTGGATGTCTATTTTTGGGAAAACTTTGCCTGTGATACTCTTGTAGTGCTTTGTTATGGTCCTCGACCCTGCCATTGAAGCATGATGACAGCCATCAGAATCCTGAGCAGTTTCTGCTCTTTACCTTTCTTATTTCATCTAACACAATGAAAGATCAGCGGGCAGGCAGTGACTCATCCTCTTCAGCTCTTGTGTCATTGGACTTCATTGAGCTGTTTCCTTTCTGCCTGATAGCGATTGGCTGTTGCGTCTGTGATCTTTGTGAAAGACATTGATAGAGTATAAAAATGGATTTCTGCACTGCACTTCCAGACTAATCCGAGGTGACTGAAGTAATCGAGACTCCATTTATCAAGAAGTCCCACGCTGCCAGAGTCTGAGTCAGACATTCTTTTTGTCAACACATGTTTACATGAACCGAAGAGCAAAGGAGGCTCTCGGTGCTAATGAAAGGACGCATGATAAGGTGCTTAGCATCTTTTTCTCAAACAGTCTACTTAACACCGTCATTATACAGTTGATGTATGTCACCGCAGACACCCTTACAAACAAAATACAGACAACCAAGACATAATTATTACTCAACAAACGCATCTTCCCAACACTGTCTAGTTTAAAAGTTTTTTTAAAAGTTTAGGGTCAGAAAGATTTTTAATAAAATAAAATTCTTGTACATTTGATACATTAAATAAAAATTTTATGATTCAAATATTATTTATTTTTTATACATATAATATATAT
>CAIGQZ010001108.1:23669821-23688012 GCA_903798205.1 Danio tinwini
ATATATATATATATATATATATATATATATAAAACCTTTTATTAAACGTTTTGGTAAAATTATTTTCATTCATTAATTTTCCTTCAGTTTAGTCCCCTTATTCATCAGGGGTCGCCACAGTGGAATGAACCGTCAACATTTCCAGCATATGTTTTACACAGCTGATACCCTTCCAGCTGCAACCCAGTACTGGGAAACATCCATACACATTCATTCACACACATACACTACGGCCAATTTAGCATATTCAGTTCACCTATACCGCATACCTGGAGGACACCTACGCCAACACAGGGAGAACATGCAAACTGCACACAGAAATGCCAATTGACCAGCCGGGACCAGCGACCTTCTTGCTGTGAGGCGAGAGTGCTAACCACTGAGCCACCGTGTTGCCCTAAAATATATTTTTTAAAAGTATAAAATATTCTAAAATATTGTTTCTACAAACTTATAAAACAGCTTTCAACATTGATGACAATAGGAAATGTTTCTTAAGCACCAAATCAGGATTTTGGAATGATCTTTGAAAAATCACATGACACTGAATGCTGTAGAGACTCCTGAAAATGCATTTAAAATTCATACATCTGCTTTAATATAATTACGATAGAAGATTTTGTTTAAAATTCAAAGGCTACATCATAATATTGTTTATATCATTTTATGTGCTGTGTGTTTATCAAATAGTTGCATTTTTGGTAAACATAAAATACTACTAAAAACAATTCTTGAAATTAATCTTTTAAATAATAGTGTACCATATACAAATGTAAATTTTATTCTAGTCTACTTTGTTCTGTCCGACTGTTGGACTGTGATGCGTAATCATTTCCAGGCTCAGATGCTAAATCAGATCCCAGAAGTAAATAAAAAAACTGTGCTAATGTGTAGTCACAGAGTGATGTAATACTAGCAAAAACTAATCTAACCTATCTATCCTATGATCCTAACCTTTATCTCCATAGTGAAATCTCAGTTGGCCAGACAGTGATTCATCTTTCCAGGATCAAAATATGGTGGTCTGGGACAGCATGAGTTGTTTGTCAGTTTTTAAAAGCTTAGCTAAAATGTGTCCTATAATGAATAGTGCTCATAAATGACTGTTGAGTTAGTATTCTCGCTTGAAACAGAGGCTTGGACCCAGAAGTACCATTCTATACATCACAGCCTAACAAGCAGATACATATTTTTCCTCTGACAGCCAGACTGCAATAGCAAGAGAGATATAATGTGCGGTGTTAGTTTGAGTGGCACAGAGTAAGCAAAGCTGTGTTCAGCTGCTGAAAGTGCCTGAGAGTAGATGTGACATCTATGCTGAAGCTAGCTACTATACTATAGCTGAACCACAGCATCACTACTGCCTTAAACCTCTCATCAGGATGACCACATCCTTCACTCTGAACTCCATTCACTGGCCCAAACCCTCTGACCTTACTACACACACAGAGAAGAGAGAGATAGAATTAGGAAAAGAGATGGTTTCCTTCCATCTTCCTTACCACAGGGCCCTTTTTGCATACTGTATGCTTTTTTCTCTTATATACCCAGTAATCACTGTCTGCCTCCCTGTTGCTTTGTTGCTCCTTTTTATATACTCTTTTTCTTTTTAGATGAAGTATGGTTTGTAGTGTATTTTGTTATGGTTGCTGGACAAGAAATAAAACTGTAACAGAAAAGTAAAAAAAAGTAAAACTAAGGATATGAGCCACACTGTAAAAACTGAGTTGAATTCATGTACTCAAGTCAGGTCAAATGCATCTTTATTTCTACAGCAATGTATACAATACAGATTCATACTGTACATAGTTAGCATACATAAGATACATAGTTTCAACTTAAGTCTGTTCAATGAGCAGTTCAGTTGAATATAAAATTCAATGGTGGAGAATGTGATTCAACTGTAGGACAGTCATAGGAAGCAGTTTCTCGAACATAAATGATTATTCTATAAGTCCTAAAAAATGGTCAAACATTTCAAGTCATCAGGGATTGTATAGAAATTCCTTTCCAGCTTTTTATTTTATTCATACAGTTTTAAATTCCTCGTGTTTACGTCCTTAATCAATGTTTTTGCATCCAAGGTCAAAAAGCACAGATTTTTAAACTTCACAGATATTTCTAAACTTTAAATGTTATGATTGTTCTGCTGCTTGCAGTATGTCACAGAAACTAAATGCTTATTATTGCATCTTATCTTTTTATGTTTGGAAGGCTTTCTCCATTCTCAACAGATGTATACATCTGTATTATGCATGCACTTTGATCTTTAAAACTTTGAAAATCTTGTACTTTCACAAACAGCCACATTACACAATGAGATGTAATCTTTAAACATGCATTTTAAGATCGAGACTATATAGTGCTACCTATTTGAAGAGCAAAATTAGTAAAAAAAAAAAAGGTAAATCTTTCATTGTATTTTCACCAAACAATGTTTCCACCAGTTATTTGTTAATAAAAGTAATAATTTAAAGTTTCTTTTCTTTCTTTCTTTTTTTGCTTTATTAGGTTCATCTTTGGTCAGACAATAAAATATACATAATATTGATACATATAGATATATATGTGCACTAATACAATTATCAAACAAGAAATTATCAGGAAAACATAATTATACACTAAATAAGTATATAAATAATAAGGTAAAAGACCACATATATACACAAAAATATACACACATAAGATAACATAAAAATAATAATAAACAAAACAAAAAAAATAAATAAATAAGGCGGCGTGGTGGGTAGAGCTGTCGCCTCATCGCAAGAAGGTAACTGGTTCGAGCCTCGGCTGGGTCAGTTGACATTTCTGTGTGGAGTTTGCATGTTCTCCCTGTGTTGGCGTGTGTTTCCTCCAGGCGCTCTGGTTTCCCCCACAAGTCCAAAGACATGCACTATAGGTGAATTGGGTAAGCTAAATTGTTGGTAGTGTATGAGTGTGAATGAGTGTGTATGGGTGTTTCCCAGTGATGAGTTGCAGCTGGAAGAGCATTCGCTGTGTAAAATATATGCTGGATAAGTTGGCGGTTCATTCCGCTGTGGTGACCCTTGATTAATAAAGGGACTAAGCCAAAAGAAAATGAATGAATAAATTAAGATATACGTGTCTCCTTAAAAAAAAAATTAGAAAAGGGCTCCAAACATTCTCGAACTGTTCTGGATATTGTTTTATTGTGAACTAAATCTTTTCCTTTCTAAGAGCTTGTAAGAAATCAAAAACCCATTGCTAATAAGAAGGGGGAGTTGCTGACTTCCAATTCATAAGAGTAAGTTATCCAGTGAAGTTGCAACGGCTACACTATCAGCCTGTAATGAATTTAATTCAACATATTCTGGCAGGATTCCAAACAGTGCTGTTAAGGGGTGTGGGTCTATTGACAGTGAAAAAACAGCAGTAAAACACCTGAAGACTTCCCCCCAAAAATCAGACAAACAAGACCAGAAAGTATGTAACAGTGTGGCTGGTTTGGTTGTACTGCGAAAGCAAGTTGGGTCAAGATCAGGAAATACTTTATTCAGTTTAATTCTTGACCAGTGTATTCTATGTACGACCTTGAATTTAATGAGAGTATGCCTAGTGTTTATTGATGATGAATAATATGGGAATCATTTTTAGTCTGATCTGTGGTTTATTACATTAAATGGCTTAGAAATGGTAACAGTTGTACATAAAGTCTACCATGCCAATGCACAAATGATCCTCCCACAGAACATTTTGAAAACTGTAGCCGGCAGATTCTTGCCAATGCCAGCAATTCCCCAGAGATTTTCCAGTGTGAATCGTGTGAATTTTAGAGCACAATTAAATTGCTCATATTTCATCCTTAATGTGTGCAGCAGACTTAATGAATAGAAATCCCAATAGCAAAACTCTTTACAAGCTGTATGTTTGAAACTCAAATGGGAAAGGCTGCTGTGAAGTGGTTTTTGGATAACAATCAGACGCAAACACACAGAAAACAGAATATGAAATCATTCGACTTTTTCACATGGAAACCCAAAGAGCATTTTTAATGCTCCACCAACTCCACCTTGCTTATCACTTCTTTTTTTGCATTTCTGTGTGTTTAGTTCATGCATTTCTTACTAATTTTTTTATTAGTGCTTGTTTGTGCATGTCTAAGTGTTGGTGTGTGTTTGCTTAGTACAGCAATTCTGGCACTAGAAAAAAATCACTAAAACCTTTTTTTTGCATGTATTCCTCATTAGAGGGTAAATCTACTTATTGCTTGGCTGTATTTCTACTACTCAAACAAATTTAATCTTTCCAGTCTCTTTGATTTCTGAATACAATTTCCATAATAAGAGCAGCAAGACTTTCCTGATGACTTGGACAGCGCTCCAGGCATCCCTCAGGAAAATGCAGTGAGACTTCTTCGGCAAGGCCAGGGATTTCTCTTTGGGACTCATTTCTGAGTCATTTTTACAGGGGCGACACACTGAATCATGTCAGCGTGTGGTGCTAACATGCATCGGGGATTATATCATAGATAATGTGCACAGTTGTATTTGCATGTGTGTTATTGTATTGGGTTTAACAGACACATTTCTTGACGGATGTTCAACCGGTTATCCTGGGAGTAATCACAACCCCCCCCACACACACAGCACTGTTGCAAAAAAATTAGGGAAAGTCTGAATCATGATATTGCATATAGTCAGGTACATCTGAGTGTGTGTGTGTAAGAGAGCCAATAGCTTTATTACTAGTCATCTCTCCATCTGTTCCTGAATGTTGCCCAGACTCGTGCTGAGTTCATCTACATTTGTTTGCGGCACGTTGATGGAGAAACCAGATCAGACAAGACCAGACTTTAAATAAAACTCTCCAGACCCCACATACCATAGGAGTTTATTCGTCATAATAGATTCAAGTTCGAGAATTTCCTGACAGCACTTATGCAGTATTACAGATGTTATTAAACACTAAATAGGAGGCTAATTAGCATTGATAGCTGTGGTCCGATTGGTGTGCAAGCAAAAGAGGAATAAAAGCTGAATGAATTTAAAAACAGCTTTGATTAAAAGCCAAAACACTGTCAAGGTTGAGAGTAGTTTAAGTCTCTTGTACACTTCATTTATTTGAATGAAAAGTTGTGTAATGGTATGTTGGCTTTGTCATGGCAACAAATTGATTTATCTCAAGTAACTCTTTCAAAACACTTGCAATTATTATAATCATATCAATTATAATCAGTGCGTTTCAGTTAATTTATGAGTGTGCATGTTTACAAAGGCCATATATCTGCTTTATCATGCAAATGACTGGTGATTTAGTTGGTTTGTTATTATGAAAGCTTGTTTCCGCCTGGGAAAATATACAGTAGACATTTTTTCTTGCAACTAATTTACACCTCACACCTTGAACTTTTCTTTCTAGAATTGTGTTTACAGCTTGGAATTGAAAGTTTTTTCCAAACAATTTGAAACTATTGTAATTATAACACAAATTAATTACACTTTAAAAAGTGAGTAAATCCATTGCATTTAAAGCGATTATTTAATTTTATTTAAAGGTGCTGTTTGTAAGTTTTTGATTCTTCTAAAGCATAAAAATACCATGTGTTTGCAGATATTTAAGAAACATGCTAAGTGAACATTCTTGTTTATCTGAAAAACAATGCTAACGTCAGATATTCTGCTTTGAAATTGTGCATTATGTGCCGGATTGTCTGTCTTTGTTTTGGTTCTTTTAACCTGCACAATGCCAGTTTAGCCAATTATATTTCAGCACACCAGGTTGCCTTGTTGGAAAACAAAGTATTTGATTCATTCAGTCATGAAGGCTCTCATATGTGTCCGTGACCAAAAATGCGACCTCTGGTGGACAGTAGCAGACTCCGAAATGAGACGCAGATTCAGAGTTCCACATAAGGTTATTAATTAGCAAATAATATAAATATTAGGAACGTAAACATTAGGTGAGCAGGTTCTATTGTAACCCTAACAACACAGTGATGAGATACACATGATGAGATTTGCAGTGATAAGCAATTTGACTGTTTACACCAGATGCAGCATGACAGAAATTTAAACACAGCCATTCAAAAGCACCGAATAACTTTACTGCACTACACTCCAGCAACATGGTAAGGTTTACAATTTAATTAAACCATAATAAATTTATTTAACATTTTAACTTATTATTAGATGTACATGCTGATCTGATATTTGTTGGCTTGCACTGAGTCACAGTTCTAATCTGCTGCTGCTTTCAGTAGTATGGCAATAAATGTCATGTAAAATGGCATTCAAACTTACTTTATTAGCATTTACCACTGAATAAAGGACATGATCATTGTCAGTTTTCTGTTGTTCAGCTGCAAGAAATAGAAGCTGTTTTCTAAAAGATATGTTTCTGGTATTGGTTAGGACAAAAACTCTTTATAATATGGTAAATATTTCTTCCATTGTGTGCCATTGCTTCTAGATTAGATTCGATTAGATTAGATTCAACTTTATTGTCATTACACATGTACAAGTACAAGGAAACAAATGCAGTTTAGGTCTAACCAGTAGTGCAATAGCAGCAAGTGCAGGATACAGGTATAAGTTATAAAGTGCAGTTATAGAAAAACTATGGTGATATTTACAAATGGATGTACTATGAACATTATATACAGGTTGTATTAGCTGTGAACAGTTTCCTTTAGTTAGAAAACGGTTTAAATCAGCCTTTAGGCTCGATAGTCAGGCACTCTTTTGTTGGTGTCATCAATGTGGCAACCTGTGCTTGTGTGAACTCGTCAGAGGAGGGGAAGAGTAAAAATATGTCTTGATCCAGGATTGCAACACTTTGTTCAACCACTGGGTGTCAAACTCACATACTGCACCTTTATATAAGTAATTAAATTCATTGCTTTTAAAGCGACTTGACTTTACCTAAAAAAGTGAGTAAACCCCTTGTCTTAAATTATTAAGTAAATAACTATGTTCAGAATTATTACATATAAAGCTGCAGTATGTAAGTTTGACACCCAGTGGTTGAACTAGGTATTGCACTCCCGGATCAAAATAAACGCAAGCGCGGGTTACCAGATTGAGTACAGGAGCGAGTGATTTAAACTGTGTTCTAAATAAAAGCAACGACACGCGATAGAGGGAATATTTTCCATATTAAAAGGAGTTTTTGATATATTAGAAACAGCTTCTATTTCTCACAGCTGAACAACAGAAACCTATGACAGTGATCACCTAAGGTAAACCTCATGTGTTTTATTTAGTGCTAAATGCTAACAATGTGAGTTTAAATGCAATTTTACAGGACATTTATTGCCAAACACTGAAAGCAGCAGCAGATAGTTCACTTCAGATCTGGAAAATACAATAAACCGTTTGAAATTGAACTTTAGAACTAAACACATATCAGTGATTCAGCATCTACATTTAATGATGTTAAAGAGAATTAGCATGTATTAAAAAGATTATAAACCTTACTGTTTCGTGAGTGAGTGCATATTCTGTGCTTCTGAAAGGCTGTATTTACATTTCTGTCATGTTTCGTCTGTTGCAAACAACCAAATTGCTCATCACTGCGTATCTCGTCACAAAGCGTGTTGTTAGGACACGCGGCTACAATGTATCCTGTTCACCTAATGTTTACATTCGTAATATTTATATCATTTGCTTTTAATAACCTTATGTGGAACTGAATCTGTCTCATTTCGTCATCTGTCCACCGGAGGTCGCATTTTCAGTCACGGACGCATGCTTTCAGAGCCTTTCTGAATGAATGAATGAAATACGCTGTTTTCCAACAAGGCAACCCAGGGTGCTGAATTATAATTGGCTAAACTGGCATTGTGCTGGTTAAATTTGCCTAAACAAAGATAGTGTTCCGGCACGGAAAAAACATTTTCAAAGCAGAATATCTGACTTCAGCATTGTTTTTCAGTTAAACAAGTATGTTTACTTGGGATGTTTCTTAAATATCTGCAAACATATTATGGTATTTTTATGCTTTAGAAGAGTCAAAAACTTACATACAGCACCTTTAAGTTAAATCAATTTAACAGTTGCAGGTTACAACTGGTTAACTTACTATTTTAAGTAAAGTAATAAATAGATTTTACAGTAGTGTGTTTTAGGTCATTTGTAAGCTTGCAAGTTTTCAAAGACCCTGTATTTATTTTTATATATTCAACGATATGACTTTGTTATTATCGGAGCTGGATTTTGCTGTAGAATAAAAACAAAGAGTAACTACAATTTATCTCATAATTCTGACTTATTTTTTTCAATTGCAAGTTAATATCATGCAAAACTGAGAAACATGTCAGAAAAAATTAATAAAAACAAGAAACTCACAAGGTTTGCTTCAAGATGAGATTGCTTGACTTTGCAAGAAATAAAGTTTCAACTCTGATACAAAACTTATTTCTTGCAATTCCAAATGCACCTCTCACAGAGAAAAAAAGTCAAAATTGTGAGATAAAAAGTCTCAGTTACCTTTTTAATTTTCTTATCCTCTTGGCAGAATCACTCCTACTTTTTGTTATTCTGAATTACTGAGGGATTTTGCTCTGACATTTTTAGAAGAAATTAAATTAAGTTTAATTTGGTCCTATTGCACTGTACTGTAGCTACCAGTAACACTAGACAGAAATTTAATTTAAGTTACCAGAATCCAGACACCACTTTCCTTAAGCTGAGAAATGAAGGGAAAAAACCTATCACTGAACTAAAAGAGGACTGGAACACAATGCCTTGATTAAAAAGGGTGCCTTGCTTTATTATTTCAAGGATTATTCTCATGCTTTGGTGGACAGTGTGGTTCGTGAATCACTTAGGAAAATGACAGAGTTGAGAGTGAAGTGGACAGTTTCTGGGTCAGTGTGAAGTGCAGCTTCAGCGGGGGTTTCAGCCTCTTCATGGCATCTTCCTGCATGCAAACCAGCCCCCAGTTTTCTGCTATTACCCCCCCCCCCCCCTCCTCTCTCTCTGTTTCACTCACACACACACCACCACATCAGAAGTGTGTGGCTGTATGCATCATTCTCCACCCTCAGAGGAGTGTATGGACTGTGGGAGCAGAGAGTAGACACACCCTTCTCTCTTTCTTGCAGACAGGCAGACACACTGACCCCATGGATTGATATAAATATCCCTCTTATTGCTGCCTGCTTCTGGGGTTGCTGCCTAAAGCGTACCATTTTGGCTTCTGACCGAAATAACCAGTAAACCTCAGAGAATAAAAGACACAGAGAGGGAGCAAGAGAAGGAGAGGGTTTGTAAGGTGTACTTCTGACACAATGAAGCATTTGGACAGGAGAGGGAATTCACTCCAGCTGAAAGCACACACACACACAGAAGACTGTAAAGAGTAGACACTTTTTCTTAAGCTTTGACTCACAGTGTTCTTTGTGTTAGTCTTTACAGGGTCCCCCGACGCAGAGCATACTATTTTTTGAATATATTAATGTCAGGTATCTTTAATGTATCTCTAAAACTTTATTGTATCGTTAATGCCAGGGCCATACCCACAATCGAAAGCAATTGGAAAGGGTCAGATATTCCTCCTGCACTGTAAAAATACATCCGTAAATGAACAGTTTTCCATATTTTAGGATTTTTATTTTGAATATTTCCCCATTTATTTATGAATTTAAATTGCATTATGCGACCTTGATGTTTCTTCTAACAACTTTTAACCTTGAAAAGTTTAAAAAGTTATTTTTTATGAACATTTAATAGTTTAAAGAGCCCCTATTATGCATTAAAAGGGGTCATATTTCGGTTTTATGGGTCTTCAACAACATACTGATATGCATGCAAAGTCAAAAAATATATTCATGGTCTTATAATATGCATTTATTTTTACTTAATTATCCCAGCGACTCCCATATGAATCGTTTAGTGATTCATTTGTTTTCAAACCCCTCCTTAGCGCGAAGCTAATCTGCGCTGATTGGACCGATGACAGCCTGTTGCCATTGGTCGACAGCGTTTAGCCCGAGACACGGTTTATCAAGCCCCCGGGTCGCCAACATTGGTATAGGATCCAATCGGAGCAGATGCCCGAAACACGATTTAGATGAAACTTACTTACACCACAGTAAACAGTACCCGTTTCTCAACAGTGTTATTCAGGCACCTCACCCCCGAAAGCAGTGCAGTTAAACACCACAAACACAAAGCAGCACGCGTCGGTTTTCAACATGGCATTAGACGCGATATGGGAATAGAGTTAACCACAATTAAATACATACTTTACAAGCTGGAGAAAACAAGGAGGCAGCTATTTACTTACACTTATGAAATGTGTCATGGGCCAAGTCTGATTTCATTAATTATCTTTCATTTTGGAGCTTTTCTACCCTTTCAGCTGTAGATCATTTCTATTTGCAACCTTTATATGTTCTCAAGGCTTACCTGTACATCCCCAGCTAGGGGGTTGTAGGGCTCCTCCCCTGTCCTCTAAAAAGCTAACTTTGCTTACCATGTGCTTACCCCAAGCCTTCTTTCCAGTGCTATACACCAGCCCAAAGCCTAGCGTACCTAATAAACTGTCCTTATTTTGCACGTGTTACCAAATTCCATCGTATTCTGTGACCCTAGTAGGTGCTATTCTCACTGTTTGGCTTGAACTGGCTCCCACAGGCGAATTGGACATGCAAACAGCTTTCATAGCGTACTCTCTTGTGAATGCGCTGGAATGATGATCACAGAGAGCTGAACAAATCTTTTAATCCCAGTTGCTGTCTTGTTGTTATTTTGACATATTAATACGCGTCTGTCAATCAATTCGGTGGGCGGGGAAAACTGCACTTCTACATCACGTTGCGCTGGGCATCAAAATGGGAGATATTTGAATCCTATTTTAACGTCAGGAAATTAATAAAAAAACTTATTGTTTACATCACTCCAGTATGACAATGGACACACTATACCTACACACAGTTCTGTCCAAACAGCTTCCAAAAGATGATTTTTTATCATAGATGCCCTTTAAGTTTAAATATGAAAAACAGTTGTATTGAAGTCATTTAATATATTTTGCCGTATTTGTCCCCTGAAAACCTTATACTGCATAAATAAGGGCAAATAGAACATACCTGGAGTGTTTTTAACGTATGATATTTCAGTCCCGCGGTCTGTAAAATGAGTCACCTGTCTCTTTGGTTCTGTTTGATGAAGTCTCACTCCCTCCATTGACAAAGTCAGATTAGAATATTCCGTGTTGTTTATGTGAGAATCATTCAGATCTCAGCTAGTGTGTGTGTTTATCAAACTGCACAGGCGTCATAGGAAAATGTCAGGATCACACACATCCACACACTCATGAAAAGGTCACTCCCTCACAGCGCATTCGGTGACCTCTGAGTCTGATCTGCCTCTGTCCTGCTGATGATTACTTTTACATCATCAAACTCAACACACTCGCACAACCACCATAACTAAACACAGAACACCGTAATTAAACTCAGCAGACACACATTGTGCAGTGATATATGTACCAAACACACAAATCCGCACCATTCACCATGAATCAACATCAATTTGCACAACTGCACACTATGTAAAAATATATGTGGTGATAGTTCAGCAAACATGCATAACCTCATTTTACTGAAATCAAAGCACAACTTTGGATTTCATGTAAAAGGATTAGATCAACCAAAACCCCTGAGACCTTCGTTCATCTTCTGAACACTTCTGAAGTGAAGATATTTTAATCTGAGTGCTCTCTCATCCTCTAATCGCAGCGACGGTCATGAGAAGTTCCAGAAAAGGAATCAAAAACATTGTCGAAACATTCAGTGACTTCAGTAGTTCAACATACGAAGCTCCAAGAACACTTTTGAGTAGCAAAAAAAGTCGGGCCAGGGTGCGCATTAACTAACATTAGACTGATTTTACACGGCTGCCATTTTAAAAGTAAAATCGAGACTGTGGTGGGAAGAAACCCGGAAGTATCACCTAGAGTCACACAGGAACGTTGTGTACCTGGTAGTATATCTTATCAGCGAAGAGAAAGTGACACAAATTTATACTTTCACCACCTTCTGAGTGACTCAAATGTCCGTTCTGAATGGATAAAAAAAAAAAAGGATATCAGACCTCATTTTCAGCTAAGTTATGGGAAATGACACTAGTTAGCTAACATTTTCTTTCCCAAACACACATTTTAGATGCCATTTATCAAACTCAAATTAATGAACTGATTCTTTCACTATATTAGAGTTTACTTTTTTTACTCTTGAAGAGATTGTGATTTAGTTTGATTCCTAATATGCTTTTAGTTGTTTAAATTAAACTTAACCAAATTATATTAAAGTGATGTCTACACCTTATCTGCACTTTGAAATCGCGGCAACAGCTGGAGGTTTGTTTTTAGTGCTGATCCTACACTTGCTTTCTTTTTTAAAAATGGTGGCCACGTGAAATGAGCGTATATGATGTATTGCTATTATGCTGGTTTCACACAGAAAGCAAAATTAAGTATTCACACGAGTTGATGACATACAAAGTCACTGCAAACATGTGAATATATGGCAAATTTCCCCTGGGTGGATTTGCTTGAGGTGAAAAACATCCTTCAAGTAAACTAGAGAAGCCATAGAGTCAGCAGCGTGTACCCAGTAAACACATACCCCGATTTGGAAGAAATTTTTACAGTTTTTTGGCAAACAAAAGCTTCATATGATCAGTGTTGCCAGAATGGGCAGTTTTGAATTCAATTGTGCAGGTAAAAAATGGCATTGGCGGGTTGACAAAATATAGGTGGTTTTGAAACGTAAATTTTATATGCAACTTATTTAACAAAACATAACTGTGTGCTCCTGCTCCATTTAGTTAGTAGTGACCAATGCATAGCACAAACCGCGTGGGCCCACCTGCCAGAGGAGGTAAAAGAAAGTTGTATCAAAACTCCCCGGACAAATCTGACCCCCTTTTGCGTGCGCATGCATCACGTAGCAGTTGCAGTTAAACTCTCAACGGTTTATCATGACACTTTTAACAATTGTTTTTTTCCGCAATTGACAGCAAGAACAAACATAGAAGTGATGTCTAATTGACACATGGTCTCCTAATTATGTTCAAAAGAATTTAATAAGCCAAATGGGATGAATTTATACCCCATTTCGAAAGTAAAACATACTCTTAATAGTGTTTCTCAACCACGTTCTTGATGGACCACCAGCTATGCACATTTTCCATGTCTCCTTAACCAAACACTGATTTAGATCATCTGCGCATTAGCAGAGACTAAAAGACATCCAAAACATGCAGTGCTGGTGGTCCTCCAGGAACGTGGTTGAGAAACACTGCTCTAATAGGTAGTCTACACAACAAGTGCAGTGTGTGGGTGAGAGCGGGGTTTTGTTGAGTGTTTTGATGTGATCCGGTTATGTTGTGGTTCTGTCACTGTTGGTTTGTGTTTGGTTAAAAATTATGACAGTTAAAGTAACTAGGCTAATTTCTATTTAAATAAACAAAAATTAAATAAAATAATAATCTAATATTTCGGTTGTTATTTGTGCGTTTGGGCGGGTTTTGGACAGCTTTTTGGGCTGGAAAAAAATCAGCTATATCTGGCAACACTGCATATGATTACAGTTGAACCACTGAAGTCACATTGATTGTTTTGACAATATGTTTGGTTGATTTTTTGAACATTGAACATCTCTGATACATTGCTGTATATGGAGTATCAGAGAGCTCTTAGATTTCATCTAAAACATCTTAATTTTGTGTTTAGAAGATAAACAAAGGTCTCTGGGGATCAGAACGACATGAGGATGACTAATTAATAACATCTGATTTTAGGGTGAACTAAATCTAAAAGGAATACCTTACCACTTCATATACAAACACATATGGACATATAATTGTAGGCATTTTTCAGTACATGTGATGTTTCCTCACTTGTCTGTGACTTCTGTTGCTCTTTCTCTGGCTGTCTCACTGCAGCTGTGGGTGAATCAGAGTCGATAAGTGTTCCCACACACAGCCACAGTAGGCACCATAGGTGGTAAACAGCTCAGTGTTACTCTAATGCACACTAAATATGGCTACACTAATTCCACTGCCCTTAATTTAGTACTTACGTTTAGCCCAATACACAATTAACACAGTAATGCAACTCATATGCAATAGAAATTAATTAAATATGGTAATATGTTTAATGGTAATATCTGTAATTACATACAAAATCAGCATCATTTGTCTTAGCATTTGATCTGTGTCTTATAAATGCTGGAGTGGGAACACAAAGGAGTAATACAAAGAAGATACAGCCACATTAAACTAAGATGATAACTGATAAACTCAAAGTGCAAGCTAAGGGCTAAATATACAAAGGAACTAAACAAGAAACAGGTGATCATTATGAGTAGCCATGTAAACAATCGAGTACAGAACAAATAGTTCACTTGAAGGAGCGCTGGAAGCGATGCCATGTTGTTTGTGCTTTGTTTGTTAATAAAAATAAATAGATAAATAAATAAATAGAAATGCTGACCACATGGTTGTGATTGCTTTGTTTCACTCACAGTTGTTACCTTCACAAGTATTTCCCACCAGATTTTCCCTCAGAACACAAGAGTTGCTGCTACATTAAAGGGCACCTATTTTACTGCTCTTACTGTGTCTGTAAAGTTTCAGCTCAAGATACCCATCAGATCATTTATTATAGCCTCCAGAATCTGCCCATTTTGGTGTCACAAAACATTGTAGCTGTTTTTGTAGCCTGTGGCTTCTCCCCACCCACCGTTCCCATGTGCGTGTCTGCTTCTCATCAGGTGTTACATCAGATAAACAGCAGTCAGTGATAGAGAGAGACAAGGATGAAGCTAAAATACAGCTCATTAGTCAAAAATACAGAGTAAGTTTATTTGATGTACTTGTGGTGGAGTTTATTCAAGCCTTTCTGCAACAACGAGTGTTGTTGAATGCTGTTTGCAGTACATATTTTCCAACAAGATCCACACCCGCGGCTTTCAGTAAAGGACCGCACACAGACACACACACACACACACACACACACACACACACACACACACACACACACAAACACACACACACATCAGCGTTTACTGACACCATGCGGCTGTGGTGATAATAGTGGTTAAGAATTACATATTGATTTTACTGTCTTTATTCTTTGTTTTCAAAAACGTATAAAAATCATAGAGTTGGAATAGATATTTTAATCCCAGTTTATTTGCAAAAAATGTTTTGTGGACATGTGTATACATGTTATTATAGAAACATGGCACCTGTAAATCAGTTCAGTGGGCGGGGAAAACCACATCTTACGTCATGTTGTGGTGGACCTCAAAATAAAAGGGATTTGGCTCCTATTTTAATGTCAGGAAATAAAAAAAAAACTTGTTGGGTTTCCAGTATGACAGTGGACACACTATACATACACACAGTTCTGTCTAAACAGCTTACAAAAGTAGTTTTTTATCATAAGTGCCCTTTTAGGTTTCTCAAAATATTTTTCTTCAAATTATACAGCAAGAAAATAACGAAATAAACCTTTTAGAGAAGAACTGAGAGAAGTACTGTCTGTTAGTAATAAACAAATATTTTGATTCCTGTCACGTATATAAACCTTAAATTCACAATTAAACAATTTATGACTTAAATATATAGCATTCTGCTGTGGATGCAACCTTGTAATCAGCCGCTGAATTTTTAATGTTGTAACCTGTTTCTTAAAGTTTGCATTTTTGGGCCTCCCAAACCACAATTGTAATGTAAATAAACAGCCAAATGCACTGGAAGCTTTTAATTTTTAGCTGTAAACATAGCTGTGTAAAGGTCCTCTAACTACAATTGAACAGAATGCCAAAATAAGAGCAGAGGACATACAGTTGAAGGCTGAATTATTAGCCTCCCATGTATATTCCACCCACCCCCACCCAACTTTTGTTTAACGGAAAGATTTTTTTCACACATTTCTAAACATAATAGTTTTTATAACTAATTTCTAATAACTGATTTATTTTATCTTTGCCATGATGACAGTAAATAATATTTTAATAGATATTTTTAAGATAGTATGCAGCTTAAAGTGCAATTTAAAGGCTTAACTGGGTTAATTAGGTTACCTGGACAAGTTAGGGTATAGGCAAATAATTGTATAATGATTATTTGTTCTGTAGACAATCGAAAGAAAATATTGCTCAAGTAATACAATATATAATAATATAAATTGTTTTTATTGTGTCTAAAACAAACAGAATAAGTTTTTATTATATATCATATAAATATTATAAGAAATACTGTGAAAGATTCCTTGCTCTTTTCAACATCATTTGGAAAAAATTCGAAAAAGTAAAACAAAATTCACAGGAGGGCTAATCATTTTGACTTTAATTGTAGCTGTAAGACTCAGTTTCATGAATGAGTTTCATTAAATTCTTCTCTGCTTTGCTTTTGAGGTGCAAAACAAACCTTTCAAACCCAGATAGCTCTTTGCTAGGCGAAGAGGACATAGCAAATGTTTACTGTCAAGATATTTTATGCATAAACGTTTCGATTTATAAAGTTGCACTGTGAAAAAGAGATGTCAGCAGAATGTTACTGAATGGGGAGGCAAACAGAAGTGAGAGAAGTAAATGGTGTTAGCAGTTTTCTGTGGCATCTCTGCATGACTGTGATTATGTGCAAATATCTCCAGGTTCCTGACAGAAATCGCAGGTCACTGTGCATTACCCAGTGGGAATACATGTTTAGATGCGCTGAAATTAAACCGAGTCTAGGTCGTGGCATAATGTTGTTTAAATGCTGCAATATTCTGAGTATCTTGCTTAGGGCATGTACAAAGCTGTCATTTCCATTACTCTTTTCTCTCTCTCTCTTTCTCTCTCTCTCTCTCTCTCTCTCTCTCTCTCTCTCTTTGTATTTTTCTTTACAACCTCATTTTCTCACTCATCTTGTCAGAACACCCCTGCGTCTGTGTACAAATACACAAATGTCCATCCCTTTATGAAACTACATTTGTTGCGATTTCATATTGTTCTCTGTGATAATCTTGTTCAACTTGTCTATAGCAAAAATCTTCCAGAACAATGTTTTTTACCCGAAAAAAAATCTCCCTGGTGATGACTAACACACTGACTCACTGTTGTGCACACATTGCAAGCCGGCTAAAAGATGCATAAATCAGAGGCAGCAGAACATACGAGCATGTTCTTTCCCTTCGCAGATTGATAGTCTATTTTTAAACCAGTGATGGCCATGTTTAGCTTTGGCTTTTGAAGATAACAGTATATAGTTGATAACAATAATTAAAATGATCTAGTACAGTGCAAACAATGTTTATCAGTCAGAAAAACATCCTTTAAACTAAATACTAAAATGCATAAATGTATGAGTAAAAGCACAAGCCTGTTTAATATATATTACACAAATAAATTATAAAGCATTCAGAGATTTTTTAGGATGACACAAAGTAATTTTAGCACATTTTATCTAACTATTTTTAGTGTAGGGCACCTGCTTATTCTCACTACTGTAATACAGTCATTTTTACATCTATATACAGCACAGTTCGCACCAGTGTGTTTGGTAGGATTATTATTATTTTTTTTTTGCATTTTACAGTAATTGAAAAGCTTTTTCAGATCTCAAATTTCTCTTGCCAGCGCCATTCATGCCTGCTTTTCTCACGTAAATCCACCAGAGGCTGCTGTCGACCGATCCCACTACCCTCGTTCTTCCCTAAACCCAACCAATAGTCTTTTAAAAAGCACGGATTGACCCACCCACCCCTGTCCCTAAACCCAATCGACAGTGTTTTCAAAAGCAATCCAGAAACACCCTCGCTTAAATTTTACCACATTTTCAGATTTTTACCACATATTTAGATTTTTACCACATTTTCACCCTGTTATTTATTTGTTTATTAGATTTTTTAGCTTTTGTTTTTTGGACTTGAACCCCATTGTTGTGGTCAACTCTGCTCTGTGTCTAAAGTCTACCGACATACATGTCGAGCTAGTGGAAAAGCTGTCATACCATCTTGTAGCATTCGTTTTAAAGATGAAATGCAGCCATAGCTCTTCACAATCTCCAGAAATGTATATAGGGCTACGTTTTCAGAATGAGGCTGTGTTGGCTGCTATTCTACCATTTACATGATTTTTTTAGAAGTTATGCAGATTTTGTGCTAAAAAAAACAACAGGTGCAGTCCTGTTTTTGTGGAAACCACATTAACATAAAATTTAATAGAT
>CAIGQZ010001108.1:23721637-23746032 GCA_903798205.1 Danio tinwini
TGTATGTATATATATATAGGCTATTTATATATAAACGTAGCCTATTTATACATAGGCTACGTACCTACATTACTATATACATTAAGTTTGTTTTGTTCTGTTCTGTGTTTATTTATCACGTCAAAGATGTTGTGGTGCAAATTAAATATAAACAAGGGCAGGAGTACTCAAGCTGTGAAGTTTGCCCAGCTGCACACAGATAGGGACAATTTCCAACCTTAGCCGGACCTTTGGGTAGCGGGGGGAGATCTTCGCCAATGTGTTATTTATTTAAACCACGCCCACACGCTGTGTTGTACTGTGTAACTTAACCACACGTTTATACTTAACCACGCCCACTGATCTCTTCATCCTGTTTCTCGTGTCCGGCCACAGCCGGTGAACAAAGATGTTGATTATATTAATTCAGTTTTATACAGCTATAGGACTCAGTGGTACCTTTGCTTTGTCTTAATTGGATTTAGCAGTATATTTACTCTACCTTAGGTGGTAAAGAAAGGTTGGAGACGATTAATTAATTTTAATTAATTTAAATAAAAAAGGTCTACTAAGTTTGTTATTTATGTTGAACAGTATACATTGTGTGAATAAACTTCACAACAGATCTGTCATGTTTGTCTTCTCAGAATCTGTCATCAGTAGTAATCATTCACCCAAAAATTATTGTCATATCAAGCTGCCTTTTTCATGAAACACTAAAGTAGTGTATGATGAAAAAGTCCCAGTCACAAGTATTAAAATAGACCTGTTGAACTAGAATGAGGACTGAGACTAATATTTTTAATCAATATATATATAATTTCTGCAACTAATCCACTATATTCCAAGTCTCCTAAAGCCAAACCTAATCAATCAACTCATGACCACCAGTCATTATTCCAAGTGTTTTAAGACAGACATACAGGTTTGGAACAATGACAGTGGGGAAACGAAGACTGTATTTTCCTTTTTTTTTGGCGTAACCTATGACTTTAATTAGGTCAGTAGGAGCGGAGTGTTTTGGTTGTTAATGCATTTTAATTGAAGCTAGTGTTCCACGTGCACATGATCCATTAGGAGCCCAGGACACTTCTGCAGCTTCCACAGTGATTCACACACTCCTATGGCTAGTGCTTCTGATTTAGACACATTTTTTTTTGTCCAGAGAGACGTAAAGAGACATCACAGATGTCACTATTATGAGGCTCAGATGAGATGGAAAAGTTTTGACCTTTATTTTAAAAGGGAAGCTGCAGGATCATCTTGCCATCTCATGGGGCTGGACAAATAAAATGTGCATACTCTAGTTTCTGAGCTTATATGTTTTTATTTATTCATTTTTACAATACAGTGTGGCTGACGTACAGTATACGAGAGACTATATTATGTGTAATATCTCTTTATTGTAGAAGCAACCCACAGACTGTAGCATCCTGTGGGTTGGCATGCTATAATTCATCTAAAACTTTTGCCTCCTCATGTTGTTTCAAACCAGAAGGACTTACTTCCTTCTGTGAAACACAAAAGATGATATTTCCTGATAGATGTTTGTAGCATATTTAGTTCATCACCTTAGGGTGAAAATACTTATACTGAAATTGCCTGAATGACTGAACTCATAATTTTCTTCATTTTTCTTCAATGATATATTTAGTATATGCATTTTATGACTTTTTAATTTTTTTATAAGTCAATTTAATAAATTAAATATATGAATATATTTAATTCATTCAAATATACTTTAAAATATATCAAATATATTTTAATTCTTGCATATTTAATTCATTAATTTCTTTGGAGAAAAAAGAAGAAAATGCTGAATTGAAATTTGTTTATTTGAAGAAATAATATAAATAATTGACGATTATTTTAGTATAGTTTCATTATTTATTTCAGTTTCAATTATTTCAGTGTATATATATTCAATAAATTAATTTTGAAACTAACTATATGTTTGTACTTTTAGAAATGTATTCATCACACCACAAAACCTTTTAAATTAACTTTTGCTGGCAAAAGATGATTAAACGTAGGTGGAAAAACATACTATACAAAAGAGGACTTAAAATATGCACCTATTTAAAATCTTAGAAATTATGTACAACTACCAAAATATGTAAAGAGGATGCAAGATTGATAAAAAGCAAGTTAATTTCTAATGGAAACCTGTTGTGTTTGTGTATGTGGGGTTTTGCTAAAGGTTTTGTCTGTCTGTTTTTTTCTTTCCTGCTGGTCTGTTGGTTGTTGAGGGTTTTTAACGGGTAGCATTCGATCCAGATGTCCCTCATTGAGTACCAGCTGTGCTCCAGTTTGCTGTGTAAGGACCTGACTGAGGGGAGAGAGTGATGATGGAGAAAGGAGAGAGAGGCTTGTGAGTGAAGGAGGCTCATTCACAGCTCCCGATAGCTGTCTGTGTGTGTGTGTATGAGCGTATGCATGCCACTGTGCTCCTGTGTGGGTGTGTGAATGGACGTCTGTGAAAGACCACTCCAGACCCTCCATGGTCCCCCACTTTTCTCTTTAGCGCATGTGTGTGTGTGTGTGTGTATTTGTATGTGTGTGAGAGAGACACTGGCCCTTGAAGGCTCAGTGAATGACTGCCTTGTGCCCTCAGAGAGGAAGCCGCTCTCTGAGCTCCTGGGTTACACACACACTGGTTTCTGACTCCTGTGTGTTTTTGTTCATTCATTCTGGCATTATATTTATACATGTTAGTGGTTCTATCCAGAACTGTTGAGTTCAGATATAGATTTTCTCCACTGTATGAATTTGTATGTTTGCAGAGAAACAAATATCCCCAGTCTAAGGACAGTAAAACTAGAAATCAAATACACAATGGAGAACAGACATAATGGAAGACAGTTTGAACAAACTAGGCAAATTTGATTGACTTTTGATCTAACATAACAGTGAATAAAGTTTGAAGCTTTCACACTTCAAAAACACTCATGCACTATATGACAAGACATTTTGGTCATGATTCATTTGGGATAATTGTCCCCTGCAGTTACAGTTCTTTCAGACAAATTATATAAACTGGATGAAACAACTAATTGAAAAGATCTGACTTAAAAGAGCAATTTATTCTGACATTGCTGCTTCTCTTGTGAATGCACCAAGAAAATGCATATAGAAAAACTACTCCACACACTATATTATATACTATATATATAACACTATATGCCACACACCATACTGTATATCACACTTCAGTCTACTACTTGTAGTGGCCCACCTTTAAGATATTGGTTTTGCCTATTTTTGGAAGCTTTAAAGGGATAATTTACTGACCCTTCACATGTTTTATACATATTTAAGTTTCCTTTGAAAGATATTAAGGGCACCTATTTTAGCTCTTTTTCAAGATTTAAGTCATTTTATATCTCCAGAATGTGTCTGTAAAGTTTCAGTTCAAAACACCCATCAGATCGTTTATTATATCTTTCAGAAAATTGGATTTTCTGCTCTGAACACAATGTATTTCGATGAGTTACACACATTGTCGTTACAAAGTTCAAGCACACACACAGTGCGCTTGTTTAACTTTGCACTGTTTTTTGGCAAATTTGACAGGATACACGTTAATATACATATATAATATACTTGGTTTAAATCTTCTTTTATAATTGTACTGAACGCGGCTGTGGTGATAAAGTAAAAACGGTAAAATCGCTGTAATTCATTACACACATGCACTGTTTTAAAAAAGTTTTAAACTTGTTAACCTCATTCTTGATCACATTTGATGATGATTGATAATCACAGCAAGCTGAACATATCTTTTAATCCCAGTTGCTTTGCGCACGTCTTGTTGATATGATTATTTGCATCACTACGGAGACATGTTAATAAACGGTTGTCAATCAATTTGGTGGGTGGGAAAACCGCAATCCTATGTCATGTTGCAATGGGCCTTAAAATGGGAGAGATTTGAATCCTATTTTAACGTCAGGAAATTTAAAAAAAGAGACTTATTGACTTTATATCACTTCAGTATGACTGTGGACACAATGTACCTACACACTGTAGGTTCAAACAGCTTACAAAAGATGATTTTCATCATAGGTGCCCTCTTTGGAACCTTGTAGCCATCGATTTCCATGGTACACTCTCAAAAATAAAGGTACGCGAGTTGTCACTGGTGTGATACCTTTTCAAAAGGTACACATTTGTACTTGAAGGGTCCAAATTGGTACCTCAGAAGTATATATTAGTACCTAAAATTTTTAAGAGGAACACTTTTGTACTTTTTAGGTACCAATATGTACCCTTGAGGTATTAATATGGACCTTTTGTACCTTTTGAAAAGGTACCACCCCAGTGACAACTCGCGTACCCTTATTTCTGAGAGTGTATAAAGGCATAGTTCACCTACAACTAAAAATTCTGTCATCATTTCCTAACCCTTCACTTCTTTCAAACCTGATTTTAACTAGAAACCTGTAACCATTGACTTAGTATTTGTTTTTTCCTATATGGATGTCAGTTGTTGCAGGTTTTCTGTTTCTTCGTAATATCGTATTTTGTGTTCAACAGAGTAAAGAAACTCAAACGGGTTTTAAACCCATTGTGGGAGAGTAAGTAGTGAGTTCATTTTCATTTTTGGGTGAACTATCCCTTAATTATCCTTTTGTATTCCACAGTATAAATAGTCACATCAATTTAGAAGGACACAAACTATTAAAGAGGTAAATTATGAGAGATAAGTAGTATATATTTTCTATTAAGCATGTTAAAAATTAAAATGTAAAAATGCTAATAAATTTGGGGGTCTTACGAGAATAGAGAATGTTCATTCATTCATTTTCCTGCTGCTTAGTCCCTTTATTCATCAGGGGTCCCCACACACATACACTACAGCCAATTTAGTTTATTCAATTCACCTATAGTGCATGTGTTTGGACTGTGGGGGAAACCAGAGCACTTTTAGGAAACCCACGCCAACACGGGGAGAACATGCAAACTCCACACAGAAATGCCAGCTGACCCAGCTGGGACTCGAATCAGCGACCTTCTTGCTGTGAGGAAACAGTGCTAACCACTGAGCCACCATGTCGCCAATAGAAAGTGTTATTAACCCATAATAATAATAAAAAACACAACTGCAATGATAGTAATGCAATAAAAGTGCATGTGCACGTCTACCCTTTTAAATCATGACTTATGCTGTAATTGCACGGCTTGTGCTGAAGGATGGAAATCAGCATGTCTCATTCTACTGTTTGTTAAAGCTAAGATCACAGAGAGGATCTGTGAACCACAACAGCACAGAGAAAACCCCAGGCTTTAATTATTTAAATGGCTTTATATGCTACATCTCTTGTGTTTCTGCAGTGTATCCTTTATTCAGAGGGAGCTGCTGTTTGTCAATCTGTCTCATTCTGTGGTTTTATATAGTTTTTTATACTTCCCATATTTGTAAACTGAGAATGGCTTTTGTGACAGATAGAATGATTCACTGTGTTAATCTTATAAACAGGATGCTCCAATCTGTCTCCGTCACACTAATAAAACGAAGACATTTATAAATATGGAAATAAACGCAAGACTACTTGTTATATGAAAGCCGCTTTATCTTCACTCAACCCAAAATCAATCTGCGATACGATACAGATCTATCAATACAGAAATATAAACTCAAGTAGGTTAATCTCTCTCTTTTTAAGAGACCGGTTAGTGTTGCTTTATCAGTGACACAGAGGATGTCATTCCACAGAAATATTATCAGCAAAGAGCAAAAAAAATTCAAAGAGGAAATATGCTTGATGATGCTACTATGTCATTTGACCAATTTTTCCTGCTCATTCACATCCTACACAGAAGGGGAAACGACAGAAACCTGAATAGCGTGCTGATGCTTTCCCTTTTTATTTTCAGTTTTTGAAGTCAAGAAGATGAGTCAGATTGAAAACCTTTCTTTAGAAGCATGTAGCATGTCTAAACGCTCCAGAAGAAGTCTAGAAGTGATATCTACAGGTTTGACAGGTCCCGCCTGTCCTAAAGGTTGTTTCTGATTCTTCATCTCTGAGCCTGAAGGGTTAGGCAGCATGGACACCCTAGCAAGCATATTGTGTTTGTGTGCGTGTGTGTGTGTTTAAAAAACATCCAAACTTAGTTGTCTTGGCAAACCCAGCAAGCATTTTGTGTTTTTAAAGGATGTCTAATAGATGTCTAATAGACGTCTAAATATAGTCATCTTGGCTAAAACAAGGCTAAATTTGAACTGTCAATGAAAATCTAATAGAAGTCTAACAATAGTCCAAATTTGACTAGTCATCAAATAGACAGATTAAACATCATACCCAGCAAACAATTTTGTGTTTAATAGACATCCAAATGTAGACAGCTTAGCTAAAACAAGGATAAACTTGGGCTTTCAGTGAAAATCTAATAGACATCTAAGATAGCCCAAAACTAGACTACTTATCAAATAGACAGATTAGACAGACTTTATATGTGTAGTCATTCATTTCTGTTTATTTGATGACTAGTCTAGTTTTGACCCATTCTTAAATGTCTATATCACTGACAGCCTAAATTTAGCCTTGTTTTAACCTAGATGACTATGTTTATATGTCTATTAGACATCTATTAGACATTTGTTAAACAAAAAAGCTTGTTGGGTTTGCTTGTGTCATTCATTCTTGTCTATTTGATGACTAGTTGATTTTTGGACTGTTGTTAGACATCTATTAGATTTTCACCAACAGCCTAACTTTAGCCATAATTGTTTTAGTCAAGACGTCTATGTTCGTACATCTATTAGACGTCTTTTATTCACATAATTGCTTACAGTATGTAATATCTAAAGCTAAAAGATAATGTTTTGTTTGCATTTCATTGAAGACAGGGAGGTCTAATTGACATCTGAAACTAGCTGTGTTTTTTTTTTTTTTACTGTGACGTGACTGAAATAATGAATTATGGACTTTTATTAGTGAAGATTGACAACTCTCATGTGTCTGGGGGTGAAGGATGAGGATTTGGATTAGGGGGAGGTGATGAGCATCTGGAGGGGAGGAGTGGAGCAAAGGCAACACATTCCTCCAGAGTTTTCTCTCAGATGCTTCTGATGGAACCTGTCCATGTTCAAAAAAATAGAGCGAGCGAGAAGGGAAGTAAAAAGAGAGGTTGCATAATGTTGAGAATGACTGGGCCAACGATAAAGATAGTAGTGATACAGCTCTAACTGTCACTCTCGTCATAACTCTCAACTTCTGCGAGCTGCAATTAAGAAGTCTTTAAAGAGAGAAGGAATTATGGCAGTCTCTGGGTGTGATGCAGAAATAAGAGGCCACAGAAGTTGAACTCTATGATCTTGGAGATTGATTCCTCACTGCAGCCACATGATTTAACCAACAAATAAAAAACGAGACTTTTAATCAGCCAGTTCATTCTAACCCATCAGCATATCTGAATTCACTCACATAATCTGTGCTTTCACACATTCCTTATCTGCAGGAGAATCTATTTGGTGTTCACTCCCATCTGTTTCGTAGTTTTGTGATTATAGAGCATTGTGTTACTCAGAAAGGTCAAGTATGGCTCCTGCGTTCATACCTTTGGCTTTGGTTTTAAATCTGCTCATGATGTACACAAATAGACAGAAAAGTGTTCTTTGAGGTATGTTCTTCTGTGAGCATATGTTCTCACACACACACACACACACGCACGCACGCACGCACGCACACACACACACACACACACACGTCACATACAAAATAACAAAATCAGCAGTTAGAGTGTTCAGGTGTAAGGGTGTGTTGTCTTCAGTCCTGTCAAACCAGATCCTTTCATTTTTTTCAAATTGCTAGATGCTTAGAATAGTTTTGGAGCATTTGCAAAATACGTTAATCAGTTGTTCATGGATAATAGTGGGCGGTGACTGATGTTTTCACCTCATTGTCTGCCCTGATATTGCAAAACACTTTTTTTTTTTTAAATGTTAGATCATAAAAAACTGCTATTTATTATTTTAGCATGGTGATGTTTTCTGTCATTTCACAGATACATGTTTTCTAAACCTATCATTGTTCAATATTGGAATATAAAGTTGAAATGTTAATAAGGTAAAAGCTATGATCCTGTCTATTGGATAGTTCAAAAGTGTATCCACAGTAGGAAAGTCTATTAGTTCACTTAATTTGGTCCAGACCAACATGATTTAAAATTTTCTTCAATATTTGCTGTGGTTTGCTTTCACACTGGCCTTTTGCACAAGTGCTAAAGTCAACCAGTTATTGGACAGAAGTTGGACCGTTCAAATTCCCTGTCCTTCATCTATTCACTAAATTAGCTGTAGACATTTTTATGTGTGATCTCCAACAGTTTTGATATAAATGCATCTGCCTAAATGTCAGCGTGTCTCTTCTGAGCTCCAGGTCGAAGCGTGACTCATTTTCAAATGGCTAGCAAATGTAGCGAACACCAGACTTTTCCATAAGACAACAATCTACGGGATCCTGGGAAGTCAAAAGGTAAATGTGTCAGATTGAGGTCGGATCATATTCACAGCTTAAATGAACTGTACCAGAGTTCGTTTGGAAGCGGACTGAGACCACTTCTTCAGTTAGGTCTCTGTTTGTGTGCTTGGTGCACACTAGAGTATGATTTACTGTATTCACATCTGCAAAAAAGGTCAGGATCAAAGGAAAAGATTAACTTGAGTTTGATCCAGTCAAACCAAACAAGACAGGTGGGATTACACACTATGAGCACAAATAAGTGTACTTTTGCATCTTAAAACAAATCCCTGGTTTTACATATAATGCATTTTTTTCTGTCGCATTTTTTTAAATATTCACCTACAGACAACAACATTGTCAAAATGATCATTATTTATACTGCAAAAACAGCCAAAAATACTGTATTACACACGTTGTGTCAGTAACTGACATTAAGTGCGTTTACATGGACACCAATAATCTGATTTTAATGCAATTAAGAGAAGAGTCTGATTAAGAGTCTACCATGGAAACAGTGATTTAAAAAAAATATAATAATTTTAAATAATTAATTTTTTTATTATATATATTTTTTTTCATTTAATTAGGTTAAGGTCATAATCAAACTAAACAGAAATTGGATAAAGACATGTGGAGTATACCTATTTCAGTCGCATTATTGAAGTGCAGTACAGACATGTAAACTTAAACAAACTATTACCGTCGCGTAGGATTTTTTGCCACGTTTTGTGACAGGATATTCCATACAAACACGGCTGTTTGACACTACTCTCGGCACCTACAGAGTCAGTGAAGGACTACAGACACCTGCATCATTAAATGAGGACATTTTTCCCCCATACGGTGTGCAATATCAAATTCAACAACACAAACAACACTCTTCCAGCAGTTCAAACTCGCATCCAATATCTCGTTTGTCACAGGGGCATCCATGAAATGTTCCAGAATGAAAGTGAAAGTGCCAAACTGCAGTTAAAGTCAACAAATTAAAAATGAAACTATTGCATGAAACTTCTGAGGAAACGTGGATAGTGTGGTGACGCAATAACGTTAATTGAATTATGCGCTATAACATGTAAAACAGGATCATGAAGGGAACATTTGAAAAGCAACTCATGTAAACACCTAAATCATATTATTGTCTTATTCAGATTATTAAGGTAAATAATTTGATTACTGATGTCCATGTAAATGTAGTCAATGTCTCTTTGCAACAAATTAAAAATAAAATTCTGTGCCTGCACACATACGATCCTGTAATCTGCAGTTAATTGTTGTTTTAGTTGTCAAGTCCTTGTGCATCCTGTTGGATTCAGTATAAAATATGCATGCACATGACCTTACTGCTATCGTAGTCACATTTTTGCAGTTTACATGTTGACAACAGCAGTATCATTTAAAAAAAAACTTTTAGCAGTTAGCATTTTTTTAAATTCAATATTTCTTTATTTATTCAATATATAACAATGCTGAAAAACATTGCCTAGACATATTTTAGTGCTTAGTTCTTAAAATGACTGTGTGCTTGTGGTTGGAATGCAGTCAGTTATCATTTTAAGATATGTCAGTTTAAAATGATTCACATGCTGAACTACTTTGAAGCGGTAAAATACCCCAGATGAATTATCCTTCATTCCTGTCCTCAGCTGATGTTTTAGCAGCAAGTCTCTGACATGCCAGAACTCCTCCTGCTCTCCAGGCGCTTTCTCTGTCTTGCTTATGTGTGCGTCTCCTGAGGACAGAGCTGTGGATGTTTTAGAAGTGTACTAGATTTAACCTCCATTAAGAGTCCTGTGTTTCAGGTCAATTATAGAATCAACTCCAAACTGGCATCATGATGGGAAGAATCTATCTAGTTCACTGTGTTTCTTGCTTTCCCCTCATTGGAAAATGACCAGCACTGGTAGGAAAGAAGTCAGGCTAATGGCTGATTTATATCTACACATTGGTCAAATCCTATCAGTGTTAGTGCAACTCAGATGTTGGCCTGTAATGCTGCCAAAAGCTTGATCAAACAGGAAAGTCTGAGCTGGAACACATTACATTGTACAGAGCCTTTGGCGTAAGATGGTCAAAAGTTTCCAGAACTTTTTAACCGGTACCTACACTCTTCGGTTATGTCCTGTGTGCTTTGAATCCAAAACTTTGCTTTAAAGCATGTATAACTTTAAAACATGTGAAAAGCCATTCAGAGGACTGTGAAGATGTGTGTGCCCACTGTTAACCACGTCTCACCCCTCAGGCTCTGAATAAATATGTCAGGTGGGTGTGAGTGTTTGCAGGAACATGTCGTCAGCTTTTCTTGCGGTCCCTAAATGCACCATTGTCTTCTCAGGCTCCCTTTCTAGTGAGCTTCAAAGACACAGCTGATTATGTTAATTGTATAATGACTTTTAATTCTAGGCATGGTTTTATAACAGAGATGCTAATGAGATTTAATGTATTTTATTATAACGTCAATGGATAAGGTATTTAATTTCTATAATGACTATAAGGAAGCACAATTCTGTCTCAGAGCCCAAAAATTTGCATTGTGATTCATTCTTCCTCATTGTGAGACTGAATTTCACAACTATTTCTCATAATTACAAACCCGCTGACATTTTCTTGTTGTAGTTTCATAATAGGATTATTATTGTGACTTAATATTGCAACATGATATTTTCTCTCCAATTTCTTGTAGTTTTGTTATATAACCCAAATTTTACTTTATTATTTGTGATTGTAACTTAATATATTATTTGATCTGAATTGTAGACCTGAATTTATATCTCAACTGTAATTTTCCTTCTCTTTTTACTACAACTGCGAAAATGTAGTTCATAATTGGGATTTGTTTCACAATATCTTCATTTCGGTCACCTCACAGCAAGAAAGTCGATGGTTCGAGCCCCGGCTGGGTCAGTTGGCATTTCTGTGTGGAGTTTGCATGTTCTCCCCGTGTTTGCGTGGGTTTCCTCCGGGTGCTCCGGTTTCCCCCACAATCCAAAGACATGTGGTATAGGTGAATTGAACAAAACTAAATACTGTAGTGTGTGTGTGAATGAGTGTGTATGTGTGTTTCCCAATACTGGGTTGTGGCTGGAAGGGCATCTGCTGCGTAGAACATATGCTGGAATAGTTTGAGGTTCATTCCACTGTCTGAAATGTCATTCTCAAGGGGGTTGCACACCAGATGCGCCGACTGGTGACGCGCATCGCCATGCGTTTTAGAATTCTAAACATGGTTTTCTATTAGGGTACGCACACTGGCGCCGCAAGTCGGCGGCTGTCGGTGCCCAGCCACGACTCAGGACACTGTTCATATTTCTGTCACGCCACAGAGCGCTATCTTAATAGTTTCATTTAAAATTGAACATGCAAATGTGCGCGTCTGGTGTGCAATACTTTCAACTGTCATGTACGCGCCGTGTCGTGGCGCCGAGTGCATCCGGTATGCGACCCTCTTAACCCGAAGCAAAATTAAGGAATGTCTTCATTTCTAATATCTTCATATCCCATATTATTTGACAAAGTTGACTACTTCTTGCTAGGGTTGTTCAGATCCGATCACGTTATCGGAAATCTGACCCAATTACACGGTTTCAGACTCGATCGGAATCTGATAATACCTCCCGATCAGGACTCGAAAATATATATTCTCATTATTTTATAACACATTAATAGTTATGCAGTGGCACAGAGTTAGGCCTCTTTCTTGGCTTTACACAGAAACAGCAACGCGTGCAGCATGACGTCACTTTATTACAGAAACACTATTGGTTAAATGCCGGCAAAGTAGAACACGGAAGCAGCTTGAAGCAGAAAGCGTGAGTATGTCTGCTTTCTGGAGATATTATAAAGTTGATGACGACAACATTGCCATAGCAAACTGTGAGATATGTAAACTTGGGATTGCCTGCCGGGTATTTTAAGTTGAGGTGCTATTTGTTTTTATATTAGATTTGTTTTATATTTACTGTTGCACTAAAGTCCAAAAGTGAAGAATTGATGTTATTTATTACTTGATTGTTTAAGCTACCTCACAAAAGTGATCTGTTTATTAACAAAGTTGTTGAATGGTAAAATAAGGTGAATTAAATAAAAAAATAAGGAACATGCTGGATCTGTTTCTCCGCTCTTTTTTATTCTTTTTTAATGAATTATAGAAGTATCGGATCAGGTTTCGGTATCGGTAGATACTCAAAATCAAATGACTCAGACTCCAGGGCAAAAAAACCTGATCGGGACACCCCTAGATGCTACTTGATTTTCTTATGTGGTCCTGGCAGTTATCTTAATAAATTAAAAGAGTAAATATTCCGAAAGAACCAACGTCTCTGGTTTTCCTCTAGGACAGACTAGACTAACGCAGCACTTTGGTCTATATACAGGATATTCTTCTGCCCAGGGTTGTGTCGCCACAGGCTGTTTGAAAAGAGCCAATTTAGACTGGCAAAATTACAGAGTACAAAGAGTCCTGTGAGGGGGGAGGGGGAAATCACATCTGGAGACCCCCTCCCAAACTGCAACAGTAGCAGAAAATAGAGGCTGGTTATGGGGATTCCTTGCAGCTCAGGATTTCCCTTCACTTCTGTATCCCCATTCGCTCTCCAACCGCTGTCCTCTGAAAGCCACCGTTGGCCTCGCTGTCTTTCGGTTTCTTTATCGCTCAGTCCAGAAAATCCAGTTGATGTTTGTCGTTGTGCCACCCACGGCTTCACCTCCAGTAGAGCTGGTCTGGTTTGTGGCCCTCAGTGGCTCCCGTCTGGAGGTGGAGCTGAAGCCCGGCTGCCTCCTGTGGTTGTGCTTCTCTTGCTCTGCGGCTGACAGAGAAACGTAAGAAAAGTCTGGAGCTGGAATTAAGAAACCAGAGGAAAGCGAGAGGGGGAAGGGACTTAAGAGTTGTATTTGGAAAAGTCAGAAAGGGAGGAAGAAGAAAGAGCGAGAATGACAAAGAAAGAAAAGAAGAGAGAGAGAGAGGGGACAAAGGGAGCAGGAGGAGAGCAAGGACTTGAATAAAACCTCCAACACTTCATCTCCTGATTTACCTTATCAGCACTACAGTAAAAAATAGTAGTATACACAAGGACTGGCTTTCTTTGAATTAGATTTATTGTTGTTTTTTTGTTTTGGTGAGGAACCCGTGTGACCTGATCTTCAGGGAGGGGGGTCAGACGCTGGTGTCTGTGTCTGGTGGCAAGCTTACAAAAGTCAAAGACTGCAGCTGTGAACTTGACGCCATGCCTGTAATCTAAATCAGCCCTCACCTGTGAACACCTGCAGAGGTCTGGATCCCTTGCTCGCCTTCACCTGCACACACTGAGCCCATCATCCCCCCTCCCCCATGCATCTGGCTCATCACGCATGCTGAGCGGATCATAATGAGCGTTAGTTCTTGACTATTCACCCTGACCCATCTCTGATATCTCACAGCTGCCAGCTGGAATCCAAATATGAGAATATGAACTGGCTTTAAAGTGCAGATGTAGCGACAGTATGGCTGTAAAATGGATCTCAACCTCACATTCACACAGAAAGACCAGATTCAGTGCAGAGGAGTAAGAATAGTTTATGCATGCCTTTTAAAAGAAAGATGTAAATGTTTATTTACATTATCTAGACATTGCGATTTTTATTTTTTGTAGTTGTGGATTTATATTTAAATATTATATACACTATTGGTCAAATTTTGGGGTCATTTTTCTGTGTGTATGTGTGTTTTGAGAAAGTTCATCAATGCTGCATTTATTAAATAAATAAAACAATTGTTAAATTGTTAAATATTTGTTAAAGTTTTAAATAACTGCTTATTGTATGTAGTTTCAAATAAAATTTTATTACTCCAGTCATTATCACTTTTATTACTATTTCTATTATTAATAATATGAATAATAATAATAATAACAATAATAATTAACATAAGGGTGATTTCTGAAGGATTATGTGACTGAAGACTGGAGTAATGAAGCTGAAAATTCATCATTACAATCACTGGAATAAATGATTAAATTAAATCATAAACTACTTTTGAACAGTAAGTTTATTGTGCAATAACAGTTCACAATTTTACAATTTGCCCTGTATTTTTCATGAAATAAATGCAGCCTTGGTGAGCAGGAGAAGCATATTTTAAAACATTTAAAAACCATGCTGATGCTTTAGAGAGGTTGAGATATATCAATAAAGATAAACTGGAGATATTTGATAAAACAAACAAAATGTTAAATGAGAATCTGAAATATTTTATGGCATACTTAAAAAAAAAAAAAGATTTAGTATTCAAAAATGTTTTATTTTAAGCATGTTTTTAAATAAATTGGTCTTACACTTCATATTTTCAGATTTTTCATAGTGTATGTATTCATTCTGGTACTTTTACCATAAACTGACATATCAACCTCTACCAAATGGTTGATATTTTAGAACATACGGGATGTGTTGAAAAAAAAAGCATTGAGTGTGTTAACTAGCTACTTTAAGAGTTAAGAAATGCAATCCAAAAATGTTTTTTGTTGGTGGGGCAGTTAAAGGGTTAAGGCAACTATGTAACTTTTTAGCAACAGAATATAAACTTTATGAATGGATTTAAAGGGCATTTGTGAAACAACACGATTGTGAAAATGCATCTTAACCCCACGTTCACACACGAATATCCTTCATATTTAGGTCAAAATGCCAGATTCAGTGCAGATTACTTAGAATAGTTCATGCATGCCTTCTGAAGAGAAAACTGTAAATATTTAGATGTGTAAATAAATAAAGCTGATCAGACCAGGCTGTGGCTGAAGCTGATATTCATGCTTCACTTGAGGGAACCGTATTTCTAATTGCATCACACGTTGACTAGTATAAACACTGAACATCTGCAAAGCCCATCTTGAGTTTAAGAACGTCTCCCCTTCTCTCTCTCTCTCTCTCTCTCTCTCTCTCTCTCTCTCTCTATTTTGCCACTAGTAGAATGAATCTCCTCATTGTGACTCATTGTTCTCAGAAATAACTCATGTGCTCAGCGAGAAGCAAATATTCCCAAATATTGTGGGTTTGGCTATATTCCCAATTCCACTGCTGCTGAATGATTTTTATTGGAGTGTTTATTTTTCCAAAGACTAATGCGCTATTTTCATGTGCGCGCCGAGCTGCTCCGTGCGCACCCTGCACTCCAGCTCCAAAATGACAAGCTCTCCCCCTCTGCTCATTTGCATCCTGAGCTCTGATTGGCTGGAGTGTAGCTGGAGGTCTGGGATAAGGGAATGGAATGCGATGAGTCGAGCAGGCGTGCAGTTTACCAGCCCGCTTAGACCCGGACATGACCCAAACCTTACTTCAAGAAAATGGATCAGATGAAAAAATAGGGCATTGCTCAGCCTGCGCACACATGCTTTTGCAGCTGTGGTCCTTTTTCCAGCTTGATAGTAAAAGCGGGCAGAAATATTTGAAATGACAATATTCGCTAAAGCGGTGACTGAGTAGTTCGTACAGTCAAGCCAGAAATTATTCATACTCATGGGGTATGAATAATTTCAGGCTTGACTTTATATATGGATCAATGATATATGGATCAATGGCAAGATGCCCATTTTGGTGTCTGCATCAACACAGACAGCATATTAAATTAAAGAAAAGTTTCTGCCTTAATGTATTAAAACAACGGTGATGAAAATTTCTAAATATGGTTAAATAAATGTTTCATAGTCATTCAGCATAACACATGTATTTTTAATACTATTTTGGGGATACACTTTCATCCTTTTATTATTCCATTAAATCAGCAAATCATTCCATCATAATTACACTAAATGACATTTTTGGGGGTGTTTTCTATAGATAACGGTTGATACGATACAAGTAAGTAAAATTACACAAATATGCATTTATATAATAAACACATAAGGGAACATGATGTATTGTTATTGTATGAAGGTATCCATTTAATTTGATATACAAGCTCAAGGGAAATAGAATAAAATAGAATGCATTTTATTGTCACTGTACACTTATACAATGTACAGTATACAGTGCTCAGCATAATTGAGTACACCCCATTTTGAAAATGAATATTTTTATCCATTTCTCAGTGATTATAGGTCATGTATTTTGGTGCAACAGATTTAATAAATAGATGTATTTATTACAATAATACTTTATTTGGCTATTTTCCTCTTTTTAAAATTTGTATATAATATTTTGCTATAACATATAAATTTGGATGTACTACTTTTTGGACCATTATCGTAAGTCATTTTGTTAGATGAGCTCTAGATTTGGCTTCAGTACTAACTAATCTAATGTATTTGCACAAATATAATATTGTATAGCTTCTTATAAAAAATATTAATTTAAAAGATAGATTTGTGAGGGGTGTACTCATGTGCTGAGCGCTGTATACATGAGCGATGAGATTAAGTACATCTCACTACTTAGTGTGAACATGTAAATATATCCTTTCAATACAGATCACATTAAACAACAAGTTACAGTAGAAATAACTGTAGACGATAAACAGTAGTTTGGGGACAGTTTTAAATGTTTTAAAATAAGCTTCTGCTCACCAAGGCTGCTTTTATTTCATCAAAAATAAAGCACAAATTGTGAAATTGTGAAATACTTTTTTTCCAGTGGGCAGCACGGTGGCGCAGTGGGTAATGCTCTCAACTCACAACAAGAAGGTTGCTGGTTCGAGCCTCGACTGGGTCAGTTGACATTTCTGTATGGAGTTTGCATGTTCTCCCCGTATTCATGAGGGTTTCCACCAGGTGCTCCGGTTTCCCCCACAGTCCAAACACATGTGGAATAGGTGAATTGGGTAGGCTAAATTGTCCGTAGTGTATGAGTGTGTAAATGAGGGTGTATGGGTGTTTTTTGGGTGGTGGATTGCAGCCGAAAGGGCATTCGCTGCGTAAAACATCTGCTGGATAAGTTGGCAGTTCATTCTGCTGTGGTGACCACAGATTGATAAAGGGACTAAGCCGAAAACAAAATGAATGAATGAATTTTTTCCACTGATTTTAAAGATCAGCTTCATTACTTCAGTCTTCAGTCATCCTTCAGAAATCATTTTAATAATCATTCATTCATTTTCTTTTCAGCCTTGTCCCTTTATGGCTCGTTTGCACTGAGTGGTACAGTACGGTACGGTACGGTTCGGGTCGTTACGGGTCACCTTTATCAAGCTTGCGTTTCCATTACAAAGGGTACCCTTTTGGTGAGCGTGGTGTACTACAGAGAGTTTCAGTCAACGTCATTCTCGCTTGAATAAATGTCTACAGTAAAGCTGTACATTATATGAGAAGCTCTTCTAACAAAACAGGTGCTTTAAACATGTTAATACTTGTTTATAAATGTTTATTACTAACATTTCTATGAACATGATTTGATTATAACTGCAGATCAATGACAGTGTTACAGCCTACTGTAACGTCTGCAATTATATAAAATAAATAAATAAATGCAACATATATGAACACATACAGACCCTTACAGTCTCCGATATGTTACCAATTACAGAAAAATGACACACAGCATACATTAAGTCCTTATTTAAGTTCAAAAACAACACGCAACATATACAGTAGCCCACAGTCAGAGCTAAACTCTCATCTGTATCTTTAATCTTCACCAGCACATGTAGCCTCTGTTAGAGAGTAAATCCGTCATTCCGAGTTCATAATAGTCCAAAAGGTGATGATAAACATGGCAGATTGTTCAGGTTGCTGAAACTATTTGCTCCTGTCGGGAATCCTTGTAATCCTGTCTGGCTTCTCCTTTTTTCCGCGCTTCACTCTCGCGTTTGTCCTTTTCTTTCTGAATGGATCAGATGTCGAAGACGCTTTATTAATCACACACACACGTTATTATTATCAGCTCAAGAAGTTTGTTATATCAAATCTAAACGCGAACGCGGGCTCCCTGAAGAAAGCGAAAAACCGCTCGCACTTTTAGACGGCCTCATAAAACAACAACAGGACATGGCAGATTCTTGGCTTTGTGGCTGTTCATCAAGACAACGACAAGGTTTGTTTTGAGCCCGGGTCATCCATGTATCGTTATTATATGCATATAGTTGTCTCGGCTGTGCATTTAAAAACATGGCGGCTCCATTGTTTTGATTCTGGCTAGCTCCACGAGATTGTGACCTATCTCTGTAAACCAATCAGCGCTCAGCTGCGCGTGTAGCTCCACCTTTTAGTACCCTTTCTCGTCTTTGGTACCCTTTCGAAAGGGTGCCGAAAAAGTGGTACGGTACGGATCGGTTCGGTACACTTTTGACAGTGGAAACGGCCATAAAAGCGTACTGAACCGATCCGTACCGTACCGTACCACTCAGTGGAAACGGGCCATTATTAATCTGGGGTCGCCACAGCGAAATGAACTGCCAACTTATCCAGCATGTCTTTACACAGCAGATGCCCTTCTACACGCAACCCATCTCTGGGAAACATCCATACACACTCATTCACACCCATACACTATGGACAATTTAGCCTATCCAATTCACCTGTACTGCATTTCTTTGGACTGTGGGGGAAGCTGGAGCACCCGGAGGAAACCCATGTGAACGCAGGGAGAACATGCAAACTCCACAAAGAAACGCCAACTGACCCAGCCGAGGCTCGAACCAGCAACCTTCTTGCAATCGTGATACCCACTGCGCCACCGTGACACCCAAAATTACATACATTAAGTAATAAATAAATATTTAACAATTGAGCATTTTTTACATTTAATAAATGCTGCCTTGATGAAAAGAATAATTTTGTTTAAAAAAAAAAACAAAAAAAAACTTTTGACCGTTAGTGTATACAATATGTAATATGTAAATGTAAGATGATAAGTAGTAGTACAAAAACAGTTGTGAGGCTGAACGAGATATATATACAAGATGTATACTGTATAATTAGATGTGTCTTGCATAAAGTCCAGTTCATGTGTGCATGGATGGGGTCAGTACATGTGTTGAGGATGGTAATAGCTTTTGGGAAAAAGCTGTTCTAGAGTCTTGTTGTCCTCGTTCTGATGGACCTGTAATATAGGAAGAAATATTGGTATGCACTTTTTGATCAATGCATTTTATACTGAAGTACTATAGGAGAAAATAGATGACTCTTTTGTATTGTTCTCAGAACCGTAATGATGAAATTAGTCTCTTTGTTAAATTGCACAAGACTAAGCTGCAGTAATAATTGTGAAATTCTGTTGAAATATTCTGTCATACCCATCGATGCTTATTAAATAGCAACCTGACAACTGCTTTGAATTTGAATATTATTATCAGATCTCAGCCAGTGCATTTTAATGTGAGAAAACATAATCTTAATATAATCTTTCTATCTTTTATTTAGCTTAAGCATGTAATCTGTCAGAGTAAGATATCATTTGTTTTCATTTCTCCTAAAATCTGACCCTGATGACAGAGACACATTCTTTCAGTTTTTCCAAGTTCTCCTGGAATCCTTCCTCTGAAGAGCCTTCCAGATGTGAAATTTCAGGACTCTTGCATCAGCACCCCAGCATTGCATCATTACCACTGGGCCAACCAAATACCAGACAGACACCAGAAACTCTGAACTGACACTTGTCATAACAGGAAAGAGCTGATAAAGACGATTAGAGAAGCATGGACTGTCTGCTCTGATACACACAAGTACACACAAAATGCCATCTTCTACAAAAAGCACATTTGTGTTAGGCTAGTGGATTTCTTGATGAAATTATTAAGAGGTTATACTAATAAAATGAAAACAAATGCAGAGCCTGCATGCATGTGGAATTGTGCATTCAGTGTGCAAACATATCTGCCCCACACATCCAGAACAGCAGCAACATTTAACGAACATCAAAGTTTTAGGGTGGAACTGTTTATACTGTCACTCTCAGCCGTGGCCATTAGTTTGACAGTGACGGCAGGAGAGCTGCGTCATTTCAAGAACTCTGTCGTCTGGGTGTTCCCAGGATGTCATTCATCAAACAATACGGAGAACTGACATTGCAGGGTTTGTTTCCTGCTCATCCGCTTATGAATCCTTATGGTGCGCGACAAGTTTTACTGGATTACCTGATAAGCTGTCCCAAAAGTACATTGTCAGAGAAGCATTTTGGTTTAGAAAAAAACTTACATTATATCCTTAGATGAATATTTATCTTAGCAACTTTTTTTTACTATAACAAATGCTGCTGCTTGATTCATCATTAAAAGGTCGAGACCTTAATCAATTCCTGATTTTCTGCATTTGAGTATGATCATATCGAACATTGTTTAACCCAGTGAGACCGTTTAGGTAAACTTAGAAACAAAAGTTCACCTGTTGCCTTAAAAATGGGAAAAAGCTCACAGTAGTCATAACAAGTGATGATTTTTAAGGTTAATTTTAAAAAACATATAAACTTTACCCTAAAATACAAAACTTATCATGACAACTGAAGGTAATTAGTAATAATAAGTTTAGATAGCTCAACTAAAAACTTTACAGTGTATAAAAAAGCTCAGAAAACATTTATCGTTATTGTGTTAGAGCCTCAACACACCAAGCCGATGGTCGGCCGTTGAGCTTCGTTGATCAGTGCCGCTCCAGCTAGTTGGTTAATATTAGAGCATGTTATCCCAATTCAGCATATAGAACTGGCATTGGGACATCTGCTAAAGAAAGCACTCTGACTGGTTATTCAGCAATGAATTAGAACGCAGGTGTGACGTAGTGAAGTGACAAAACGAGTACAAATTTAGGCCATAAAGGCCTAACACACAGATCAGTCTGGTCTACACGGAACCAGACGTAAGCCAATGCGAGGCAACAGCACAGTTGGGTTTTGTCTGTGCTTGTACATTCAGATTTAATCCAGTATCAATACCAATATAGTATCTACGATAGCACTCAAACAAAATATCTTTTTGAAAGTAACTTATTGATTACATTATTATTACGCCAATAGTGTTGAATGACTGAAATGTACTTGAATAATAAATCAAAAACACTCGTAATGAAGCAAGTGAAGTCTTTATGATTGAAACATTAATTAAAGAGATGCATTCAAAAATACTGATTCATCCTATAGTGATTCAAATTAAGCCTTTATAAGGGAGTCACTGAATCGTGAACTGAAAAGATTCATTCAGAAACACAGATTCATCCCTGTAATGAAGCAAGTGAAGTCTTTATGAGCCAGTCACCCAATCGTTTATTACAAAGATTCATTCAAAAACACATTTATTTAGTGATAAAACAAGTGAAGTCTTTAAGGGTGAGTCAATGAGTAATGCACTGAAAAGATTCATTAAAAAAATACAGATTCATCCAGTAAGGAAGCAAGTGAAGTCTTTATGAGCCAGTCACTGAATTATTTATTACAGTGATTCATTCAAAAACACTTATTCATATAGTGATAAAACAAGTGAAGTCTTTAAGGGTGAGTCACTAAATCATGCACTGAAAAGATTCATTCAAAAACACAGATTCATCCAGTAATGAAGAAACTGAAGTCTTTATTACTGAGTCACTGAATCATTTACTACAGAGATTCATTCAAAAACACTTATTCATATATATGTAGCAAGTGAAGTCTTTAAGGGTGAGTCAATGAATCATGCGTTGAAAAGATTCATTTAAAAACACAGATTAATCTCGTAATGAAGGAATTGTCTTTATGAGTGAGTCGTTGAACCTTTTGCTGTGACAAGGTTTCATTGGTGTTATAAGTTCTTCAAGGAGCTGTCAATGCTAATGAAGAATCTTTATTTTGAAGAGTGTCCAATATTCCCTTTCCTCCATAACATCAGTTGAGATATAATTATTTTGAAGCCTCTGTTTGGTAGACGAGGGACAGCAAGAGCAAACATTCACAACAGCACAGTTTTCCTAGTAGTCCCCTCTTCTCAGAAGTATTGCGGTGGGTTGCAGTTTATGTGGGAACTCACACAGGTGGAGGGAGAGTGGATGTGTTCACGTGTTTGTAAGTGTGCCAGTATGTGTATAGTGGCTGGTTTATATGTTCATTGCTCTACAGGTGTGTCTTTCACACACCTGTCCCCATTCACCAGGATGTAAACAAGATCAGGTCCTCTCACACCTCTGTCGCACCCTTTCTCAGCAAACACACATGCGGAGATGCGACACACGTTCAAGTGAGTGCACGAGTGAGTTCAGTATGTGACGACATGCTTTAAAGCACTTATGCATAGAAGAATGTATGTCTGTTTTCTGATCCACCTTTTAGACAAGCACACACCTTGGGCTAAAAGACAGAAGAAGATTTCAGTGTGTCTCTGAATTTTAAAACTATATTTAATGATCATTGTAAAAAATAAATGCTGAATGTAAGATTACCACCTCAAGAAATTATTTGAGTTGATCTTTGCTGAATAATAATAACATGACCAGGGAGTGGGATGAATTAACAAAGGATTATTTGTTCTCGAATTACTTGGTAGTACATTTAATACTTCTCAAATGTTTGTGGTTGGGAAGATTTTGAAAAAAGTCTTTTTACAGCATGTCCACCAAGATTAATATATCTTTTATAGAAATCTAATAGATGATAAAATTACATATGTGACATACGTAATATTTTATATTGTATATATATATATGTATAAAAACAGTTGTGAGGCTGAACGAGATATATATACAAGATGTATACTGTATAATTAGATGTGTCTTGCATAAAGTCCAGTTCATGTGTGCATGTATAGGGTCAGTACATGTGTTGAGGATTTACATCTATATATTAACATTTTAAATTACAAATATGTACATACACTACCAGTCAAAAATTTGGGGTCAGTTTTTTTTTGCTTTTTAAAGAAAATTATTCTGTTCATCAAGGCGGCATTTATTAAATGTAAAGAAAAAAATTGTTAAATGTTTACTAATATTTTTAATAAGTGCTTTCCAAATGAAGTTATTACTCTAGTCATTATTGCTTTTATTACTATTTCCATTAATATTAATAATAATAATGATAATAATGATAATAATAACAATAATTATTATTATTAGAGTGATTTCTGAAGGATCATTTGACTCTGAAGACTGGAGTAATAAAACTAAAAATACATTTTTAAAATCACTGGAATAAATTATAAAATAAAATGATAAACTATTTTATAGTGCAATAACAGTTTACAATTGTACAATTTGTACTGTATTTCTGATTAAATAAATGCAGCCTTGGTGAGCAGGAGAAGCTAATTTTAAAACATTTAAAAATCCAACTGACCCTAAACCTTCGACCGGTAGTGTGTGTATATATATATATATATGTCTTATAGTCTGTCGTGTTGTAAATAAATGAGCTGAAGTGCTGTGTTTGTTTGATTTGTTTCTTTGCATCATTAAATGCACTTGTAATCCTGCATTCATATTAAATATTGCATTCATATATATTCATTATAGATGGTGTAATATCTTTAAACGAGCAGCTTATAAATAGCCGTCAGCATTCACAACACAACAGTCTCAATTTTATTTTACATTTTTATTTGGATCAGCTAATGCATATTACAGTGTGCATGCAGACGCTACTGTAACTGATCTTTTGTTCATGATTATCTGTGGTGTTGTACATAAATGAGCTGAGGGCTGTCAGTGTTTGATGAGTTGTTTTTGCATCATTAAATGCAATGGTAACTTTAAAATACTGCATTCATATTGACTCCTTTATTCTTTGAGTAATTGATCTACTGTATATTTTATGTGTATTCTATGCCTGCAGATACAGCTATAAAGGATCTCTGCTGATTATTTGCGTGTTGCTGTGTGGTGTATAATGTCGCTGTCGTCTGCTGGTTTCTTGTCTCTGTGGTGTTCAGAAGCTCACAGACCATCTGAGTTTAAAGACGGAAACCACAGCGCTGCTTATAGTTTCAGGCAGAGAGAAGCCCCATATAAAGATCTCTGATTACACAGACGCTCTTGCTGAAACGGCAATGATTCATTTAATCAATGGAAACTTTATATATATCTGTATTTGTAAGCC
>CAIGQZ010001108.1:23746432-23781199 GCA_903798205.1 Danio tinwini
TATTTTGCAATAATAATAACATCAATGACATGTTGCAATAGTGTGAACATTAAAAATCAGAACTGGGAATGTAAAAACAGTAATATTAAAAAAATATTATTCAAATTTAAAAAAGCTGATTTTATTTTTATGCTATATGTGTAATTTGCATGTGATTGTAAAGCTAATTTTTCAGCGGGCGTTTAGTTTTTAGTGTTATGACCCTGCAAAAAAATCATTCTAATTTGATGATTTGCTGCTCAAGAAACATTTATTGTTATTATTTATGTGGATTAAAGTTGTGATAAGTAGACAGACGGCATTGCAGTGGTGCAGTGGGTAGCACAATCGCCTCACAGCAAGAAGGTCGTTGGTTCGAGCCTTGGGTGGGTCAGTTAGCATGTGTGGAGTTTGCATGTTCTCCCTGTGTTCGCGTGGGTTTCCTCCGGGTGCTCCAGTTTTCCGCATGTGTTTGGACCACAAGTCCAAACACATGCGTCAAAGGTGAATTGGGTAAGCTAAATTGTTTGTAGTGTATGTGTGTGTATGAGTGTGAATGGATGTTTCCCAGTGATGGGTTGCTGCTGGAAGGGCATCCACTGTGTAAAACATATGCTGGATAAGTTGGCGGTTCATTTCGCTGTGGCGACCCCAGATTAATAAAGGGACTAAGCCGAAAAGAAAATGAATGAATGAATGAATATACAGACAAGAATTCTTGGACTTTTTTTAGAAACAGTAAATATTTTCTATATATTTACTGTCGGTTTAAAGCATTAATGTGTAGTATAAGCATTGTTTTATCCAACAGCTAGTTTTTTTTTTTGAAGAATTTTTCATTGTTTATAATGACAATTAGATTTTAGAACAAAAGTGGTTGTTGGTCTTCCCCATATAAATATATAACTGTAAAAATTTGCAGATAATAAAAGACTGAAAGAGCGAAAATACATAAGTTGCACTCTTTTCCTGCTTGGGCTTATTCTGCACCAAATCTACTTTAAAATCATTAAGTGAAAGTTTTTTGTTTTAAATTCAGTCAAAACTCTGAATGACTAATATTGATAAACACAAACCCAGCTAATTGTAATCTTTTTGAAGTTCGGTCCAACTGAATAAAGCAAACAAAACTATTAATATTAACACATATCATTTTAAAAACTTATCCGTTTGCTACTGTACCATAACTAATTCATTTCCAAAAAATAAAAAATAAAAAAGGTCTTTGTGGTCTTTCTCCAGCATTTCTCAGAGCAGATGGAGGACTTCTCCAATGACCTTTTCAACAGTTTTTTTGATGATCATCTGTTGGCGGAGAGGAACCCATTGCTGGATATGGATTTGGACCCTCCCAACCCTGACATCCAGGCAGAACACAGTTACTCTCTCAGCGAGGACTCTGCCCCACAGTCCCCCTCCATGCCCATCAAATCAGATGATGATGCAGGTTAGTGACCAACATACTCTATTTATGCTTCTTCTTTTCTGTCATCCATCAACACAAACACACACACAAAAATCCTTGTTAGATAATCAGTGGAAGCTTATAAAAGCCTAGTTCAGACAGTTCAAAGGATCATCAGCCAGCAGCTTTGTTTTCTCTCTTTTTCCTCTGTCTCTTTCTTTTCTTTGCATCTCTCTTCCTTATCTCCCGAAGCACCCGTGCAGCACAGGGTTCCTTGACGAAGTTCAAGCCAAAAGCTCAGTCTTGCATTGGAAGCTGGGAATTCCAGGAAGACAGCCAACACTCACACTCGCTCGCTCTTTCTGTCAGTTCATCCGTCTGTCTCTCTCTTTGTCACACACGCCACGATCAGGCCAGGGAACTGTAGACATCTATAAAATAAAAAAGGGATCTGGTTTCCAGCTTGGGATGAGAATTTGGTGGGGGTGGCCCGGAGTGTTGCATCATCCTGAACTTGGGATGACTATGTGAGGAGAGTGTATGCGCAGACTGCTGCTTCTTTCCAGTCAGGCTTTAAATCAACAAATCCTTAAAGAAGCGTGGAGGTACTGCAGGATTTCTTGATCCGTTTAGCCAGACTGTACTGCTCTCTACATCCAAAATGAAGGTCTTTCTGGATCCATTTATGCTGTTGTTTCATTCTCATTGCCTTCTAGCTCAAATGACTTTCAAATGACTGACTTTCTGTTATTGATTTTTGCAAAAGTGTGTACCTTTAATGATACAGCAGCACTTGTGCTATAGGGGTACCACCCAAAGGTACATATCAGCAGAGTGTGATTTGTTCCAAAAATAAGGTTGTCATATTAGGCTTTGATGGAAAAAAATATCAACTTAAAATTGTTCTCATTGCATCTGCTTGACAGATACATACTTTCTAAAACATAATTGGGTGTTTTCACACCTGCCTTATTAAGTTTGGTTGAATTGCATTAGTTCGTCTTCCCTTTTAGAGCGGTTTGTTTGGGCTAGTGTGAATGTAGCAATTGCTCTCGAGTTTGCATCAAAAGCTGACCAAAAAAACATACCGAGACCTCCTTAAAGAGGTGGTCTCTGTCGCTTTCAAACGAACCCTGGAGCAGTTCGTTTGTGGTGAGAACATGATCAGAACTAAAACAGACCTAACTGCAAAAAGTACAGCACCTTTTTGGACTAATCCAGCTGCCGTAGTATGATGCGCTGTTCAATCTTAAGAGGTGTGGAGGAAAAATATTTGTTTACAACGCTTTGCTTACAATTTTAAACAGAGAGAGAGAGAGAGAGAGAGAGAGAGAGAGAGAGAGAGAGAGAGAGGGAAAAACATTACCTGATGAATTGTTAGTAATATTTCCAGAAGATGACCATGTTGCAGTTTAGTTAAATTAATTCACCTCCTCCTGAAGATGCACCTTCGCCATTTGCAATGCATTAAAACATTGTTTTCCAGGTGCAGCTTTGCTTCATTCTTAAAATGTATGGTTTGTCTAAAGCAGAAATGCCCAAACTAGGGCCCGCGGGCAAAAGTTGGCCCATGTTAACTATTGATATGGCTCACCATCCAGAAAAAGAGACTGATGGGAGGGTTTGAGGTGAATGCCTTTAACTGAGATCGTCATTTCTAATATAACATAGCTTTTTTTGATTTATTGCTGAACTACAAAAAAGTAAACTAAAATTAAATGTTTTAATTAAATGTTGTGAATGAATCAGATTTTCAAAAATTCTGTAAATACTGTCAATCTATAAACAGAGAACAATGCCGAAGACATCAGCGAGACATCAAATCAAGGTAAAACAGGTGCAGCTTGACTCGCGTATTCAGCATTAAACTCCATTCTGTTATAAATAGGATTGTTTTTGTTTTTACTGTTGTAAATGTATTATTAAAACTGCTGCATTAGTTAATATAAAGCAATGATTTATAGTTATTTTTAAATATTTTTAATTACCCATGACAACTTTAATGTAATACAGTTTGGTATATTTACCTTCGGCACAGAGCCCTCAATCAAGTTTGCTTTTTGGCCCTTCATAAGAAAAAGTTTGGGCACCTCTGGTATGTATGTATACAAACTATGTAGTATACTATGACCAGGGATACAATCAGCCAGCTCAGTCGTCCCTCTATAGTAAAAAGCCACATTTTGTGTCCGCCGGTTTGTTTACTTGCGGGAGATCCATTGGCATTTTCCCGCACGTTAATTCTGACCAATCAAAAAGCAGTTTAGAAAATGCATTCAATAACATCTGGCCAATGAGTTATGTGGATTTTGTCACATGACTGCATTTTAGTTCTTTTCAACTGGTTCGGACCAAAGCAATCAGAGTGGTGTGAAAAGGACCCAAAAACAGCAGAAAAATGCCAGAAAAAACGTCATGGTGGCGTAATGGGTAGCACAATCGCCTCACAGCAAGAAGGTTGCTGGTTCTAGCCTCGGCTGAGTCAGTTGGCGTTTTTGTGTGGAGTTTGCATGTTCTTTCTGTGTTGGCATGGGTTTCCTCCGGGTGCTCCAGTTTCCCCCCAATCTGAAGACATGTGCTATAGGTGATTTGGGTAAGCTAAATTGTCTGTAGTGTATGTGTGTGAATGAAAGTGTATGGGTGTTTCCCAGTGATGGGTTGCAGCTGGAAGAGCATCCGCTGCGTAAAACATATGCTGGATAAGTTGGCGGTTCATTCCGCTGTGGCGACCACAGATTAATAAAGGGACTAAGCCAAAAAGAAAATGAATGAATAAATTTATGAATGTTGCCCTTGGTCCGGACCAAATGAACCAAACCACAAATGTGAAAGCAGCCTAACTTTGCCAGCTCTTTTTGTTGTTGTTTTATTCAATAGTAATATCCAGATGTTTGTGAGGGGTTATTGATGTCAGTCTGCATATGTAAGGGACATTGCATTGCTCTGCTCATCGTTGGTAGCTCTTTTGATCAAGTAAAACATTGCCATATTTAGCTGAGCTGGAGGCGATTACAGAACATGGAAGTTTGCTGCACATGATCCTCATAAAAACTTTATTGAAGAAATTTAGACTGTTTAAATAATGTGTTATTCATTTCATCTAATGAAAGAGTGATGGCAAGGACAGTCGTTGTGCTGACAATAGATACTCTCGCCTCCTTTCATAAATTCAGATAACTTGTAAAACAAACTGTTTGAATTGCCATTGATAGAATGCACAATATATGTAAAATTACCACACAGTATTTCCCTATTTAAAAGAAGAATCTGTGATGCTTGTTACAAATGTTGAAGGTGGGAAATGCATCTCTTTGAGAACTAGAAGTAAAGGATATGGAAGAGCAAAGGCAGGTAAATCTCACCACCATTATTGATAAGATATACCTTTTAGGTGACACAGTGAGTTCAGGTGTTTCAGTAGTGTGTGACCCATAAACCTGCCCCTATAAAGACCATGAGCAACTTTAGGGGGCACTTAAAGTAAGCACTGACTGGTTCACTACTTTGTCTCCTGTTGCTCTGCAGTAACTTTAAACCTGCTAATGAGCATCGCTCTTCCGTCTCCGCCGGCCTAGAGTCGCCCCATTATGATACCTGCTGTCCTTAGAGAGATCAAAGCCTTACAGTGCCCTATGGGCAGCAGCTTCTATAGAATATAAGGTGGGACTCTAGAGATTTGCATGTAAATTTAGCCTTTGTACATATCATTAAATACAGCAGCTATAAGCCAAACTTTGGTTAAATTAGTATATGTATGTACAATTATACTTGAACTTAAGCAGAAACTGTAGTCTGTTTATACTTGACACAATATGCCTTACTTTACTTCCATCTTTTAGAACAAGTGCACATTACCAAAAGCCAATTGAAGTCCATTTACTCTGATCTGTTAGTCTGACTTTGAGTGGTTTGATTTTAGTCCGATTAAAGAGATTACATGGCATTCAAAAGATGAATAACCTTTAATGTGCATGCTTACTAGAAGTGAAGGATAACATCATTGCCATCGGCTTTAGTTTTTGGATCTAAACATTTAAATTAGTTTTCAATCTTGGTCCCCATATGGTGTACTTTTTCTTAATTCAGATCCTAGATTAGGGGTCTGAACTAGTTCCTAGAGGGCCACTGTCCTGCACAGTTTAACTCTAACCCTCATTAGTTAAACCAGCTAATCGAGGTCTTCATGACTCACTGGAGAAGTCCAGGCTAATATGTTAGAGCTGGTTGAAGCTAAACTTTCCAAGATGTTGGCCAGTAGCAGTGATTGACACCCCTGTCATAGTTCAATTAGACTATCCAGAAAAAGTTTCCTAGTTGAATTGCTTCACCACTGTGCAAAGTTTTGCAATTTATGCTGGTCTACTGGTCTTTCCAGGTTGGTTTTCTAGTTAGTGCTATTTTGGTGTAAATATGCCTTTTCAGCAGGGATGTCCATACACCTTTGTTTTAATGTATGTAGAGAGAATGAAGGTGTGAGTAAGAGATTCATCATAGATCCGAGTTGACAACTCTGATGTATAAGGAAGTCTGTTCTAATCAAGTTTGAAAACGCTGTAAAGGAGACTAATCCCTTATTCACAATAGAGAAGAGTGTGTGTAAGAGTGTGTTTGCTTTGGTGCACCCTGGTGAAGGACAGACTCTTCTGGTCTAATCTGCTGTTCTGAACTGATGGTTTGGGCTCTTTTACAGAGGTTCCCTACAGACACCGAGCTCTGAAGTATAAAATCCAGTGCTCTCCACTGAACAGTAGAACTCCTAAAGAGCTTTGCTCTCCTGTTGTAATCAGACTCCTGCTGATGTCCTTCCCTAACAGAGGGCTAACATGAAAAACCTGCCATCCATCTTTTACAAGGCCGCATAATGTTTTATCGATCCTGCCGTGGAGTCTGCACACAAATGCTACCGAGGGCGATGTGATAACGAGGGCTCCCACTTTATGCAGTCCTTTCCTCTGCTTTGAAGCGTCCAGACATGTCGAGCTGTTCTCAAGCCACCCTAATCTCTCACCTGCCCTCCTCCCACCCCACAGGCTTTTGTGTTAACAGTATAAAGAAAAGCCTGCTTTGCTTTAACCTTCCGGTCATTAACTGAGTCTGTCCCCCTCACCTGCATCATAACAGCCTCCATATGGAACCTCTCTCCATGAGGCATGGAGTGTGAAATTCATCACTTTTCTGATAATATCATTTATTGTGCTATTGTAGTTATACTCTTATGCCTTTGGCCCTGTTAACACCTGGTATTAGGATCCATTTTTAATCTCTGTGATCACAAGTGGTCATAGAGTCTTTAGTATTATCATTCCATGTGTCATTCCCAAAATAAAGCACTTAAATCAATTTAACAAAATAAGATAAAACAAAGCCTTTAAAATGTAACAGGCATCCGTATTTTTCATTCTGGTACTTCTCTCCTCAGATTCAGAAGCAATGTGGTCATTCAGTCAGGATCTCACAGCCATTCTAGTGAAGCAGGAGCCCAGCCTGATGTCAGAGAACTGCCCCGAAACAGCGCCCCCTCTGGCCAGCAGCAGCACCTGCTCACCGCCCTTCACTCTCGCTCCCCCGCCACAGAGAAGTCACAGTGGGGAAAAGGTAAGAGAAGCTTCTCATGGCTCCCTCTTTTACACTTCATCTTTGTCAGATCACTAAAAAAGGATGCAAAGTTTGTTTTATTGTATGTTGTGTCAGTGTTAATGTCTTTCATTTACTTTGAATGGAGGGACATAAAGTGTTGATGAACTAAATAGCGGGTTTGTCCAGTAGCATTTGATCTCCTGCTCAAGGCAGAAGTTGAAAATTTTTAACCTTTTTGAGTGTCATCCAATCAGATTCCTTTATGCAAATACTAGTGCAGACACTAGCCAATCATGTTTGAGCAACACCAGAGAATAGCCAAAGACTATAGAATATACAAGACATATCCCTCGTATAGTTTTGAATGGGAAAAAGTGTAACAGTCAATATGACGAATGAAGCCATTGGTACAGGAGACAATCATTGATCACTATAGACTGATGTTTTTCCGGCGGAGAAGCTCAGGCCAGACGTGTGCTTTTACAACAGTTTGGTGGTCAACAAACACACTGGTATCTCAGCAAATACTTGCTTCACAGACAGAAGAAATATATCCAGATAAAGCTTGAAATCTGTGCTTCTAAAATGAACCAACTACACTTGAAAACAAAATGTTTTTAGTTTTGTAATCTGTATGAAACGAACACAAGGTACACTCTATTCTGTCTAACGCACATCACATGACAACAGCTACTCAAACGCCCACAAACTTGTAAACAAAGAGTCGCTGTCGTTTCTGAAGGAGATTCACCATCAAGACCAAGTTTTGAATTACTTTAGAAGAGCAGCGCGGTCTGACAAAGCATTATCCAGAGGATGATAATGTGTAGAACGTCCATAAATCAGGGTTGGTGTCGTGATCTCGTTAATTTTGAGTGCACATGTGCATTAGCTTGGGCACAATGAAAAAAATGCTGATTGATTGTTTGATTTAAACGTTTAGAAATGAAACTTATGAGACAGATGTTGTTTAATTGCATTTGTGGTTACAAGTAAGTCATGTAATCGTAAGCTTGGCTAACAGTTTTAGAGAATTTGATGTTTCCCCATTCAGACAGAATGTCTGAGTATACTGCCCAAGAGGCGTTTCAAAGATGGCCGCCAAGAAAAATAGCGTTCTTGACGTTCAGTCTTTATAAACATTTTTATACACTACTACTTAGGGGGCTTTTTTTGTCATTGTCTAAGCTGGATGTGATTGGTTGAAAGCATTAACACCTCCTGTAAATGGGCCGTAATGGTTAGAGAGTTAGACTTGTAACCCAAAGGTTTTGTGTTTGAGTCTTGGTACACAAAGGGATTGTAGGTGGTGTGAGTGAATACATAGCACTTGCTTCCATCTCAATACCACAAATGAAGTGAGACCTTTTGAGTAAGGTGTCAAACCCACAACTGCTCCCAGGGTGTAATTTATATACATTTTAAAACACAAAGCACAAATTCCTTGTATGGGATGGACCCCATATTGGTCACATGTTGCAACTTTCACTTTCATAATAAGATCAATGCTACCTTTGAGTGGGAATTGTCAGAGTTAACTGTATCTCAGCTGATAATGGTGAACCTTGCACACACTGCACACCAGAGGGACCATTGTGTTAGTATGACAATGAAAACCACACACACACACACACACACACACACACACACACACACACACACACATGCGTCATTTGCTCATTTACTCAGCTGGCAGCTTACTCCACTTCTCTGCCCAGTGAACATGTTCGCAGTACGAGTGCGTGTGTGAGGACTTGAAGCATGGGAATCAGCTCCAGCAGCATCAGTGTTGAGTTGAGAGTAGATTAGTTCTTTGTGGCTGCCGAGGCCGTACAGATCTGGCAGTAAACTCTCTACCAGACCCATGGAACTGCTCTCTTCTCTGTGACTTGACACTAACTCAGGCCAGACTTTCTTCCAGCTCCCATAAACTCTGCCCTCTGTCAGGAGCTGGACTGCATTGACTGTGTGCTGTATGAAGATAGCAGTCAACAAAACAAGCAAACACTCTCAACATTATTTGCTGAGAAAAAATGTGGTCATGAATACCTAGGCTGTATTAAATCATATTCAGGATGGATGGGGTTTCATAAGCACATGTCCTTTATTTAAGAAGGGCAGCAAGAAAAGCACATGGCGTAAAGCTGTTCTGACGTCCCACCGTGTCCTGCTAGACTGTCAGTGCAGCTGTACTGGAGAGCCTCCTTATGCAGACTGTGTGCCACAGGAAGAGTGGCTCTTGCCAGATAAACACAAACCATATAAAACATGGCATTAAGAAACTGCACACTATAATAACTATAATTCATGATCTGCATATATTACATAATCCTAAGGCAGTACACTGGAACCTTTCTGGGGCCACCATGGAATGCTGAAGTGGTCCAAAGTCTTAGTCCAACCAAAACAGATTGTGACCCGATTTTGCTGTAGTTTAATTTTAATGAAGCTTGACTTGAAGCGGAGGAATTTACAATTTTATTAGCTATTTAAAAAATGTTTGCTTAGACAGTTTTTGTCTGTGTTTACAGTTATCTGTGTATTATTTTACATAAGGCTGATAGACTGCCTGTGTAGTGATTTATGAATTTTTTTCAGTGATTATTTCTGGAAGTTATATTGTTAAGCCAGTAGGTGGCGACAAGGGACTGAGTGACTGCGTACTACAAGCTGTCATTGTCATATGACTTACAAGATCATTTGTGTGCTTCATTGCTATTTATGGCGTCTCTCTTGTGGCCTCACAAGATAATACAGCGTCCATCTTCGGAGATTCTGGTAAGCCATAGGTCATCCCAGATAGGTTTTACCTATACTCTATTAATGTCAGTTATGATCACACCCACAGAAATGCTTAGATTAGATTGCTGTATTACTACAGTCTGTGTGTTGGTGAAGGTCAGCATGATATGGTTATGAATTATTAACTAATTATCTTACTGCATTATTCTACTATTTAGCATAGAAGTAGGCATGGCTGGATGCAGGGACTGTGTCTAGTCAGCGTCTAAAAACAACGTTATTTTGATGTCCAATAATGACGTCAAATGACATTGGTATTTGGTTGATTTTAGGTTGTGTTGTAATGTGACCAAAATTCTATGTTAAACCAACGTCATATTCATCAAGTAAGGCAACCAAAATCCAATGTCTGATAGACGTCATAGTGGTAATGTCCAAACAACGTCAAGCTGTAACATCATTAGACATTGATATTTGGTTTAGTTTAGGTTTGACATTGGATATTGATGTCGGCCCGATGTTGAGTTCTGATGTCAACCCGATTTTCACTTCCAAACAAAATACAACGTCCTTACGACGTTGGGGTACAACGTCAATCTGACGTCATGTTGACATCCTGTGCCTGCTGGTTTGACCCTAAAGCATAAAATTACCATATTCTGTTTGCAGATATTTAAGAAACATGCCACGTGGACATACTTGTTTATCTGAAAAACTATGTTAAAGTCAGTTTCAGTATTATACTTTGAAAATGTCTGTCTATGTTTTGGTCAGTGTAACTCTGCCCACTTACTCAATTATATTTTGGCACCCCACGTTGTCCTGGCAGGTTGTTCAATTTCAGTCATAAAGGCAGCCACAATATTTGTGGGCATGGACAAACATGCAACTTCTGTAGGACAGTAGCAGCGTCTAAAATGAGATGCAAATTCAGAGTTTTAAAAATCAGGGTGGTTTTTAATTACAGTGTCATTAGTATTGTCAACCATGCTTCTTTTGTTGTCGTCAATCTGGCAACATGTATTTGCATCAAGTTGTCGTCAGAACATTCTCCAATATTTTGAATTTGAACTGCAAAACCTAGATCAACCACCAGGTGTAGATGCTACGCACAACATGTTTTAGCAAGGAGTTTTCATTGAACCACTTTATTTGGCTTGGGAGGTTATTCATAATTCATTTGAACATTTATTATTTGGCTGAGCTGAAATAGATACACTATAAGTAACTGAATATGTCATATGTAAACTAGAATTATTTTAACAACAGCTTATTTATTGAACTGCTATAGCAAACTGGAAGTTACAGTGTTGTCTGCTTATTAATAGCATATCAAAAGCAGTTGTGATTCTGTTCAGTCTCTGAATACACTTAATAACACTTATTAAAGAAAAAACCCTAGGTAAGATTGTAAAGTGTTGTGACCTAAAGCATTGCAGGTTTTTGAAAAATCAAACAATAAACTAGGTCTGATGCATTTTACAGTATGTATAGACTTTTTTTTTTCTTTACCAGCTTGAGTTGGTGGGGAACACCGTCCACTGGCCCAGAAAATATTGAGCGGGTGGTGTGAAGTGAAGGGTACAGCAGCTCCTCTGATCTGAGGCTCATGTCACCTCTCTTTGTGCTTGATGGTTGGTCGCTGGCCAGACTGTGTGTGGTTAGCAGGCGGGTTGCCTTTGCTCTGTCAGTGTAAACAGTTTGAGTCTGCCTTCAGCTGTGTTTACTGTCTCAGACATCCAGCATGGAACACATTTAGTCCAGTAACCTAACAGTTCAGAATCATCAAATATCTTCTACTACTACTACAGATCGCTACAGTTTGATATCATCAAAGGCTGTTAGATGAAGTTGAATGGTGTCTCTATGCCATATACAGAATTGCTGTAGAGTGCATTGAGGATGCACAGGCCGTATGCTTCCCTCTATAAACATCTGTTCGTGATTTGATGTTGTAATCAATGAGAATTTCATTTGACTTTCCCACTGTGATGCTTTTTTAAATACAGGTTGTTTAATGATTAATTTAGAAGATAGACTATTAGAATAAAATAAAAATCGAATGTTGATGTTAATGATTGTTTCACTGTTTTGTTAGGGCTCCAAAGGCCTGAGCTCAAAGTCTGTTCCTGCCATCAAAGCTGAGCCCAGAGAGGCGAACCAGTTCCTCAACGTGCCCTCAGGTGGGTGTAGACACAATCTTTAGCCTTGCTTTTAAGCTCTTTATGATGAAGCTGTTCGACTAAACTGTGCCTGGCAGATGACAGAGACACTAGCATACCAAATGCTCTTTTCAACTTGGCTGTCCTCCATATAAAAGAATAAAAGCGTGCACAGTAGCCCTCAGCTTTGCATACACTTAGTTGCTACATATGGTCAGTGAAGGTCTTTCATTCTGGTTTAATGTTGGCAAATCGAAGCAAATTAGCTGTCTTTTATGCCGTTCCCTCGCTCTAAGGTCATTTTAGGGTTATAAATACTCTAATGGTGTGTTCCTTTTCCAGAGGAAATGAGGCTTAGTGTGAGTGTTTCTTTATTTAACTTTTGCATGTGTTCAACAATCTCTCAGATCTCAACTTTAGCCTTTTCTGAATGGCCCATTGATGAAAACAGGATCTAATGTAAGATTTGAGCTCCCATTGTAGCTTATATGGCATACAGTGAAATGTTTTAATATTCTGGTAAAAGTGTTTATTTTATTTTATTTATATGTGAGTGTAGATTTTTAACATATTATATGTGCTTTTGTTTTTTAAAAATGTTTTTTTTTTAAATCGTTTCCATCTCAACATTGAATCAAAATATAACAAAACAGTAATATTGTGAATTATGTTACAATTCAAATTATAAAAAAAAATATAATAATTAAAATGTTATTTAGGCGGTTCATTCCGCTGTGGTTACCCCTGATGAATAAAGGGTCTAAGCAGAAGGAAAATGAATGAATGTTATTTATTCATCTGGCATGCAATCAGCATCATTACTTCTGTCATCAGTCACACGATGCTTCAGAAAAAAAAATTGTAACGCACACTTGTTGCACCCAAAAAAGTCATTTTATTATTATTGTTTTTAATTATGTTTGTGGAAACTGTGATACTTTTTTAATGTTATTCTGATTAATAGAATGTTTAGAAATAGCTTATATATTATATATATAATTAAGTTTTGCTGACCCCAAACTTTTGTGTGTGGAAATAGATATACCATAAGTAACTGATTATGTTCTATCTTAACTATAAATTTTCTAACAACAGCTAATTTATTGAACTGCTATAGCAAACTGACAGTTACAGTGTTGTCTGCTTATTAATAGCATAGCAAAATCACTCGTGATTTTGTTCGGTCTCTGAATACACTTAAGGACACTTAATAAAAAAGAAACCCTACAATAGATTGTCAAGTACTTTGACTTAAAGCATTGCAGGTTTTCGAAAACTCAAACAATAAACCAGGTCTGATGCATTTTGTTATTGTTATTGATGCTTTAGAAAAAAAATTGTTACATGCACATTTGTGTCAAATGATGTCAAAAAATGTCCTTTTATTATTATTGTTTTTATTATGTTTGTGAAAACTGATACATTTTTAATGTTATTCTGACTAATAGAATGTTCAAAAATAGCTTATATATGATGTATATAATTAAGTTTTGCTGACCCCAAACTTTTGAATGGTTGCAGATAATGCAAATAATGTGCTGATTATGACATTAAATGGAAAACTGCGCTGGTATTGAATTATTAATGTCTGAAGTTGAAAGTTCATTCAATCATTCATTTTCTTTTCGGCTTAGTCCCTTTATTAATCAGGGGTCACCACAGTGGAATGAACCGCCAATTTATCCAGCATGTTTTACACAGCAGATGCCGTTCCAGCTGAAAACCCATCACTGGGAAACATCCGTAAACACTCATTCACACACATACACTACAGTCAATTTAGCTTACTTAATTCCCCTATACCACATGTCTTTGGAATGTGGGGGAAACCGGAGCTCCATGTTAAAAGTTTTAGAATAAAAAAAAATCTGAGCTGATAATACTAAAGTCGCATGTTCAAATTAAACCCTGCTTTACTGCTGAACTACTAAAAACTCAAAAGCTCAAAGTTAACTGTTAGTTTCTCCAGTGTGATTGCTCCTGGAGTGTACAGTACATCTTTTAGTATGAAAAAATCTGCTAATGGCAAGCAACCTATAACACCTGCAGGTGTTGAGTGTGTGCTGTCTGTCTGTCACTGCAGCATTCTTTCATCCTGTTCATCCAGAAACAACAGCTTTATAGCAGTGCTGTGTGTATGCTGGGACACAGCCAGACCAAACACACAATGAGTCCAACACTCACCACATTTAAAAGCAAGCATGTGCTGTGTGCAAAATGACCAAAAGCTACCCAGAAGATTAGACTTTATTGGCTTTTCCTGGTGACAGGTGAATGTACTGAGCTTTAGTTTCACTCTTCAGCCTCAAAAGATTGATTGCCCATTTTAGCTATGGCTATTTTGTTTGAGTTTGCTATTGTATGTTTATGCATATAAAATTGAACCTGATTATTTAAAGGGGTAGTTCACCCAAAAATTGTAATTCTGTCTTCATTTATTCACCGTTGACTGACCAAATTTTTGTTTCATATTTTATATAAAATATAAAAAGATATTTTAAAGAATGTTGGAAATCTGTAACTATTGACTGCCACAGGAATTTAATTTCTTCTGTGGAAGTGAATGGTTACAGGTTTCCAACATTTTTCAAAACATCTTCTTTTGTGTTTACTAATTTGAAACATGTCAAGAGTAAGTAAATTATGATGGATTTTTAGTGAACTTATCCCTAAGATGCTCAGGTTTTGTACTTTCAGCTGTATCAAAATTATCTGTGTGTCCCAACAGAAGAGCATCTGCGGTTGCCGCCAACTCCTCCCAGCAGCCATGGCAGTGACAGCGATGGATCCCAGAGCCCACATTCACTGCCACCATTAAGCCCTGGCCACCTGCAGAGCCCACATTCACTGCCACCCTCCAGCCCTGCCCGGCTACAGGCCCGGACCTCCACTGCCATCTCCTCATCCCCTCTCCTCACCGCCCCACACGTGAGTGCTAATTAATGCAGCATGTGACACACCACCCTATATACACATATAATCCTAATGGAAATTTGCATACAGTTACGTTTTAAGCACTTCTATTTAAAGTGAATACTCAGTCTTGTGTTGAAACACAGAAGCTGCAGGGAACATCAGGCCCTTTGATGCTGACAGAGGAAGAAAAGAGGACTTTGATCGCTGAGGGATATCCTGTACCCAACAAACTACCGCTCACCAAAACTGAAGAGAAAGCACTCAAACGGGTGCGCAGGAAAATCAAAAATAAGGTATTGTTAAGCATTATGTACTTATAATCTTGAAATAATTTGGTTATTAAAACAATTTTCTTATTGTATCATTTTTGCACATGTACAGTTGACGTCAGAATTATTAGCCCCCCTGAATTATTAGCCCCCTGTTTATTTTTCCCCCAATTTCTGTTTACAGAGAGAAGACTTTTTCAACACATTTCTAAACATAATAGTTTTAATAACTCATCTCTAATAACTGATTTATTTTATCTTTGCCATGATGACAGTAAATAATATTTACTAGATATTTCTCAAGACTATACAGCTTAAAGTGACATTTAAAGGCTTAACTAGGTTAATTAGGTTAACTAGGCAAGTTAGGGTAATTAGGCAAATTATTGTATAAAGATGGTTTGTTCTGTAGACTATCAAAACAATATACAGCTTAAAGGGGCTAATAATTTTGTCCTTAAAAGCTTTTATTGTAGCCGAAATAAAACAAATAAAACTTTCTCCAGAAGAAAAAATATTATCAGACATATTGTGAAAATGTCCTTGCTCTGTTAAACATAATTTGGAAAATATTTTAAAAAGACAAGACAAAATGCTACATTTGATGTTAACATGAAATTATATTTGGTTCTTAAATACATAGAATTGTATATAAAAGTATTGAACACATGAAGAAAGGGAGGTGTAAAAAGGAATGGAAAGCCCAGACAGCAGCTGAAATCTCTCAGTAGTTATTAGATAGTCTGTTGAAGTGTGAAAAAATCTCACCTGAGGAATGCATGGCACTTAATTCTCTTTATACAAAAGTCTTCTTGAAGCTGCCATTACCAAAAAAAGCCTTTTATGCAAAATATTAAATAAATTTTAGTAGTTCAGTACCTTTTGCTGTTTCATGTTTTTATACATAACAAATTTGAAAGATTTTTTGTTTTGCATTATTTGTATGTTTGGATTTAAAAATATATATATATATATTTTACCAAAATCTGGGTCAATTTCATGTGAACAGCTCCTTTAGAAATATATATAGTGCTCAGCATAAAGGAGTACACCTCTTACAGATCTCTCTTATAAATCTTTTTTTTCTGAAATAATTTTTGAAACTTGAAATAATCTAAAAAAAAAACGTAAGATCAGTCAAAATATTAGTACACCCAAATTAATGTTAGAAAAATATATACAGGGCTCAGCATATATGAGTACACCTCTCACAAATCTCTCATTTAAATTTATATTTTTTATAGGATGCTTCACAATATGATATTTGTGCATATACATTAGTTTAGTCAGTACTGAAGCCAAATCTGGAGCTTATCTAGCAAAATAACTTACAATAATGGTTAAAAAATTAGTAGCCCAAATGTACATGTTAGGGAAAAATATTAAATTCTAATTTTAAAAAGAGGAAAAATCAAGATAAGTAAAAAATATATACAATTTTGTTGAAATTTTGTAGTTTGTAATTTATTTTTGCAATATTTAGCATGAATGTAATTGTATTATCTTTTAATTTCTAAATATGTTTGGTGGCTAAAATATATATCTGTTTAATAAATCTGTTTTGTTTAAATGCACCAATTTTACCCATATTCACTGAGAAATGGAGAAAAATATTCATTTTCAAAATGGGGTGTACTCAGTTATACTGAGCACTATAGATAATATGTAAAAGAAAATATAAAATTCAATGATAATAAACAGATTTTTTTTAATAGTTTGATTTTAAATGTATTATCTTTCTATTCCTAAAGATATTCGGTGACCAAACTCTTATTTTTAATTGATGTAACTGTTTAATAAAACTGCTTTGTTTAAATTCTTCAAAATATATTGTCTACATTCACTGAGAACTGCATAAAAATATGTTTATTTTCATTTATGCTGAGCACTGTATACCATAAATAAAATCATGAGCTGTTCAATACTTACTTTACCCACTGTAATAATAATATATTACCCAAATATATGCATAATATATTTACGCTCATTATAATATTTCTTACATTCTTTTCTTAGATCTCTGCACAGGAAAGCCGCAGGAAGAAGAAGGAATATGTGGAGTGTTTGGAGAAGAAGTAATTCCACTCTATTATCTCTCTCTCTCTCTCTCTCTCTCTCTCTCTCTCTCTCTCTCTAAATGCTTTGTTCTCTACCTCTTCTCTCTCTCCTGCATTCTGACTGCTGTCCTTTTCTCCTCTGCTCTTATTTTCCCTTCCTCCCTTTTGCTTTGTTTATCCAACAGCATCCACTCTCTCCGTGCCTTCATCCTTCGTTCTCTTCGATGACCTCCTCTCCTTTAATCCTCTCGTCATTCTCACCCCAGCATACCCTCAAAACGCTATATCCTTCTAGCTGTTTTATGGCTTTTATTGTGTGAATATGGCCAATGGCTACAGTCCATGCACTCATTGGTGTATGTGTGTGTGTAAGTTTGCGCGCGTTTGCATGAGTCATTTTCCCTTTTGTGCTGCTGTTAGGCTCTCAGGGTTTGGATAATGTGCTGGAGAGACTGGACTCACACTGGACACACTCACACATTGGCTTTTCTTGCTTATATGTGGTCATACTTATGGAAACGTTTTTGTAAATGCCTCTCGATGTGACCGTCTGCAATAACACACTCTTTCTCTTTCTCTCCTCCTCAGAGTGGAGAACTACACTTCAGAGAACAATGAACTCTGGAAGAAAGTTGAGACGCTTGAAAATGCTAACAGGTGAGGAAGCATATGTGTGCTCGTGTTTAATTATGGCGAATACTTTATAGGTGGATTTTAATACATTTAAGTGTAGCTGTATTTGCGGTAAATGTGCGGGTCTTTGCTGTCAGCAGGTGTTGTTAAGTCAATCCAGATGCGTGCAGGTCTTAACCTCCCCTTCCGATCATATAGAGCAGCACCTTTTCATTCTCTCCTGGGTGGCCTGCTTAGAGTATTGGCACTGTCGACAGGCTGCTGTCTGTTCCTACTGTTTAGAGAGACAGTAGAGGGGGCACCGTGGGTGTTATCAAAGTCAGCATTTTTTTTTGTAAATTAACTGTGAAAGCTTATTGGAGGCGAAAGTTCTTAAGGGGTAGTTTATTTAAAATAAAAAATAAGGTCTAAAACTTTTATTTCATTCATTCATTCATTTTCTTTTCGGCTTAGTCCCTTTATTAATCAGTGGAATGAACCACTAACTTATCCAGCATATGTTTTACGCAGCAGATACCCTTCTAGCTGCAACCCATCACTGGGAAACTCATGCACACTCATTCACACACATACACTACGGACAATTCAGCTTATTTAATTCACCTATAGTGCATGTCTTTGGACTGTGGGGGAAACCGGAGCACCTGGGGGAAACCCACGCCAACACGGGAAGAACATGCAAACTCTACACAGAAATGCCACTGCCACTGCGCCACCGCATCGCTCATATATCAATATGCGCATACATAATTATTTATAAATGCAAAAACATTATACATACATAAAAGAGTCCAAAAAAAAAAAGAAAAACCAAATGCATAAGATTGCTATATCTCTTTAAATGACCATTTACTTAAATGTAGATGTCTTTATATTCCCTATACATCAATAATTTTTTCATAATAATAATTTCCAACATAAATGTCAGTTTTTCCATTACATTAATTTTGTCAATTACCTCAAACCACTGCTTACGCTTCAACATTAACTCTTTAAGCCAGTTCCTTGTTATAGTTGGGGCCAGACAGAATCTGCGGATATTTTTTGCTATTTCTGCTGAGAATTTAGTAAAAAATCTGCGTATTTTAGCAGACTTATTTTGCGAGTATCGTAACTAAAAACTTAATATATGGAATCAAAATGAATTTTTAACTCTTATTTAATATTTTCAATGCAAATCCATCTAGATCCACTTATTTGGTAAACAAAGCAAGTCTCTTATATAATACTGTAGATCTACTAAAAGACCGAAAATATTACTTTACAAACTGTATTGTAAATAAATCAAGTAAACACATTTATATTAGTCAATAATATTACTGAAAATAATTTAAAAACTGAATAAATATTAGTTTACACACATTTACACAATTAAATAAATAGACTCAATGATGGGCTAAAAATCTGTGGAAATCTGCTGATTTCTGCACGCACAGATTCCGAGTGGGCCTATAGTTTTAGTCTTTTTGCATGCCACAAGAGGAATCTTACATAATTATTGGTCACCTCTGCGGACAGTGTCCTTAATATCTCCCATAAACAAAAATAGTGCAGTCCTAGGAACTCTGTATCCAAACACCTCAGAAAAAATATTCTGCACATCATCCCAAAAGCACAGGTCAAAATTATGGTATATAGGTTTTAAAGTTAGCCAACTAGCATTCATTCATTTTCCTTTTCGGCTAAGTCCTTTTATTAATAAGGGATCGCCACAGCACAATAAACTGCCAACTTACCCAGCATATGTTTTACACAGCGGATGCCCTTTCAGCCGCAAGCCAACACTGGGAACACCCAGTCACTTTCAAATTTACACACATACACTACTGCCAATTTAATATTCAATTCACCTATAGCGCATGTCTTTGGACTGTGGGGGAAACCGGCGCACCCGGAAGAATCCCATGCAAACACAGGGAGAACATGCAAACTCCACACAAAAATGCCAACTGACACAGCCGGGGCTCAAACCAGCAACCTTCTTGCTGTAAGGCGACAGTGCTAACCACTGCACCACCATGATGCCATTAACCAACTATAGCTTTAATGAAAATTATGGTTTAAAGTACATTTGTGTATCATGTATCAAAATAATAATTCATCATAGTATAACTTCATGTGTCATACTATAGTATTCTATCCAGTTTAAGGTTGTTGATTTATTACTTCACACTCTTTGGCATTGATGGTTCCGCTCCACATATGTTTCTTTGGATTATTTAAATCTTTGACACGCTTAAAAAAATGGCTTTTTAAAATGCCTACTTAAGGATTTTTTGAAGCACCAAATATGGTATGAAGTATGTAAGTGTGTAGGCACGTGTAAGTGTTTTAGAAAAGCCTTTTTATAGAGGATTGGCTCAGGCCCTTATTAACAACACACTTAAAGTAGCACGCAGCACGGTGCCTGCCTGCCCCTCATTACAGGATAAAGAGACTGTGTGTGTTGGCGCTCTGCCGATTCTTATTAGGATAGAGCCTTCTGACTTATCTGAGAGAATTCAAAGAGACAGCGGGGGGGAGTTTTTGTTTGTGTGTTGCTGGGTGGGTTGTATATTAATCTGAAGAAAACCACTGTTTATATAATCAAATTGGGATGATTATTGCTAGGTTAGTAGGGCGGTCTGAGCCCCTCTTACCCCTGAAAACATACTGTTGTAGAGACAGACTAGTCTACAGTACTTATTATGAGTGTTTATGTATGTGTGTTTCTCTGAGAACTAATAGACAGGTTTGTTTTGGGGTGTTTTAGCCAAGTGGAAAAGCACTTAACTCCAGGGGTCCACAGGGACTGTCTCTGGTATAAGTGCACTGTATGTCGTTTTCGATAGGAGAGTCTGCGAAATGATGTAATAGTGAAGTAGTCGGTTTTTGTTGTCCTCTAAAATGTTGCAATGGCTCTCTCTGGTGGTGGAGGATCGCTGCATTATGTGATGTTGAATCGTAGTTCCTCCACTAGAGGGAGCACAATGTCATTTAGTAGAATCAGGCATACTGTATTTCTTTTAAAAGAGAAATAAAAATAAAGGTGACTATGTTTGCCTCATTTTTAATGTTTGCATTCTGTTACTTTTTAAAGCAGCTACACAAAATTTAACTCGTAAATAGCAGAATTACTAACTCAAACTTTATAAAACAGATTTATTAAACAGATATAATGATTAAAATAATATGTTTAATCACCAAACATATTTAGAAATTGAAAGACAAAAATATGGCAAAATATAAAACTACAACCTTCAAAATTTCTATTAAAATTTTCTATTTCTTTGCTTCTCTTGATTTTTCCTCTTTTTTTATTTTGTATTTAATATTTTTCTTTAACATATAAAATTGGGTGTACTAGTTTTTGGACAGTTATTGTAAGTTATTTTTATTAGATTAGCTCCAGATTTGGCTTCAGTACTGACTTATCTAATGTATTTGCACAAATATAATATTGTATAGCTTCCTATTAAAAATATAAATTTAAAAGATAGATTTGTAAGGGGTGTACTCATTATATATATAAGCCAGAAATTTAGGGCTGCACGATCTGGAGAAGTAATCTAATACGATTTACTACCATTTCATAAAAGAGCTACAGGTTTGATGTGATGGTTTTTACAGCACCAAAGAAAACCAAGCATAATCACAAAGAACGCTACACTATGCTACTGTTTTTTTTTAAATCTCTTAAAGATTGTTGCCATTTTTTCCAATAAAGTTGTCGGTTGACTTGACAAATTAAGAAAATAGCTACAGTATTTTAAATTTAATTAAATTAGTTATTTTATATATAAAACTTTTACATTTTGATTACATTACATTGTTCACATTATTCAGGGTAATGTGCTGATGAACAGTACAAAATTCTATGCTTGTTATCATATTTGATAGTGCATTGACATAATCACAGCTTTTGCGATTTAAAAAAAATGCAACCTTTCAAATTTCAGGTTTAGAATAATCGTACAGGCCTACAGAAATTCTTCATACTCCTGGTATATTTTGACTTAAGGGTGCTTTAATTTAAACAGCAAGTTCATTGTTTTGTTTTGACCAGAAATGACACAAGCTTCTGCCAAAAGATAATCAAACTATGTACAAAATACATCATTGAGGAAAATAAAAATTTTCTCTGCTTTTACTTACATTTGAACAAAAACTTTTTTGCCACACGTATGAATCATTTCGAGCTTGACTGTATATATAGCTACATTTTTGCAAAATAGCATTTATTTTATGAATAGACATTTACTGTATATTCAATTCCTGTATATTCCTAAACATTTGAATTCAAATGAGGCTTTGCAAAAGTCATTTTTACATTTAACATTTTTACATTTTATTGAATGTTCTCTTCTAATACATTTATTGAAATCTAAGCATTTTTGCATCATGATCTTATATTATTTTAAAGAATATTTATAGTCTTGCCACTGGTAAAAACCTAATGTTCTGATATAATATGATACCATAGAAAGTTTTAATTTAAAACCTAGATAAAAAGCTTTCAATTAGTACTATACATTAATGTTTAACATACATTTATGCATTTAGCAGCACCTTGCATTGCATTAAAAGTACCAATTCTATCAAATCATGCATTTAAATCTATGATCTTGGTGCCACTAATCTAAATAAATATAACTATATATTATATTACCAGTTATATGATATCATAATCATAAATGCATGATTATGCATTAATCATGCATATGATTATTATACATTATTATAGTACATTTTAATATTATATATTAAATAAATTGACAATTGTGGGTAAATAATCAGTAAAAAATGTGATTATTAATAAGTAGGTAGCTGATTTGAATTCTGAATCAAAAATAACTGGAACTAATGAAAGAGCATCTCACATTTTGTGCTCTACAGATTTTTACAAATGGAGAGTTCAGATAAAAAACCTCAAAATGCCGTCGGAAAATTTCTTTTAAAATGAGCATTTTAATCAGGCTCCCGTGTATGGGTTCAGTAATTTCACTTTAAAGTAAAATAACTCAACATAAACAAAGGAGTCTGAGAAAAATGCTCATTTTCAAAAGAAATTTCAGACGGCACTTAGAGGTATTTGCATCTGAACTCTTCAAATATACTAGGTCATCCAGGTAATTCAGGCATGCAGAAAGTTGGCATATGGTGCACAAGCCGCAAAAGTAATAAAAATAGTATGCCATATTCACAAATCCTCTGGTTCTAATTATTGCAGTTGAGTGACTACGCTTGTTTTGGGTACAATTAGAAAGTGTGATCCAAGTGAGGAATCCTATTTCTGATTGGCTTTTGAAGAAGGAAGTAATTGATGGGCAAATAAATTAACACCCACTGCACGCATACAGCAGCGAGGAAGAGGTGAAGTGTGTTTGTGTGCGAGAGACTGAAGAGGAGTTCAGTTTATGTAACACTTATAGTGAGTAAGAACTGTATTATCCTCACATGCTCTTGAAGCTTAGGAAAAAGAAGATCCTGCTGTTACAAAACGGCTCAAAGCAGAACGCACATAGCCTGCAGACAAATATGCTGCCTACACCCTGATCTAAAGCCTTGACTAATCATTCTAATGTTTCTGTGTCATCCGCAGGTCTCTACTCCAGCAGCTACAAAGACTGCAGGCCCTAGTGAGTGGGAAAGTGCCTCGATCCTGCAAGATCGCCTCAACGCAGACCGGAACGTGCCTCATGGTAAATACACACTCACATATACAGTACATACACACATTTATTCCAGAACACTAGCGTTTATTTCATATTTTCTTGCTTCTTTTTTTCTAACAAACTTCTATTAAAGGGTTAGTTTACCATCAAATGAGAATTGTGTCGCAATTTATAAGGCTTTTGTCCATTTTCAGAACACAAATGATGCTAGTTTCAATCAAATCTGGGAAATTACGGTTCCTCCCAATACTCATATGCTTCAAAACATTAATGAAGAGATCAAAAAATAAATTGAGTGGTTTCAAGTGCTCTTTTGAGAGACATGATTGCTTTATTAGATGAACAGATTGAGTTTGATTAGCACTGATCGGCTAACAATGTTTACGGTGTTCAGATGTGATCATAATGCATTTTTTTGTGGCTTGAGAACTGATGAGGTTTATTCCTAATGTTTAAGAACCAATAAATATGGAACAAAAATATGGACCAACCAAACAGATGGGTTGTAAATTATATAAAAAAATTGAACCCAACTCCTGGGTTGGTCTATATCAGTGGTTACCAAAGTGGGGGTCGGGACCACACAACACAACTGTGAGTGGGGCTCATCAAATAAATTATATTAAACTATTAGTAGTACCGAATTTTACCTATATCCTACAAAAAATGTGTAGAAAAAACAACCTTTATTTATTTATTTATTTATTTATTTATTTATTTATTTATTTTTCCCATTAGATTGTGACCCCTGGAGTGATTACATTAGTTAGATTAACAAAATAGCTATAACATTAGTTGCAGCAGATCAAATTTTTTTAAGCACTGTGATAAGCTTTCTGACACCTTTTCTGGCATTTACATACATATTATACATTTATAACAATTTATAAAATAACAACACATTATAAATAAGTACATATCACAACTGAATGTGGAGGATGATCTCCATGTGGTGGCCTCTTATTTATAACCAAATAAGGGTTAAAAACAACATTTTAAATGTATACTATGAAAAATGATTCATTGGATTTACACATTTTTTAAGGGAAATGGTTGAAAGCTAAAATTTATATGGGCTGAATTTAATCAAACATTTTAATTTAGCAATGTTCAACTTAATTTGTTTGTTTAAATTCAGTCCATATAAATTGTTTGCATCCACTTACCTTAAATAATAAATCTATTAAATATTTTTTTCAGTGTAGTTCAATGTAGTTCCCTTTATGTTAATCAATCAATGTTTATTTGCAAATAAAATCCTAAATTAAATCTGCTTATCATGCTTGATTTGTATGGATTTTTATTTTTAAGATCTTTTTTATTTACTTTTTCAGGATTTTTGAATGAAAAGACTTTGAGTGGAGGAACAGAAATCTCTCAGATTTGATTAAAAAATCAAACAATTTTGTGTTCCAATGACGAAGCAAAATCTTCTAAATAACACGATTTTGACTAAATGATAGAATTCTCATGTTTGTACTGAACTAAGACTTTAATGAAACACCTTGTCTGTGTAGTTTAGTCAGGGGGCGGACTACATTATTTAGGGGCCCTAAGCAATTTCGGGTATGGGGCCCTAGCATTGAAACTCTTTTTTTCTCTATAGAATATTATTATTGTAAATAAACTGCATGTTAAAAAGTATATATATCAATATCAACATATATATATAAGTATATATACAAGTATATACAATATTTAAAGTATATTTTACTTTAGGGCATCATGGTGGCACAGTGGGTAGCACGATCGCTTCACAGTAAGAAGGTCGCTGATTCGAGCCTCAGCTGAGTCAGTTGGCATTTCTTTGTGGAGTTAGCATGTTCTCCCCATGTTCGCGTGGATTTCCTTTGGGTGCTCCGGTTTCCCCCACAATCTAAAGACATGCGCTATAGGTGAATTGGGTAGGCTAAATTGTCCGTAGTGTATTTGTGTGTGGATGTTTCCCAGTGATGGCTTGCAGCTGGAAGGGCATCTGCTGCGCAAAACATATGCTAGATGATCAAATTGCTATATGATATGATATAAATAAATAAAAAACATTTAAACAAACTTAATTCACAGTCAATCAAACTAAATGAATTGAACACTTGCTGTTTTCACTGGGCAATGTTTTTTTTTTTATTTGAATAGACCCTTCTACTCTTAACGGTTATAGACAGATTGCGCAATATATGATAGAATATTTACAAAAAAGCTATATGATTAATATATGCTTCTTGGCATTGGTTGGGGCCCCCTAATTCCCAAGGGCCGTAAGCAGCTGCTTACCTCACTTATTGGTTAAGTCCGCCCCTCAGTTTAGCTTTAATACATGTAAAGGCAGGTGAGTGGGGCGGTGTGTTCACCGTGTGTGTGGTTCCTCCTCCTGGTCAGGTGGTGGCGCTGTGTTTTGTGTTGGTGCTGGGCTCGTTGGCCCCCTGCCTGCCAGAGCTCTCCCTCTACTCTTCCTCCTTATCCTCATCATCCTCACACACGGTGAAGTCCGCACCGCTGCCCTCAGGTGACCTCTACACCACCAGCCAGGGTACGTTTCACCCCTGCCCCTAATATAATGTGTCGATCCAAATCATCACCTTCACTGTATACAATGCATGATTTGATTACATCCTCTTTGTGTGCGGAAAATCAACATTTACTTGTAGGTCATTCGGCTTTCAGACACATTGAATTATCCAGTCAGATAATAGCTGTGTGTCTTATTTCATCCCCCATCCCCCCGCCCCACCCACGAGACTGAAGATTGTGAGGCCGTCTTTTTTTATGAAGGTTATTACTGGAGCTCCTGGGCCGACAGTGCCCATTCTCACCCACAAATTACTGTCAGACATCCCAGAGAGTTTTAGATTGAAATCATTACTTCCCTTTGAGGAGATTTTACAATCCTCTTTCAACTTTATAACACACACCGAGCCGCATCTCGTTCGGCCCTATCAAAGCTGTGCTTGAAAGGGGCTTCAAATGCCTCATCCATTTTCACAAGGGCCCTACAGACTCGGCCCATGCATGATGGCCAAGGGGTTGCTGTAGTAACCGAAGATGCGTGCTAGTTTGAGAGAGCAGCGCACTTCAAATCTTGCTCTATCTTTCTCCCTTAAAGGGAGAGTTCACCCAAAAATAAATGTTTACTCACTTTCAATTCATGCCAAACAGTTAGGAATTTCTTTTCTCTGCTGAGCACAAAAGACGAATGGGTAACACTTCTGTATAGGGACCAGTTCTGTTAACTAGTCTTCATAATCCTATTCTACATCCCTAATCCTACCCAATACCTAAACCTACTACCTAAAACTACCACTTTAATGACTATTAATAAGCAGCGAATTATGAGTTTATTGAGGCATAGTTAATGGTTTATTAATAGTGTGAAATATAACAAACAAAGTGTGACCAAAGAATGTTAGTAACTGGTAGCCATAACATAGTAGCGAAAAATATTATGGAAGTCGATGGCTACTGGTTACCAACATATTTTCTTTCGTGTGCAGCAGAAGAAAGGAACTCAACAATATAGGTTTGGAAGGATGAGTAAATGATGACAGAAGCTGCATTTCAGTTCAGGGGCTTCATCCTGTGTATGTATTAGACTATTAAGTGATAGTCAAACTAATATTAAACTGGTAGAACACAAAGCAAGATCTACAAACTGGCTAAATAAATAAAAAAAGTAGTGGTTGCCAAAAATTGATCTCAATTTATTGCATGTAAAATAGACAAAATTTAAGTGTGTGTATAGTGTGTATTTATTATGTATATATAAATACACACATGCATGAATTTGAAATATATATATTTAGGTGCAAAATATATGTATATGATACAAATTATATATAATTTCAATATCTATGTCACAAGTTTTGTATAGTTTGGTCTTTATGTATGCCAATGACATACATACTAAATATATACAGTTGAATTCAGAATTATTAGCCACCCTTTGCATTTTTTTTTTATCTTTTTTTTTATATTTCCCAAATGATGTTTAACAGAGCAAGGAAAATTTCACTGTATGTCTGATAATATTTTTTCTTGTGGAGAAAGTTATTTGCTTTATTTTGGCTAGAATAAAAGCAGTTTTACATTTTTTAAAGCCATTGTAAGGTCAAAATTATAAGCCCCTTCAAGCTATATTTTTTCCATAATCTACAGAACAAACCATCTTTATACAATAACTTGCCTAATTACCCTAACCTGCCTAGTTAACAAAATTAACCTAGCTAAGCCTTTAAATGTCACTTTAAGCTGTATAGAAGGGTCTTGAAAAATATCTAGTCAAATATTATTTACTGTCATCATGACAAAGACGTCATTAGAGATGAGTTATTAAAACTTTTATGTTTAGAAATGTAAAAAAATCTCTTTGGTAAACAGAAATTGGGGGAAAAAATAAACAGGGGGGCTAATAATTCAGGAGGTCTAATAATTCTAACTTCAACTGTATACACACACATATATTATGTCAAAACTAATTTAATTTTGAATGTGATTTAATCATGATTAATCTTAGCCCAGCATTAGTAAAAATAAAAAATATATAAACAATAAATATAAATATGCATCTTTAATAAAATCATGTTTTAAAGTGTTTATATTTTAATGTATATTATTAGATTTTTGTGTAAACTGAAATCCAATACTTCAATTTAGTAGTGTACTCAATTATGTTTTGTTTTTTTTTAAACTCATCATTGGTTATCCTTCATGATCTGAGAAATAAACGCCTCATTTGATGGAGCCTTTGAATAGAGATGACTTCACAATGATGCAATCAGCCTTAACTCCTTATGTTTCTAAAAAATGTAAAAATATGTTTTTACAGTTCTTGAAGCTCCTATAAATGAGACCAAATTAGGATAATAAAAAAATCTACACCCTTTAAGTATATTTTTTTTTGGTCAATTTCAATAAACATCAGATCAGAACAATTGTACTTCCTGAACATTATACCAACATAAAATACAAAAAAAAAAAAACATACATGATTGCTGGAAATGTATTTTGTTTGTATGTCTTCACTGTAATTTTGAGGTTTTTGTTGTATAGATTGCATCTTGTTTTAACAAACTTTATCTTCATCTTCCTCTTAACTCCACATAATGTGCACATCTGAGATATTTCTATCTGCTATATGCTCAAGAGCTTCAAGATCTCCATATGAAAGTTTTTCAGTAATAAATTAGTACATCAATATAGTTTTTTTAATAAAATAGTTAAATCAACATTACTGGAGATTCACTTTCATTAACAGATCTTAAAACCATTGTACATCCTAATGGACATACATGTTTAGAAAAAATCCTGATCTAAAGCTTGCAATGTTATAAAAGATCTTAAACTTTAATTAGTAAGTGGGTTTGTGTGGGTTTCCTCTGGGTGCTCCGGTTTCCCCCACATTCCAAAGACATGCGGTACAGGTGAATTGGGTAGGCTAAATTGTCCGTAGTGTATGTGTGTGAACGAGTGTGTACGGATGTTTCCCAGAGATGAGTTGCAGCTGGAAGGGCATCTGCTGCGTGAAACTGTGCTGGATAAGTTGGCGGTTCATTCCGCTGTGGCAACCCCGGATTAATAAAGGGACAAAGCCAAAAAGAAAATGAATGAATACTTTTTTTATTCTTTTTTTACCATCTATGAAATATTGGCAAACATACTGTATCAGTAAATCTGAATAAAAACATTGTAAATGTGGCTTACGTCTGTGTCTGGAGTGAAGTGATGCCACGCTGCTTTTCAGTGTAGTGGATTTTTTTACAAATTATAATACGCTGAGCATTACCACTATTTGATTGAATGACAATCGTCAACTCTCATGGACTGCAGGCTTTAAATTAGATGAAATACTCAGGAACCACAAAAAACATAGGCTGGCATATGATGTCCATTGTTATGGACACAGGGTGCGAAAAAAAAAGCATCCTTGTAAAAGACCCCTGAATTGAGATGCAGCTACAATTTTCCTTTTTAAGTGAACTATCTCTTTAACACTCTTTTTGAGTTGATCTGATTCTCTTCAGCTCTTATAAATCCAAGTAAATTATCATATAAATCATGTGAGATGTGAGTTGAGTAACTGTGTTTTCTGTGTGTGCGTGTTTAGTCCGCTCCCGCAGCCTGCTCTTCTATGACGAGGGCGTCCCAGTGGAGGACGGCCACAGGGGCCTGCTGAGTGTGGAGAGGACGGAGGGCGTGCCGCAACATGTACAGGACCTGAAAGACAGCAGCCACAAGCAGGATCATTCAGCCCTTGTGAGCAGGTACTTGAGCGAGGCTCAGCCGGAGTCTGCAAACTACAGCAACACATCCGCGGCCCCCCTCCGTCCCCCCGAACCACACTACCACTCGAGGTGAGACGCATACTGATGATGCTTTATATTCTTTTTTATAAATGTTTATTATTATACACATTGTATCATGAAATATCTGCATATATACTGCAGAGGGGGGCAGCGTGGTGGCTCAGTGGTTAGCACTGTCGCCTCACAGCAAGAAGGTTGCTGGTTCGAGTAACTAATTGGTAACTAATAGTACAATTCTGTCACTTTAGATAAGTTTGTTGTTGTTATAACTGATAAATGATTGATGTTATGCTGTTTTGTCTGTATAAGTCAAATGAAATGTAAAAAAAAAACATTTCAATATTATAATGTAAGATATGAAACTTGATTTTCATTTTCAGCTTTGTTAAAGAATAAATTGACTAATGTTAAATTATTAGTGTTTTTAAAGATTACATTTGAAGAGTGACTTTGCTACTAATTAAAGCTTGCTTATACCTAATCTTGCTTTTTGAAATGATCAAGTACAGAAAATCAAGTATTGTTTTTTATGCAGCTGATTTGCTACTTAAGAAATATTTCATTAATAATGATCAAAACTTTGTTAAAAATTATTGTAGAAACTGTGATTAAAAATCTTTGATGAATAGAAAGATTAATCAACACATTTTAAATATATGTTTCTTAACATTGTAAAATTAGTTACTATGTTAAGAAACATATATTTAAAATGTGTTGATTAATCTTTCTATTCATCAAAGATTTTTAATCACAGTTTCTACAAAAATTTTAACAAAGTTTTGATCATTATTAATGAAATATTTCTTAAGTAGCAAATCAGCTGCATAAAAAAACAATACTTGATTTTCTGTGTAACACTTAGGACTTGAGTGATAATTGATTACATTTTAGCATGTTCAAATAAAAAACAAAACAAAAATGCATTCATTCATTTTCCTTTGGCTTAGTCCCTTTATTAATCAGGGGTCACCACAGTGGAATGAACCACCAACTTATTATATGTTTTACACAGCGGATGTCTTTCCAGCTGCAACCCAATACTAGGAAACACCTAAACACACTCATTCACACACACACTATCAGGGCCGGCGCGTCCATAGAGGCGACCTAGGCGGCCGCCTAGAGCGGCTTAATAATGAGGGTGGCAAACGCGCCCCGCCGCCCAACCCAACGTACTGACTTTCATCCACAACATCAACAGAACACTTGCATAATAGGGGTCTGGCATAATAGTGAGGGCGACAAACGCTCCCCGCCGCCCAACCCAACGTACTGACTCATCCGCAACATCAACCCCCCGTCCTCACTTTATGAACTGGTCAGGTTCGTTTTCACTTTCGGGTTAAGGGCGACGTGGTAGTCCATTGCCTAGAGCGGCAGTTCGGCTTGCTCCGGCCCCGCACACTATGGCCAATTTAGTTTATCTAATTCACCTGTACCGCATGTCTTTGGACTGTGGGGGAAACCAGAGCACCTGGAGGAAACTAACATGGGGAGAACATGCAAATTTCACACAGAAATACCAACTGGCCAACTGTTTTGATCACATACTGTACATTTGAACCTTTTTAAAATATCTTACCAGGCTTAAACTTTTGAATGCAGAACTGACTTAACTATACAACTGATTTATCCCTGTAACTAACTAGTCGTCATTTCTTCTGTCAGAAAGCGGGATCCTGAAGGAGGAGCTGAATATTTCTAAGTCCCCTGGGTGGAGCAGTCTCCATCACACAGGCCTCCACTGATGATCATCGACCGGCACCGCTACCGTACAGATCCTGACCCAAACCAACAAGCCTCATGAGCACCTGCATTCAGCCCAAGAACTGAGTGTGTCCATCCATACACTGAAACTCCCTTGACCAGCCAGCACTGAGTTTGAGGACCACGAGAAGAAGAAGAAGAAGAAGAAGAGAAGATGTGGGCATTTGATGCTGCTGCTCTGCTTTAGATGGACTTGACCTGCAGCTCTGAAAAATTCACTAAACGCTTCACTCACAGGGTGTGGGAGGAAAAGTTCATGAGTCTTTGTTCAGATTTTCCTAAAATGCCATGAGACTGTCCGTTTACTACATATCCTTCTTTAAAAGACCCCAAAGAGCTTTTATTATTATTATTAATATGATTTTTTTTTGTCTCTGAATGTTTTCCAGCAGGTGTAATCACAGGTGCCTGATGTACTTTGCAGCTTGGCAAAGCTTGCTTTGACAGGAGTTTCTTCCTCTGCCATTTTGGCTTGTTTTCCCCCTAATAGGTTTAAGCTGGATTGCACTTGTTTTGCACTAGGAAAACTAATTGATTTAAAGTGCCTTTTTTACATAGTCATATTTAAGACGCTCATAACCACGTAGATCCTTCTTAATCCTCAGCTTTCTTTTATTGACGTGTTTTATTCGATTTTTAGTTTTCTACTTTTTAAAAAGGCAGAGGCTTTTGTACTGAATTAATAATTTTATCCATAATATATTCTAGTATTTGCAGCATCCAAAAAAGAGCATATTTATTTTATGCGCAAAAAAATATGAAAGTTATTGTGTGTTTTAATAGAACGATGATGTAAGGTTTACATGATCTTGTTGTCATAACTGTTAAACAGTTTGTTTTCTGTTATCTTTATTTCTGTGTAAAGAAAGTTTTGTATATATAGAGAAAAATGAACAGGGGTGATCAAATCCTGTGTGTGTGTGTGTGTGTGTGTGTGTGTTTCACCATGTCCAGCAGAATTCTGCACATCCACCGGAAAACATTGGTTATAATGAAAACAATCTAACAACACACAGTTGTTACCTTTAAGAAAAGCGATATTATTTAAAGCACGTTCTTCTGATAATGGATTTTTAATGACTTTCTCATTGAGTGAACTGTTTGACCACTGTAAAATTCATCAGATATCTGGAAGTTGATCGTGCAGTTTTGTAAAACGTTTTCCAAAAGAAGACATTTTTAATGTTAGATATCAGTGTTTAGAAACAATTTAACCATAAACTCTTTTTGTTTTGTTTTTTCTTGGGTAAATCATTTTTTTCACGACGTCCTCTCATGCATCAGCCACAATATTATGTTCATTGTACAGATAACCACTGATAGACAACATTTTGTGCCTGGTTAATTTATAGTAATATAATTGGTCACTGTCATTTTTTTCTAACTCACTCTGTGGTATATGTGCCAAAAACATGTAGATAACATCATATTTTCAGAGTGAAACTGAATTCAGTGTGGTTTCTCTAGCCTACCTAAATTTAATGACTGATCATCTTCTGTTACAGTCGTCTCAACCATCAATACGCTTCTCTAGTGTACATTGTTGAACTGAAGTGTCGATTTGTTTAAATGTAAACTTTATTGCACATAACTGTTCATTCAAACATGGAGTTGAATCCAATGTCCAGATGACGACAGAGTTTATGCTTTAAATGTAATTGTTGCTGGTATCATCCGTACCCCTTTTTGTACATATTTCTGATGATAAAGAAGGTTGGTTGTAAATATGGAGGACGTATTTTTATATTTCCAATGCTTTTTGGTAATCACTGCGTGGCTTGGGTTGATTTGTATCCGTGTATGGATCTGGCTCTGTATGTATCTATGCTCTGAACCGCTTGCCTTTCCTGTCTAATCTAAAGTAGAGTTAGAATGAAGCAAAATACAAAATTTGCAGATGCAACCTCGTGTCTCCTGTGTTTATTTGCTCGTTGTATTTATATATTATGACCACCAGGTGTCAGCACTTTGTCTTTTATCTTACCTTATAGCCTACAATAAATGTAGCAATGTGTTTCTTGTTTTATAGGGTTGAGAACAGCGTGATTGTCTTGCAATTTTTATAACATTCATTTTCATTCGGCTTAGTCACTTTATTCATCAGGGGTTGCTACAGCGGAATGAACCTCCAACTTATCCAGCATATGTTTTACAGAGTGAATGCACTTTGAGCTGCAACCCATCACTGTGAAAATTTTGATCTAAGTTTTAATTTTTTACATAACTGCATGTTTTAATCTTTGAAAAACAGCTATTACCAAAATAGGGAATTTCTGACATAGAAGCTGATAAGCTCTCAATTAAAAATAGCATTTTTTTTTATATTATTATTACAGACAAAATATACATGCTTGTGCTCATCTATAAAGTGTTGTTTGTGAAAATAGCATGATAAGCAATTAATACTAATTGTATTCAAAGTGGTAAATCAAGTTTGAGATGCATGTAGTAGGGGAGAACGGGGCAATCTAATGTTTTAGTAATGAAAATCTTGATATAGCTGAATTGGAGTTCAATACATGGAAATAACATACACTGAGCTTTAAACAGCATCCTTTCCTAATTCTCATGTAAATACCATGAGTGTAAAATCCTAGTAAAAAACAGGGCAATAGTAACAAAACACAGACTGTTACCTTGCACAGGTGATCATTAATATGTATGCCCCAGGCTGGGTTTAATTGGCCACAACACAATTGTGAGTCCACATGGAGTTCAGAATGTTATTTGCTTAATTAATGCCATACTTGTCTACTACAAACATGTGGTTTTATTTCACAATTAATTAAATTAAATATGGGCACATCATGAGGGGAACTTTATGACCTGACCAAATATGCCAACTTGAAACATTATATTAATATTATTATTCATATACAACAAAAAATTATATATAAGACAAAATATTGCCTTTTTAAAAATAAAATAGTTATTTTTTTTAATAATGGTGTTTTTATAAAACTAACTAATTTAACTCTGAATTCATAGTAACCATTGGATCATGCTTGTGATGGTCCTGTTTAACACACAAATTTACAGCACGATTAAAAACTGTGGAAAAATAATGACATCAACAACAAAATTATTGCATTTGGGAATTTTTACTTTTTTCACTATATATATATATATATATATATTTTTTTTAATATATATATATTTTATTAATGTATTTAAAGTTTTTATGTATACACACACACACCACACACACACACACACACACACACACACACACCACACACACACACACACACACACACACACACACACACACCACACACACACACACACACACACACACACACACACACAC
>CAIGQZ010001108.1:23791199-23816813 GCA_903798205.1 Danio tinwini
TAAGAGATCACTTCGTATATGTTAGTATATGTTATATACTCCTCGTTTGTAAAGACTGTTTTATGAGTAACATGTTCATTTGCATTTTATTTTATGACCTACTGGTAATCCAAACTTCAAATAATATCGATTAGTGAAGTTTCTCTTTTACATGGTGAGAATAAATATGCATTTAAAATATTATCTCATTTTGCAAACGAAGCACCAAAATTCTACATCGCATTTGGATTTTTTATTTGTATGTACGCGCTGAGTGATTGCTCTGCTTTGTTTTGAGAGGTAATCTGGTTGTCTGTGAGAAACTGGTGACTAATTATAGTTCATTAGACTGAACAACATGGCTCTCCTGTCATCAGGGTCAGTTTGTTATGACTGTAAATTGAATTATTATGGTGTCAGATGCCAGAATCTCCTTGCACATTATCAGCGTCATCATCATTAGTGCAGCTATCATAGGCCTGATGGAGAGGCCTTATAATGCATCCTTGGTGACATCAGCCAGCAGCAGAATGACACACCTGACTTTGTGTGTGATGGGTGTAGGAGTAAATGGAAGGCAATGCTTTGTTACTTCAAAAAGCATTTGCATGTGGTCTCAGTTTGTGATCCGGTAATGTGTGCACTGCTTTACTGGCTTATTTGTCATTTAGGGAAAGGCCATTTCATTCCGGCCAATAAAAGCGTGTGTGTATATGTGATTTTTATTTTTTTTCCCTAGCTGACACTTTGCTCTCTTTTTGTTTGCTGTGTCATGTTCGTCAATAGAATTGTGTTGCAAGGGCAAATCAATGGGCTTGTTTGTTCCTGTAAGTAACTAAAAATATCAATTGTGTATTATAGTAATAGAACTAGCTTAATTTGGACAATTTTGTTTATTTTAATCAAACCTTTTAGTGGTAAGAAAGTAAAAAAAAATTGTCAATTTTGTTTGTGCAACTCACTTTAGTGTTGAATATTGGTTGCAAGAGCTACAGATAAGGTTTATGGCCTGTAACAGTAGTTGCCCGATAAACTGTTTTCCCTTTCATTTTTCTAGGACAAGGTGAAGCTGCCTGTTGTAATTGAAATTCTTGACCTTGGTTTTAAAAAGAGGAAATAAAGTTTAACATTATTTATAAGAGCTTCCTCATCCTCAGACTTTCTCTGGCACTGTAACTGAGTCTTTTGGGAAAGAATACAGTATTTGCTCTCCTCTGGTGCTTTAATCTCACATGAAACTAGCACCAGCTGTGCTGATTATGTAATAATGCTCAGGGTTTTTATACTACACAGTGTAAAGTGATGAGACTGTGTATGGGTTCCTGGGTCTGATGGTGGATGGTTTCTTCAGCTCTGAGTGTGTTATATAAGAGGATGAGGGCCACTGTGTGGATTCACAGGTGGTTTTGCATTGGAGAAAAAAGTTAACCAGAGTCAGTGTTAGTCGTGCTCTGATATAGGGCCAAATTATATTATAAATACTTAAATTTATAAAATATAAATGATAAAAATGGTCAAATTTATTATTGGAATACATTTTACAATAAAAATAAGAGATACATTACTATTTAAAAGTGATACTGGACATTTCTTTGTGGATTTTTATAACCTAAATATGCCACATTCATATTTGTTTTTCACAAATTTTATATAAACTGTAAATTAATATTTTGTAGCATTTTATTGGGATTTTATTTTATATTAAAATATATATTTACTGACAGTTACTTTTACTTAATTTCTTTCATTTTAAACAGTAAATCATCAAGTAGGGCTGCACAACACTTGGAAAATAAGCAGCATTGTTTTTTGAGTATTGACAAAAGCATTTTCATTTTTAAAAAACAATTAAATTTTCCACATTTACAAATTCTATTTTATTAGCTGTTTTTTAAATTTCATTTATTTATATAATTATACTAAAAATAAAATTAAATCTAATTTAGGCTAAGAAACTGTCAAGGTCACTGGTGCAAACCGTAGAGCTGCACAATGTATAAGCTGCACCCTAAATGGCGCACTATACACCTTGCCCTTATGCACTATGTACTTATGCACTTACACACTCAACAGCATAGTATATGTTTATAGTGTCGTCGCAAATGGAACACTAATGTTTTTTTACTAAGCGGAAATTCAAACCGTTTTCCAGATGATGTTTGACAGTTGCTAAATTAGTCAAATAAATGACCAAACTACCAATTTATACCTGCCATGAGTATAACCGCATTCACCATCGGGAGGTGGTATAACCACTCTTGTAGAAAAATTTTGCTTTCACAATCCAAAATAAATAAAGTGATCCAACATCAGTGCCCAAAAGCTCCACCCCTTCCACTACGTGAGCAAAGTAGCGGCCGTTGAGTGCGTGAAGTGTCCAACATTTTACACTCAATTTTATTGGTTAAAATAGTGCATCATCTTGGTATTTAAAGTGCACTTAATCTTTTTCAGTGTGAATGCACTACTTACATTTTGTACTACAAAATGTCTTAGAATAGTGCATAAGTATGCAATTTGGGATCCGCAATCAGCTTGTTAAGTGTGACGTCACGCGAAGCAGCTTCTGGGTCCAAGCGTTCTATCAAACTGCATAGGGAGGCTCAACAAATGGTAATAATAAATGTTTACAAAGCACTGTATTGCTTGCGAAAGTCACGATTGCAATATATATATATATATATATCCATGCCTAATATCAGATGGCCAGAAAGTGAATAATTTTTAGAAATTGTTAAAATATTGGTGTTTGTGATGCAGCATGTCTAGAGACTGTTGTGTACACCATGATTTTATATAAAATTCACTTTAATATGTGATATGACTAAAAGTGGTCATAAACGTGGCTTGGACACGGAAACAGCATTTCATACTTCATGACTTAACAAGCGTATAGTCACATCACAGGATCTGCAATGTCCAGTTGGTTTTCTAGTTGATCAGGAGTCACAGTTGAAAACGTATATTATTCGGGGAGTCATTGCAAAGTTTACATATAAAGTTACAAAAAAGTTAAAAGCCTTAGGCTCAATAACAATACAAATGCCTCAAACCTTAGCAGATATTCTGAATTAAATTTTTATAGTCATTCTTCTGGCTTGTCACTACTTTCAACATTAGTATTTATTTTCAGCTCTCTGAGGCACTAGGTTCACCTTTGCACCCAGTCTAGCCAGTAGCTATAACAGCACCTACAGGCAGTAGAAGGCAGGTATAAGGATGGTAAGGCTCCCTCTGATTGGTCAATTTTGGTATAAAAAACTTATGCATGAAACACATAAATGCGTATTGCACTTCTCTGCAGTACAGATGTTGCATATACTATTATTGCAATAACAATATTTTTCTGTTGTGCAGTCCTACCATCAAGCTATTATTTTGATAAATTGCTGGAAAATAAGTCTTGGTTGGCTCCTGGTTTCAGAGGAAAGCTTGTTTTCATTTACAGGCATTCAGCTCATGATGTTAGGTGTGTAAATGCTGTACTTCACTCTGAAATTTGTATTTATGTAATTAAATCACAGCCTACATGGTGTGATAATCACACTAAGTCATATGACAATATCAATTTTATTTCAAATACATTATGCAGCCCTACTCTGATGGATGAACGGCAGATGCTGATAGGTGCATAAACCTAAAAGATCTTTAGCAGCGCCAGTAGGACAAAAAGCAGACATAGATTAACGATAACTACATAGCTTAGAATGAGAGAAATCTCTGTAGCTGTCCACCTCAGTGCTGTTGTTGTGACCTCAGTAATGTGTTTGGGGCAGTTAGCTGTGGATCATCATCATTTTAGCTCTTATTAGAGTGGGAGTCAATTAACAGCTAAAAAAGAGTGAAATGCGCTGACAGCAGCCTGTAGGAATAATGAACAAAAACAAAACATTGCAATATTGAACCATGGAATCAACCTGAATTTGTTGCTCTTACTTTGTTTGAATGTAAATGTGCACCAGGATATTACCGTATATTGCAAGACTAAACCAGTTTATTCACATTAAATTAATCTAATCGCAGTGTTTTCTGCAGTCACAACATGGCTTCTTTCAGCCTTATGTCCTGGTATTGGCATTGACGAGAGCTTTAATTATAATAAGAGCTGTATTATAGTTTTTCTGCCAAATATATTGTGATATGAATATAATTTCACCAGATGCAGGGCTCTAGACTGACTTTTTGCTCTAGTGCACTGGTTTTTGCACTGGTGCACTTTTTTTCTTAAATGCATCAGCACAATCCATATAACTACAGTCACAGAGTACTTGAATAGCTGATCACACTGGTGTGACCTCTGATTTATTTTACTTTTTTTACCACACCATTGAGAAATTAGGTCGCACTCTAGAGCCCTGATAGCTTGAATAGCTCTATTAAAAAAAAAATAATTAATTTAGACTGATTTGGAAATATTCTGCGTGTGAATCATGCATAATATAATTGACAATTTAAAAGCATAGATAAATACAATAGAGGAAAGATTAAAAAAAGTGAATTATACAGTGCTTATACAGTCACAAATGGTAAAATTTTGTGTTCCTGAATGCACTGTCACAGGCCTTAAAAACACATGTAGATGGGTTATTCTCACGGAACCATTCAAACAACATGGCACTTACAGTAAGATTTTAAATATAAAACTTAGTAATTTGGTAATACAAAAAACATCAGAATAAAGACAACACTGTTCTCATTGTAGAGATAGTTATACTAGAACCTAGTGGTTACACCATGCCATTGCATGGATTTTTTAGTTTTTACGGCCAGATGGTGTAATGTTTTTGTTTTTAAATGATAGTCTCTATTTTACCTGGAAATACCAAGCAATACCTGTGAACTGCAAGAGAGAGGCGTAACTAAAAAAGGGGGCGTAACTCGTAGCAAGTTAGAGAGGCATAACGAAGTTATCGAGATCCCATTGAAACATGCAAGATGTCACAATGAGATGTTGTTGGCAAGATGGCAGAAATACTTTCCAGAGAACATTTTCAGCAAATGTTTTCATGAGTTTTCTCCAAATTTATCCACAACCTATTCATTTGTAATATTATATTAATTCATTTAGCAACTCGCTGAATTTTCGTCTCGCTGACTTCTATGAGCGCATCAAATATGAAAGCCTCCGCATCTTGTGTCTGTACATTAATAACTGTGATGGTTGGGTTTAGGGCTGTGGTAGGTATAGGTGGTAATAACTGTGATGGTTGGGTTTAGGTGTGGAGTAGGTGTAGATGTTAATAACTGATGGTTACATCGCCATCTTGCCAACAACATAGTTTTGACATGTGGGTCTCTATAACTTTAAGTTATACCTCTATTACAAGTTTCGCCCCCTTCATATTATGCACCCGGCTTGCAGTCCGCAGACAGACACAATACTCAGAAACACTGCACTAAATTAAACATAATTAAAAATAAAAATTACAAAAATCAGAAATGTTTTCAATGGAGAAACTGTTAATATGTTAATTACTGCATAAATATAAATTTTTACCACAAAGTGGGTACTTTACAGCTGTTCATCCCTTTTTGACCGGCTAAGACCACAAGTTTGATTCCCAAGTAAGGGACACCAGAGGGTTAAAGCTGTACTAGAGACCACACCATCTAGCGAGGATGATGATTCATTTCAGTTTATCCAAGCAAATGGAAATATTTCGTAAAATTAAAGTTTTGTTTTTAAAGAACTAAAATTAAAACAGATTTGAAATTCTGTTAAGTTTTTTTCTACATTAAATGTTTTTGACAATCTCATAGTATACTTATAAATAATATATATATATATATAAATAATGATTAATAACTTAAATTCTGCAACCTATTTATCTTTACCACAACCAATGTTCATTAAGTGTTATTTTATTATTATTTTTTAATTGTTTCGTTTTTTTAAAATACATCAGGTTTTATTAATATATATATAGAGTGTTGTCAGTTGTGTAAGGTGTTTCGTTAATGAGAAAAACAATCAAAATGAAAAACCCTGTTAATTTAAAAATAAATAAAAATTTTTATTTCAGAATCTCAAAAAATGTCAAAGTGAATTCACTTTTTTAACAGAGTTGATTTTACAGACTGTTGCGGTAATGAATATTTTTATTACATATTTTGGAAATTATACTCAAAAAGGTACTAAATTATATGTATATATTTTTAAATTAATGCTGACAAATACTAAGACTTTGTTTCAAATATTTGCAAAAACAAAGTTGATTTAAACATTTAAAAAAATTCAAGTTTGAACATTTTTAAGCAAAGTTTTCGTGAGAATCACCCAGATGATAAACTTTCACTATATGGTTAAAGTCCACAAATATCATGTTTTTTAAATTATGGCTCTTGCTCAAATATAATCCCAACACATGAACTCAACATTGCATATCCTGCGATGTCATTGTGATATCGATGCTAAAGCGATATATTGTCAGCCCTAATTATGATGGTATGTTCATTAATGACAGTTATAACGCTGTAAAGCAGGTTACTTTCTCACCTCTTCATTTATAATAATTACCTCTGAAATGAAAATGTGATTAAAGATCCATTTTATACCAAAAGGCTTTCATTAATCTTTAAAACAAAAATAAATATATCTATTTTTTATCAAATGTAAGCGGTATCTTTCCACCAGTTGAATGCCTGTTAACTTAAAACATTCATAAGGAGATGAATAAACATTTAAATAAATAACACTTAACAGTTCAGTCCAAGGCTTCTGAAAAGATAGTTGCTTTATACTGTATGATTAAAAGATTTAATGAAGGCATTTATTCACAGTGAGCAATGTTTACAGCATTCAAATGTGGTCACAGAAGGTCAAGCAAGTTAGCTTGATGTGCAAGAACCAGTGAGATTCAGTCTTGCATGTCATGGGGCTTGTTTAAAGTCTGCAAGAACCGGTTTGTTCTTGTGCATTATAAGCAGATATGGTGAGCTTCTGTTTGGGTTCCCTAATCAAAGACTAAATTGAGTCTATTCATTGTATAAAGTGGTGCCTCTTCAGTAGCTTCAGTTAAATGCTTGATTTATATATCATGGGCTTATTTTTGATCTCTTTATGGACATTTAGAAGTATCAAGAGTTTTGGGTTAATTAACTTTCAATGGACAAACCGAAATCTCTTTTGTTTAATTCATAATATCTTATATAATATCTGAACATGAAATGAGGGTGAGTAAATGATATCTTATAATTTTGCATTTTTTTGGGTTAACTGATTTGTTAATTAATGAAGAGGATAAAGTTGGCCTGACGAGCTGTGCATTTATCAACAAAGCATTGCTTGATATTTAACAAATTATTTTCATGTGATTCTAGAGAAATATGGGAAGTGACCGTTCAGACTAGGGCTGTATGATGTGACCTAAAATCAGCTTGAAATTGAAGTCATCAAATTTTAGTTTTAATGTAAAATATGTTTTATAAAAAAAATAAAAAAATAATTAAGTATTTCATTGCCAAAAGTGGGAAATAACCAGCATCTCTTGCAAGCAAAGCTAAAGTTTTAACAAAACATCAGTAAACTAAATATTTCCTATTAAATGTATTAATTTTTTTATGGTAGAACTTGGTAATTCTGGCAGTTTATTTAGCTATTGCGACAGGCAGTAAACTGAAAGAAAACAAAGTGAGTGATGCTTGACATGGTATAGCTCAGTAAAAGAATCAAAATAACAATTTTTATCTATAATTAACCAGGTTTCAGAACATTAATTACAGTTTCTGTGTTTGCTTGAAGTTATTTGCTGAAGTGAAAATGCAGATGATACCTGTGTGCAGGGCCTCGGACTTTTGAATAGCAATGAATCCTGCCCAGTTAAACCTCCAACAAAGAAGATTTACCTGACATATCTGATATTTTTTGTCAGGTTTCCCCCCTTGTATATGAAAATTCACTCACCAAAATGTCAGAACAGATGTGAAACTAAAAGTGCTCAGTTTGTCAGTAATAGTTTTTTAAAGGGGAAGTATTAATTGGATGAAAAAATCTAAATAACCGACATGGGGAAATTACGTTGATTAATCCTCCCGCTCTAGTTCAAACAAGAGCAATTGTTAATACGCTTTTTCTGTCAGGCTTTGCTTTTGTAGAGGAAAATATTTTTAAGCCTTCTCCCACAATAATTTTTTTAATTTCTTGGATGCAAATCAGAATTTTTCAGATCATGCAAGTTTCTCTCAGATTTGATCTTGATTGCCACAGTATGTAGGATTTCTTTAAAACAATGCATTTAAAATAGTACATCTAAACGTATACTTGCAGTGTTTTAACTTTTTTGACAGCTTATTGTCAGAAACTAATATTTTAAAAATAAAAAATTCTCTGTTCTCTCTTTTTTATTCACTTTTGTTCCAGTGACTCAGAGGGTGAGATGTGCCTTAGCATTTGTTTTGTATTTTCACCAAACTGTATGTGATTGCTGTGCAGCAACTGCTGATGCTGTCCATTGCAAGTGCCAAAATGGGTGTTGCAAATTCATTTGTCCTCTCTGTCAAAGTATTGGGCTACATCCCAAATGGAATGGGCCATCAGTTTACTGTCAGGGATTGGTTGTTCAGGGAACAGCATCACTGATTGTAATGTGTTCTATTTATATAGTTATTGCATTGCTCAGCTGTATCTGGTGTAAACATGTTATTTTGCCATTTAAGAGTTTTACATTTATTTATTTTCTGATTTATTCTGCAGTATTGTATAAATAATATGTACTGTACAGGAGAGTAACTTCCACTGGTGGATGATAATAAATGATAGATAGAGAGAACCCAGTCCAGTAGACTTGAAACAAGCTGAATTCCTTTATTGAGACGTGTTGGTTAATCTGCAGTCATACGGCGTCGTCAAGAGGTCCATGTGTCTGCAAGTGCCTATTGGAGGTCTGCAGTCTGCGAGCTTTATCACAAGTCGGATTTGAGACCTGTCCTGTCTATAATGTCTTCTTAGAAGGAGGGGAGATGGCTAAACAAGCCATGCAAATTAAGTCTTGGTGTTAGCATGATAACTGGCACATATGTGCTAGAAACCTGCCCCAGCTACTGACCACACAAGTTAATTAAAAAATGGGGTTTCTTTGGCCTGAAAGTATCACCCGAAGACGAAGTCAGAGTCATTAAAAGTCTGCCTGTAGCATTTGCATCACTTTGGCTCAGCCAGTAGTCAGAAAGACAAAGGTTAAATGTCTCGCATGGCTGGGCTGTTCATGAAATGATATAATTAAAAACCAAAGAATATAACTTTTCAGTTATATGTAGATTATTGTTTATTTGAAACTAGATTATATAAATTTATATTCCCACAGTATAAACGGCCACAAAATATAAAAAAATTTCAGAGCATGCTCATGTATTCAGTGAAGCATTCCAGGGTTTGCTCTTAAACCCTTTTGGAATAGCAAATGCAGCGTCTGTGATGGTATTGACAGAAAAACACTACTGAGAAACCAGAAATCACAATTTCAGCTTTATTTTATAAATAGATTGCTGAAAAACTACAACCACTGCTTGCAATATAAAACCTTTATCTTTCTCTGATAGAACATAAGGAGATGCTTTAATAAGATTTACGGTTGAAGATCTTAGCTTTATAGGATCTGTGTCTGAATCAGGTTCAGCTTGTATTTATCCATGACTATCGCAATGTGAATTGAACTATTTCATCTACCTTAAATCATCCTCAAATATCATGTCTGGTGAATGTTATTCCGTTTTAGTCACTAATATTTTCATGGTTATTATCAGCCTCATAAACGTATAGTAACATATAGATTCACTGAAATTGTTGTACTGCTTTGCGTTTGGTTATTTTGTATTTAAGTCAATCAGTCCTAATATAATACCCATATTCATGGTCTCATTTGCATAATCAATTTGCAGTAAATTGGGTGCTAAACCAACGCAGTTAGCACATGCAATGCAAAAACAAACAAACAACAACAAAAAAACAATAAACCACTAAAAAATTCTTAGTGAATCTGACCTTTCTGCTAGTACTTATTTGGCATATTACTAACATTATAGCAAAATATTACCAGTGGGCCACAGATGATTAAGTGCTTTGCTGGTGATTCAGCTTAATTTAAAGCTCTTCTAAAAGCAATGTTCTGATATTCCACTTGCTCTGTCTGACAGTTAGATAACACAGAGAAAACAGCAATTCTGTAGAGAACTGCTGTCTTCTTTAAATTGCAATATCTGCTTTAACATATCTTCTAATAGATTATATTTATGGTGAAATGTCTGCTTGAGCTGTCATCAGAGGCTCAGTATCTGCCTCGTGCCAGAATGTTTTCGAGGATCTTATATTTTTTAATTGTGTATTTTGGATAAATCATAAGTTAGAAGATTTGGTTTTTAATCAGAAAATGACATTATATTTATTCAAAAATTCTGTCAGAATAGATGTTCAGTATTTAATCTTGTGTAAGGTCAGGTCTGGTCGGGTCAGAGAGAGGAAGTTTTACAGTACGTGTTATCCGCTGTGTAGATTTACACGGATGACTAATCCAGTACTGGATTACCATCACAACAGCACATGTATAGACAAACACACACACACACACACACACACACACACATACATACATACATACGGGGTGTTACATCACTACATCACTAATGATAGATCAGTAAATAAAAAAACATTACTGTGAAATATGTGTTTCCTTCTTTCAAACACAGATGCATATGGGGAGATGTGGCATTTTCAGATGGTGTAAGCAAAACTGTACACATTAAATTACTACTTCAGTTGTATTTTACAGTGAAGTTTGTCATGTTGAGTTGGAATCTATTATAGTGTATTATTTCTTTACAAAGAAAGTAAAGGCTAGGGCTGCACGATTCTGGCTAAAATGAGAATCACTTTTTTTGCTTAAAATAAAGATCACGATTTTCTCACGATTCTTTAGATGTAAAATACAGGCTAATATGAGAAGGCTATTATTATTATTATTATTGTTATTTCTCAACAAAACAACACTAATATTAGGTCTATGTGTAGGTCTACTGTTGGTCTTGGTTATTAATGCACAGTAAAGTGATGCATCTGAATACAGATATTCATAATTCTAAAGTTCAATTATTGTGTTTTAGACATATGCTTGCAGTCTGTCATTGACAACATTATTAGACCATTTGTTTTCACTGGTAAAATTAGACATTTGTCATTATCAGATTCCATCTTGCATTATATTCAACATTATATAGGCTGGAGTAGTTATACTGACACTGTTAAACATTTATTCTCATGCACAACACTTTGTGTTCGCTATGAAAAAAAACCATATCTTGTTGTAATCATAACTCTAAAATGAGATATGATCATTTAAATAAGTGTTTCTCAACCACGTGCCTGGAGGACCACCAACACATGCTTGTTCTGGATGTCTCCTTTGTCTATGACACCCATTACAGGTCTTTCAGTCACTGCTAATGAGCTGATGATCTGAATCAGATGTGTTTGCTTCAAGAGACACGGAAATGTGCAGAGCTGGTGGTCCTCCAGGAGCGTTGTTGAGAAACACTGATTTAAATGATGTGCACGCTTTCGGTTTCACTTTCACTGAGTGCGGCTCATGTCATGGCTGCATGAAAAAAAAACATCCAAATCATACGTCCCGCGCGGCTCTCAAACAATTGCTCTCTACAACAAACTGAACATTATTTACAACTTTATTACCTGTTATTCACAGCCTATGCAGGTTCTGTTCACACATCATTGGCGGGCACAGTAGTAAACAAACTCACGTGTCAGTTGTGGCCGCGAATACATCATTAAACCTTTTCAACACTATTTGGAGATGTCCACGTTGCTGAGCAATGTATGTAAAACAATGTGAAGACTTGCGAGACCTTCTTTATGCTTCTTCCGAACTTGAAAATATAATTGGCTGAATTGTAGAGATGCTGGATTAAGATTGTGTGAGAGGGTTGAATTGAGATTGTGTTTTTTTTGTCTATGCATATGTGTCACCGCATCAATTTTATGTATAATTATGTAATGTAAAACTGTAAAATAAGTATTGCTAAATTGTTTTGTGTTTATCACAACTTTTATCTGTGATAAAATAACTGTATTACACGGCCTCTTGTGATTGGCTTGCTTTGTTTTTTTATACTTTAACATTTGGCTAACTTTCACATGCTTAACATTTATATCAATTATTATATCAATCTTTGAATCAGTGATTTAAACAAGGGATTAAAATTAAGATCAAAAGAGCTGAAGGAAAGCTAATTTGACAGATCTCTGGAACATCATGCATTCAAAGTGTAATTGTTATTTATTTTTTTACTTATCTTGTTAATCAAAGCTCAGTGGCATGGACACAATCCAGTACGTCTGTCAGATGGCTCAGACCTTGTTTTGGAGATATACACGGAAGCTGAGCAGATCTGTCTTTATACAGATGACACACCACCAGCTGGTCCTTTATGAAACCACACATGGCCCATTGAAGCAGCCTAATGACATTAAAACCACCAGACCTACATGAATTATGAATAATGGACTTTGTAGTCTACCAGGGCTGATTAAGATGAAGGAGACGGTGATATGGTTCAGGACGAGTCACTCTTGTCTCTATCAGATTTGTCTTTGATGAAGTAGGGGGTTGGGCCGCTGCTGGCCCTACATGGACTCTGTTTGCTATGTAGTGCATTGATTTTTCCAAAGCGCTTGTCTGCTTCACCAAGGCTGCTGTCTGTATCAAGGGGGTTTGATTCCTGGCATTATTCAGTACATAAGTTGATTATCAAAAATGAATTATGGCCATTCATGAAGCATATGCAATGCCATTTTTTCTTAGATTGTTGTGTGTATGTTTAGTTATTGAATGTAAAAACTAATTCAATAGCAAACATCACTTAAGTCCAATCATATTACATCATCTGCATCTTCTTCCGATTAGAAAATGCACTACTATAGATTAACTCTATGTATTAGTATGTCAGAATTCACAGTATTCTTAAAACAGTAGCTGAAATGCAACTATAATCAACTACTTGAGATGAGATACTGAAATGCATGTGTGATTGGACCCTTTACAGTCTCATGAGGTTAAAAGAGGTGATTTGTTTATGCCTGTGAACCAACACAACTACTACCGAAGGTCAGTGGTCTGAGGACTGGTACTGGTCCGTGGATCAATTGGTACCGGGCTGCACAGGAAATCATTAGTTATTTATCTGAGTCTGAATGATCTTTTATTTTGAAAAAAGACCGTATTCTCTCAGTTACATCTTGGTCACTTGAGCGCCCAAATTTAACCCACAAACAGCAAAATGAGTAAGAAACAGACGTCTTTGGAAAGTTTCTTTGCTAAGGGGAAAAGGCCCAGTGAGGGACCCACAAACTGCCAAGGAATAGATCCACAACCCATTTGTCAAAAATATCAGATGAGTCCACCATGGCTGTGCAAGATGATCAACTGATGGAGATCCCAAATGACCGCGGCCTGTTAGGGGCTGTTGGCATATTCTGTCTTTTCTAGAGTTCGCACAAGTTCATTGTTTCCAATGGAGGTGGGCGGCTTACGTGCACAAGCGGCGTGACGCTCTTGTGCTGTTCAGACCAGACTCACCCAGTTGAATGAATCTGCGACTCACAAGCGCACAGCTAGTCACGTAACAAGAATTGACCGATCAGCTTCAGCAATCAGCTTATATGAAATATTCACGTTTCGGTAAGACTATTTATCACAGACAAACACAGAACACCCAAACACTGCAGTGTTTTGTAATTTTTTTTATAAATAAAACTTGTATCAAAGTGGCAGCAACGTTTTGTCAGCTTTTTTTCCTCTAAAAAACAGTTGATGGTCACCTAGCAACCTACAACCTACAAAACATCGCACCCCGAAACACTGCTATCCTCTGCCTTTTGTCAGTGCAAATTAATATTAGCTGCTTCAGTACAACATCTACATTACAAGGATGATAAAGATGAAACTACAGTGGATATTTCAGCAAGACAAAGATCCAAAACACAGCCAAGGAAACTAGCAAATGGTTTCAGAGAAAGAAAATCAAGCTGTAGTCGAACGGCCCAGCCAATCACCCCTGCAGAAAAATCCAGCTTAAAAGCTGGTTGGCTGGTTTTGGCTGGTCGACCAGCCTGGTTTTAGAGGGGTTTTGGCCAGCCTGGTCTTAGCTGGTCAGGCTGGGAGGTGACCAGCTAAAACCAGCCAAAAACAGCTATGTTCAGCTTAAACCAGGCTGGTCAAGCTGGTTTAAGCTGGTTTAAGCTGGTCATTTTCCAGCCTGACCAGCTAAGACCAGGCTGGAAATGGCTGGAAACCAGCCTGGAAATGGCCAAAACCCCTCAAAGCCAGGCTGGTTGACCAGCTAAAACCAGCCAACCAGCTTAAGCTGGTTTAAGCTGTTTTTTTAAGCAGGGACCTGACTTGAATCCAATAGAAAATACAAAATAAAGCTCAGATTTAATAGATGAAATTCTGCTGAAATCTGTGAAAAAAATCACACCTGTCCTGAGCAATGCATGTGACTTAATTTTCCATACGAGACGCCTTTAAGCTGCCATCACCAAAAAAGCCTTTTATATAAAGTATTCCAATAAATACATTTGAGTAGTTTAGTACTTTCTCCTTGTGTTATTCTATTGTTAATACACATCATTTTTGTATTTGTGTTTTTACCAAAATATGGTTCAATCCCATGTCAACAGGTTCTTTAGATTTTTTTTTCAGAAAACATGATGTGTTTAATACTTATTTTCCCTACTGTATATGGCCACACATTTGAATATTTTGAGCATTTTTTTTTCAGCCAGGTTTGCACTCCTGCATGATCAGGGGGTATGACACAAATCAATTTATAACCTTAAAATATCCTTCATTTTGTGGTGTAATTGCTGTTATTTTTCTGATTCCGATTGAATCAGAGCCTCCCCGATCTCAACTTTTGATCAGACTGCCACCAGTGGGCCACAATAGCTAATTAGTGCGAGCAGAATTCAACAACTGGCTATTGTATGCTTTTCTATAAGGATGCACTTATCTATCAGCAAAAAAACTGGACCCAAATGATTTTATTTCTAAACGCGCGATCAGCAAGCAGATGTTTTTTTGTTTTTATTTCAGTTCGACTGATATACGCTGAATCTGCAAACAGACTGCACAGCTTTATGCTACAAAGTCTTTACAAGAAATGTTAAAAGAGAAGCTGAAGGCAAAGAACAGATGCAGCCAGAGAGAGACATGCTGAATCCTGACAGGCAGCACAGACAATAACAGAAATTTCCAAACACAGACAAACAAGAGATATTCTGCTTTTATTTAAAGAAACTTTAACCTTCAGTAAATGTATCATATTTATGTGTTTGGCCAGTTTTCATTACATCCTAATTTTAGGCGATCACTTGGGGTTTATATTCCAAAGGCTAAAGCTTAAATAAATATCTATATATGATGTACATGCCATGGGCTTCCCTTAAATTAATTATGCATCTGTTAATTTTATGTTATGTGTGTATATGATATATTAAATTAGTATGCTAAAATCTCACCGGCATACATGTTTGTGATGTGTAAAATATTGGAGGAAAATCTAAACGATTGTTGTGTGTGGTTGTATCAAAGCTTTTACACGTGAAACATACTGCCATAAAATAGGTTTTCTTTTTTTATCTTCATTTAATATATTAAAATTATATAATCTATTTGGTGCACCAACTGCGTGAGATAATGTTTTCTGCTCCTTTGTAAGGAGCAAGATTAAAGAGCAGTTGCTGCCTCTAATTTAATAAACATTTCTCTTAACATATTCATCTTTTTTCTTTCTTCTTTTTTCTTTCTTTCTGATTTCTTTTTAAATAAAAACATGCATCTGCTAAATCATGATTAGTGCATCACTACAATTAAAGCAAAAATAGGTCAGCCACAAAAATGGGAGCCACAAACATAAAGTTGTATAGTCAAATGACAAAAATATGCTATTTCTGTTCATTGCAGTAAATGAAAGAGTAAATAGCAAGGTTTTGAAATACCGTATTTACATTTATAACATGATAAATACTGAAATTAACAATTTTGTGAACACCACATCTTATTTTCAGCCAAAAAAAGCTCTATAATTGGAGGTTTGCTACCTAAACACTGATTTAAATTGTCTATGGGTTTAATTTTGGTAGGCTACAAAATCTCCTCCCTGTTCTCATATCATTAATACATTTCTTTTGTACCATTAGAGATTGCAAACAGACGAATACAATAATTTTACATCTCTTCACAATCGCAAACATCAGGTCAGTTGCAGTAACGACAGGCAAGCTGCAACTTTATCCTTGTTCCAGTTTCTCTTTGGATTTTTCTGTTTCATCGCCAAAATTTCAACTGTTGATTTTGTTTTAAAGCTCAACATGTGTCAATGTAACCCAATTATTTAAAGGTCATTTTATGGCTGATTCACCACAAAATATTTCGGTTAGAGAGCATACTGATGCTATGCTTTGAAGAATTCTTATGTCAGCAGTTATGAAGCGCGAGGAACAGAAAACAGATTGTTTAACAGCTAATGCGATATAAATCTCTGTGGAATTGCCTTAAATTATGACATAACATCATATAGTGGATTATTTTTTGCAGCACAACGTGCAAGACTCATTCTTTGAATTTGAAAGAAAGTTTGTTAACTTAGGCTATCTTTTTTATGCTAAATATGTGTTAACAATAGTCTGTATACAGTCAATTTAATGCAGCCACATGAAAAATACTATAGTAATTAATGATTTATATTTTTATATTCATTCATGTCACTCATCGTTCTTCATTCATTTTCTTTTCGGCTTAGTCCCTTTATTAATCTGGGGTCGTCACAGTGAAATGAACTGCCAACTTATCCAGCATATGTTTTACGCAGCAGATGCCCTTCCAGCTGCAACCCATCACTGGAAAACATCCAAACACACTCATTCGCACACATACACTACAGTTAATTTTTGTCTTTGGACTTGTGGGGGACACCGGAGCACCCGGAGGAAAACCACGTGAACACGGTGAGAATATGCAAACTCCACACAGAAACGCCAACTGACCCAGCCGAGGCTCGAACCAGCAACCTTTTTGCTGTGAGGCAATCGTGCTACCCACTGCACCACCTTGCAGCCACTTCCCATTATAAAAATTAGACCTGTTTTACAAAACTTATAAACTGCATAAATGTGACATATTTCACTGAAACTGGGAGAAACTGCACTTTAAGTTGATATATTGTAGTCAGAATAATTATGGTTCAGATGTGTAACAATTTTAATTGCACTTGCATGTTATGATCCGGAGGAAGAAGAAACTGGTCCATATGAACTGTAACAGCTACTGACAAAGTCCCAACATAATAGTCTCTGCTGCTTCTTCCCTTAATAGCAAATGGCCGATGAATCCCGCGCTCTGCTAGTGTCTGAAGGGAAAGGCGCGTTCACATTTTACCGGATCCAGCACTACATATTTGGTGATGTATCGTATCGATGTCTATGTGTTCAGGCAAAAGGTCTGAACCCAACAGGATGCATTTATTAGACTCTGAGTCGACGATTCCGTTAAAGAATTAATAGTTTTAAAGCACTTTCAGATTTAAACCTCAGATGGATGTTTTCATTCACTTACATGTAGTACTGTCTTACACACTGCATGGAAGCTCAAAAAACCATTATAGGGGCTCTTTAAAAATCATTAAAAGCTGTCTATATGTTTGTGATCTTGCCTGTTTTTAAAATTGGTTTCGATTTCAAATAATTGTACTTTTTTATGAGTATACTGTATGAAACCATACTAGACAGTTGAGGAGTGGCTACCTTATTAAGTTGCAGTGTGTACGTGACCTTTGAGACCACGGATCTTCAGCTAAAGATCTTCTCAGAACTTCATCCACTGAGGGGATTTTTGGTTTCCCAGAAACCAGAACACGCAAGATGGGGCTCATTAAATCCAGATAATGACCTAGGTTTCTCTGTACTGCTGGCAGTAAGAGGATCAAAATGGGAAGAAAATCTGTTCTTCTGCAGAACAGGCCACTGCTTGCAGTAATGAGATACCTGAAAGGTCAGGTCATAAAGGGGAATGATGCAGTAATATAATGGTAATGACTGGCAGGAAAGCCTATCGCTATAAAAGCAATATGGCTTTAGTTAGAGACAAGTGCATGTTTTGCTGTAGTGGAGCACAGAATTTTAATATTGTTTGACAGGCTTCATTTTTGGTGATGTTTACTGTTTTGATCTCATGAATGTTTTTTGCCTTAGCACGTTCTGTTTCTCTTCGTGATACTGAGTGTTCTTTTCCTTCACTGTGAATAAGACAGTGTCTACATCCGTGAACACTGCTGTTACTGAGAATGAAATCTCACTACTTATCATTAACTCAAAGAGAAAGTGCTGCTCCTTAAAGTGTGTTGTTGAACATCAAATAAAAGAATTCCTTTGAAAATGTAGCTGTGAGCTTTGTGTTTTAGCAATTTTGTTAAGCCACTGAATACAACAGTGAACTTGAATAACAACTAATAAGATTAAATGCTAAGTGTTGGCTGATTAAGTGCAGCCACTTTAGACTAGCCAGACGTCTGCTGGCTTATGAAAACAGCCACAGTGCTCAAAATGGGCTCAGTATATCCAGGCCATATTGGAGTTTTTTTTCTTTTGTGTATGTGTCTATTTGTCCTTATTCTGTAAATGCCAGGTCTCATGCAGGCATGAAGCTGGTAACAGTAGCGATATTGTGCATTTTTTGTCTGATGGTGTTAAGATAAGATTAATATTGTGAATAGCTTGATGATGTTAAGTTTGGCTTATGAAGATGAAATACCAGTATCACAGATAGACAGTTGCTTAAATGGTCACTGCTTGTGTCTAGATTATTTGTATCTACAGCAGTGTAGATTTTGTATCAAACAAATAGTTGGTTTTAATAGCTGAATAACTTAATAGGTGCATTACTGTAGCTTAATAATGAATTTTGATTATACAATTGTTTAGTTTGCAAATTAAATGTTTGTTAATGTGTAATTTGAGCGATTTAAATACATTTGATTAAAAAATCCAAATTTGATCATGGTTTTTAGGGGGGTTATATTAATTAAAACATAGAATTTTTGCTTTTCAAAGATTTCCCTTTAAGTGTCTTACAATGTCTATTTGTCTTTAGTTTGTACAGTGGTGGGTGATGTATGGATTCATATGCGTTTGCTTTTTTTTTTCTTGCTTTTCCTTTCTTGGAAAAAATGGAAAATTGACCAGCGTGTGCTGCAGTTCTGTGGATGTTTTGCCTTCTAGGTCTCTGCATAGGTCATATGACTGAAAACATTAACTGTACAATTAACAGTACAATGGATTTTCAACATTTACTTTCAATACATTCATCAAGCTGTTGTGAACAGTACAGTTGGTGGAGACCAATTCACATGATGCATTAAACTCGCGGTGTGTCCTGACTTTTTAGCATTTACTGTACTTTCATAGCCTAATGTATATTTTACCCTCTTTTTTAATTCTTGAAAATTAAATGAAATATCCTTCATTTGTGAGTATTTTAGCATCGATATTGCAATGTGTACATCCACAATAGTCACATCACAAAGATATGCAATGTTGAATTGACTTAGCAGTGTAATTTTTACATTTACATATACAAATCCATAACACAGACACCATTTATTTTTACTTCATCTTTGCTTTGTTGCATTTATCTATGCTTGTAGTTTTTTTCTTACGTGTTATGCATGATTCACTCTCCTACAGAATCATCCCAGTCAATCAATATAATCTCACTATTAACTAGTTGCTTATTAGCATGCATGTTATTGAGATATTGGCTGCCTGTTTCTACTTATAAAGCACATGTTCTGTATGATCTTATTCTACATCCCTAATTCTACCCAATATCTAAACTACCTTAATAACTAAGAAGCAAATTAGGAGTTTATTGAAACAAAGTCAAAACGGTTTGCTAAGAGTGAGAACTGAACCTTAAAATAAAGTGTGATCAAAAATTTTTTTACCGGATATACCAACGTTTATCGCAATATATATTGCAGGAAAAGCTAAATATTGCAATGTCCTATTTTTTCAATATCGTGCAGCCCTAGTCAGTTTAAATAATTTGCTACAGGTCAAAAGTTTGCATACTAAAAATGGTCCCAACTCTTTTAATAGTAATTATACTAAAAACAACATCCTCAAAATAGACCATATGTCTACACTGGTTCACTCAGAATACTATCATACATTTGTGCACACATAAAACAAACATAAAAAATTTATTCTTCAGTTTCTTCTCCTCAGTGTCAGTACAGTGTGCACATTCACGCTGATGACATACCTTGGACATGCCTGGTTTTGTTTCAAACAAGATGTATCGCGTGGGCATCTGGAATATAGATCAGTGCACAGTGTTTGAGTGCCCAGACACTTTTTGTATGAAGGGCCAAAAACCAAATATCATTGAGAGCTGTGGGTCAAAGTTAAATATACCAAATTATATTAGATTAAAGTTGCCATATACTTTTCTAATATTTCAAAATAAACAGTAAAAGATTACTTTAAATCGTATTAGCTAATCCAGTATAACATTTTAAACGATAAATTATTTCAATAAAAGCTTAAACAATTACATTTATAACACAGAGTAGTTCAATGCTGAATAGACTAGTCAAGAAGAATCTGCCTTTGACTTGATTTGCTCACCAAAGTCTCTGCATTGTCGCATGACAGTATGTGCATTTAAACAAAATCTGATTAATTTACTCAATTTGATTAAAACATTTAATTTCAGTTAGATTTTAACAATAAACCAGACAAAGTGGTACATTTAACTTAAATTGACAATCTCGAAACCATCCCCATCATTCTCCTTCTTTTCTCAGATGGGATGGCGGGCCAAATCAAATGTTTGATTCGCGGGCCCTAATTGTTGTTGTGAGGAAAACTGTAATACTGTGTGCAAGAGGGGGCATCAGTGCCTCTTGTGTCTCAGGAAACTACCACGTTTTCACATTGGCCCCAATATGCTTACTCTTTTTCTATCATGCTTTTATTGAGTCTATTCTATCCTTCACTCCGCTGGCATGGTTTGGAAGTCTGTCCCTTAAAAACAGGAATAGACTTATGCAGAGTTCAGACTGCATGATTTTAAACCCCGATTTCGGCAGACAAATGCCTGAAATCACAGGCAAATCGGTGCTCGTGCACGCAAGTGACAATCACACAGTGTGAACTAACAAAGACGTGATCTGAAAGAATCGCAGATGAGTCGCCATTACCTGTGAGATATTTTGCGTGCTAAATATCTGGAGCTGTTGGCGATTCAAATCATGCAGTTTAAAATGAGTTTTGACTAAAAATAACATTGGCAATCACCTACAACCAATGAGAGAGCAGCATCCACTAGTGCAGGCCAGCCTGAGGTTGGGGGAGAAGTTAAAATGGCTTATTTTCACTTTATTTGGACCCAAGAAATGGAGGAAAAACTAGTGTAAATTTAGCAGGAGCACCCGTGTCTGTTTGACGTGTCATCTGAGCAAAACCACAACCGGCTCAAAAGTTAAGCAGAAATTACTATCTTTTCAAACCCAGGTGAGCAAATATGTACATTTTCTACCCCATTAAAGGCTTCTTTCTCGTTATGTAGTAAATATCAAAAGATATACTACTTGTTTTTGGTTGTCAGACGTAGTTTGGACAAAGTTGTTGCCGATTCTTCCTATTTTAAAGTCATACAGTGTGAAACCCCCTGTCATTGATCCATCTTGCAGTGTAAACAAAGCAGTGACAAAACGCTAGCCCAGATAGTCATGCAGTGTGAAAACATCTGTGATACGACTACTTTGAAAATCATGCAGTCTGAACTCGGCATTAGCCAGGTTATTAGGTGGTCTAGCAGGTTGGTTGGTGAATCACAGCTGAGTATTAAATCCCTGTATAGTAGGCAGCTTTTACGGATTGCCCAGAACATTAGTAGCTGTAGCTCTCATCCTCTGTCTGAGGAGTTTATCCTACTCCCTTCAGGTCGAAGGTTTCAGATGTTTTTTAGTAGGACAAAACGTTACAGCAGTAGCTTTGTCCCATCATCTGTTGTCGCTCTGAATAAATTGTAATATTTTAAACCATACTTTTGTATGTGTATATGCGGGTATGTATATGTGTGATTTAATTGTTTGTAGAGTATCAAATGCCAAACTTTGCTGCAAAAAGAATCTACTTACTTGTACCAATAAAGTCAACTCTCAACTAATTTGGGCATCACTGATCTAGAGGATGAGGGAGGTCTGAGATTCCATGTTAAATATAACCCTTTAACAACAAACTTCATACAGCCTTATTAGTTTTTTTTTCATGGTGAGCCCAGGAAAAGTCTGTATTTTGCTCTTCTAACTCTCATCTCTGTCGAGCACTTCTTATTTTCAGCTTTATTGAATCTGGCCACTGTAAGCATAAAGTGAGAGATGGGCAAAAATACTTTCTCTATGTGCATGCTCTCCCAAAGAGAACTAGAAAAAGATTTTCTACAAAAAGAAGTGATTTAAATTCGAGGTCGTCATGACAGTGGTGTGGCGCTTGGGAGATTGAAAATGGGATTTTAATGAAAAAAAGAAAAATGAGATAAGAAATAGTTTTTTTTTTAAATCCTAGCACAAAAGGGTCTCTATAGACATCAACCTGATGACAATGTCTGATGAAAATGACTTCTTTTGTGACCCGGTAAGAAAACAAACAAGCCCAGTGTACCACACATAATCTCAGTGGAGATTATTTTAGCCATCAGATTAGTGATCATGGCACTCAGTGAGCATCTGATCGCCTCTGACAGTCATCTGTGTGGGTTTGTGGGTTGCTCCAGAGGATAATGCTGCAGCTATACTGACAGTGGGGAAGTGGGCGTTTGTTAATTGAGTCTCTCTCATTCTCTTTATTCCTCCCCCGTCTTTCTATCTGTCCTTCTTTCTCTGTCTAAGTCTAATGTCTGTCTTCATCTTTTTCAGCCTCCATCGATCTCTAATTATTGTCACTCTGTTTCTCTCAGAGGGGATCTCTGAGCAGACTAACTGCAGGTACTTAATTAGTTTTCTGTTGATAATCAGAATTGCAACTGAGAAAAACATATGGTAATTCAATCTATGCTATTTTAGAGTTATACTTTTTTTTCTAGGCGAAAAGTCATTTTTTTTATATGGTAAGATATTAGAATTAAGTCGACTGCATTCAAGTCCATAATTTGAAACCAATATTTAACTTATTTTGACATCATTATGTCAAAGTAATATTTCTTTATGAAAGAAAAACATATTCTTATTTATGGCTCCACAATATATTGGTTCAGCTCGATATTGCAATGTGATCATTCGCGATAGTCACATTGCAGTATCTGGAATCTCTGGTTTATTATTGATCATTTTGCAAGTGTTTTTTGAGGCCTGTGACTGTATGAGGATTTTAAAAGCATTCAGATTTAAGAAGTTGTATTGTTTGTAACTTTAATAACGATTCATTTTATTGAATTGTTTTTAGAATGAAAGCTACACAGTATTATTTTTACATTTGCATATTCCGTTATTGTTTACCTGAATACCGTTAGACTCCTCTGAAAACATTAAAGCACTGTTTATTTCATTTGTATTTTTTTATTGAATTTATATACTTGTAAATTGTAAATACTTTATATACTTGTAAATTATGTACAGATGCACTCCCCTACCGAATCATCCCAAACAATCTACAATTATAAATTCTTTCCGAATAGAGATATTCAAGTCATCTGGTGAAATTATGAGCAATATCACACAAGTAGCAGTGCAATATGGCTGTATATCGGCACTGGTGGGAAGCGTGCGTTAACACGAGGCAGCAGGCCAAGTGCCTTAGTATCCCACCAGTTATGAAATATAGCCATATTGTACTGTTACAAGTATGATATTGCATTTATACAACAGTTTGACGGTATAATCATGTATATAAAAAAGAAAATCAAACATGAGAGTCTAAAACTCTTTTGGTATGAGAAACTACTTTCTTCTGCCATTCAGTCACATCTGCAGCTGACGTCAGAACAGCAGAAGCCGTTACTAATTCACCAACATCATTTTAGAGCTTGCTCACGTTTAGAGATGTACAGAGTCTACAGAAATTTCCCAGTATTTTTCTTTTGCAATCGAGATATCACAATAATTAAGGCCGAAAAAGTCAAAGCAACGCAAACACTAACTTACTAACTTAAGATTACTGTTGTGTTTGAAATAAGGAAAAATGCTAAACACGTGGGCATTCTTTCTTTCTTTTTACTGAACTCGTCTGCAGTAACGAAAACAGGAGACTCATTAGAAACAAACAGATGTCCAACCAAAAAGTAACTCAGGGTTATACAAGGAGTGGCCAACATCTTACACTCAATACACTACAATTACTATGGTATAAATACAGCACTGCTACATAAAAGAGAGAGAGATCGACTTAGAATGTTACTCACTGATTTTATAATGTTTTGATCAGCTGTAGTTTGAAAATACAACAATATTTACTCCTAAGGGCTTACATTATGCGGTCTCTGTCACCATCTTGTGTATGACAACATCAACCGTCTTTGCTCTGCAGACTGATGGATGCTGACGTGCTGTATCTCGGAAATTATAAATATTTAAAATCGGCACTATCCTTATAAATAAACTGCTGGGTATTATCGCACAGCTATCAGATTTGAGAACAGATCAGAACTGTTGTATGTATATATATATATATATATATATGTGTGTGTGTGTGTGTGTGTGTATATATATTGTTTGTTTATTTTATTTATGTACTGTTTGTGTTTGTTTATTGTGCAGGGAGGGTTGTGACCCAGCACCTCTATTGGCCAACCTTCACTGGGCATTGTATGATTTCTGTCTGAACATGTTTATGTGTTTGCTGTGTGTAAGTGGGTAAGCTAGAGGGTCCCAGCTGTACTTAAGGGTGTGTGTAATGACTGCAGATTGGAGCGTGTTTAAGAGTGAGTCAATGTGCCCTGCAGGTGCTGCTTTACCAGGAGCTCTTTCTGTCCTCCTACAGTCTGAACCATCACAAAAACACCTCCTTTCCTCTGCTTTTAGCAATGAAATGCCGCTTCCCTAAATTTTGACATTACACAAGCGAGACATCGTGGATAACACCAGGCAGGTTTAGCTCCCATTTTTGTGGCTAAGCACTTAAATTAGAAGTGTGCAGTTTCGCAAGTCCTGTTCATTAGTGTGCTGATGCCGGTGTCTGTACAGTAAGTGCTCTTAAGGGATCGGGTAGACGCTCTTGAGAGAGAAAGCAGCAGTTCAGTGCTGTCAGAAAACCTCATTTTAAAGCAATCCCACTGCATGGATGAAAGCAAGCTGGAACAAATGCGATCTCTCTCTCTCTCTCTCTCTCTCTCTCTCTCTTTCTTTCTCTCTCTCTCTCTCTCTCTCTCTCTCTCTCTCTCACACACACACACACACACACACACACACACACACACACACACACACAGAGACTCACAGGACTGTTACGGAAAGGACATCACTCAGTAACTGACACAAGAGAGACTGTGACTGAGTGTGAATTAATTATTCAAGCCTTTTCTGTATAACACAGATTACAAACACCGCTCTGTGTTTGTGTGTGGGGGTGTG
>CAIGQZ010001108.1:23835097-23861096 GCA_903798205.1 Danio tinwini
TATATATATATATATATATATCAAAATCCAGAGGTGATGTTGTATATTTGAGCATTTCCGTCATTATGGATGTGACATTTGCAGTAAAATTCAACGCATAAATGCACAGAGAAAGTATATGTTAATATTATATTTAAACATCTGTTTATATTTTCCAGAACAACTAACCACAGTAAAAACAAACAAGTTATCCCACAGTTTTGGGATAAGAAAAATATCAATTTTTAAACATGTTTTGTACTTTTAAATGAGGAAAGTAAACATGCGTTATGGATGTGACCAAAAAAGTCTGAGTTTACAGTATACAACATACTTTGTAGAAATTCTGTGAAGTAAACTGCACAATCCAAAAGAAACCATGCTAATCAAAGGGATAAGGGTTGACTCACTATAGAACAAAAATGATTTGATTTATTTTACTTAAGATTTATAAGGAAAGAGCTTCGTTAAGGATGTGACAGATGTGAAATTGGCACTTGTGTGACTTTGGTAAACTAAATACTGTATAATAGTTTGAAAACATTAACAGAGACATTTTTGAGTATTTCTGAAGTACTGTAACATACTTGCTTACTCAAAAAAACTTTTTACTCAATTTTTTTTTTTCATGGCAAGGTTGACATTTACATGGAATTGCTAATTTCTGGGAATTAAATGTGACAAAGGCATTTCTGTGTTTTTGAGTTTGCATATGCTCCCCGTGTTTGTGTGGGTTTCCTCTGGGTGCTTCAGTTTCCCCCACAGTCTAAAGACATGCGCTATAGGTGAATTGAATAAACTAAATTGTAGTGTATGTGTGTGAATGAGTGTGTATGGGTGTTTCCCAGTACTGGGTTGCAGTACTGGGTTGCAGCTGGAAGGAAATCCGCTGCGTAAAACATATGCTGGATAAATTAGTGGTTCATTCTGCTGTGGTGATCTCTGATAAATAAAGGGACTAAGCTGAAGGAAAATGAAAGAATGAATGAAATGTTACAAAGAAATAGTTGTTTGCGTTACATTGTATTCTTCTAACCAGATGTGACACACAATGCTTATCAAAAAGGTATTTTTTATATTTAAAAGTTTCCTGTTCCCCTTAAAAAGCCATGGTGGTTTCTGCAATGTCACAAATGTCAATACTGATTGTGTTTAGTGTTAAAATATTGCTTTTTAAAAGTGATATTTATTATGAAAGCATCAATACACAGATAATATAAATGCTGAAAATCAATTGTGAGAAACAAGACAACTACTTACAAGAGTGATCCATTATATAGTGTCAGTTATTGATTTTGTATTAAATGGTTTACTTTTGGTTAATTAGATTATTTAATTATCAATTTTATCGAGAGTGCGAGGCAGCAGTGTGCTGGTGAGAGAGTGCCCACAAGCTTCTCTAATTGGCTGTGATTTGTGACCGATATTGTTGTGTCTGGTGTGGGCAGACAAATGGCATCATGTCTGCTTTGGACACTATTAGACAGGCTATCCATCTATCCTGAGTGTTTCCTCTGGCTTCAGCTTCTTTACCATCTGTGACCTGATGTAGGACAAAGAGCTTGGAGAATGGAGACATGATTGGGTTTGTCTGTATCAATTCTACTTCATCAAGTATAATTACAATTTATTTGTTAGGTTGTGTTTGTGTGTGTGTGGTTCAGGTGTTTCGCATGTTGTGAAAATATAAATGTTACTGTAAGGATGCTTGATTTTTTTTTTGTATTATTATTATTATTATTTTGAAACATGATTGGACAGTATTTCATTCTCATCAAATGTTTGTTTGTTTGTTTGTGTACTTTTTTTCCAGCTCAAAATGGAATTTTTTCAAAAATAGTTTTTTTTTTCGTCCATTTTGAAAGAATCTTTTGTATGACTCGAAAACAATGCGGCCTCAGGGAGTGAATCGTTCATTTGAGCATGCGCACATTTGTGCAGGTGGAGTAGAATATTATTTCCTTTTTCGAGTCTTTTATCGTGTTTGAGTCATTTGTTTATCACGTGAAAGGCAGAAACCAATTATATGTAGTCAAAGCTGGAAAAAGATTTAATCCATTTATTTCTCCAGTCCTCGGTTTGAGTCATTCTTTCATCACATGAAAGACAGAAGCCTATCATATGCATTTAGAGCTGGAAAAAGATTTGATGTTCATCTCTTGAGTCCTTGGTTTGAGTCGTTCGTTCATCACACGAATGACAGAAACCAATCATATGCATTTAGTGCCAGAATAAGATTTGATCCGTTTATTTCTTGAGTCCTTGGGTTTGAGTCATCTTTCTTTACACACTGTCATGTGATGAACGAACAACTCAAAAACCAGAAGACTCGAAAGGTGAACTAATCATGGCTCCTTTCAGCTTAGACTGTGTCCATTGGTTAAGCTTATATGGGACTGTCTGTTTGACGTGAATGAATCACTCAAATTTGAAGGTGAGCTGACATAATCATAGACAAAAGAGCAGGTGAACAATAAATGATTATTTTTTCTTTTTTATAGCATTCTAGTCATGACTTGTTTGTAGTGTGATCAACGTTTGGTGTAATTGTAGATGAGCTTGAAAGCAACTCGTAACATTTTAATAATATTTTAGGCACTGAACGTAAGGAATGAAATGACTCAAAATAAATTGTATTCACTTCACTAAACGAGACTCAAAGGTCCGAGTCAGTACAATGATTCGAACTTCCCATCACTAATGTATTTTAATGTGGGTTTTTGTTTAATTTACGGTTTGAGGATAGTAACATTTTTACATTGTAAAACAATGTGAAATTTATTGAAGTACAAAGTAAACAATACTAAATTGTTTATCTAAAAAAAAAAAAGGGTTTCAGTAAGGGGTAGGTTTGGATTGATGGTTGTTAAGTCATTATGAAAGCAACAGAATGTTGTGCCCACAAAATGTGTGTCTCTTTTGGATGTCTGCTAATAAGTCGTATCAAAACTTGCACAATTCAGAGGACTCTTGCTTATTAGTCATCTTTTATTTTTAATCTGGTTTCAAAGACAAAAGAGTAGATGATGGACTGACAACTGAGGGAGAGATGGATGGTAAGATATGCAAACTCATCCTACATGTTATAACGTACATAACAATGTACAACATGAAGAGATCTCCATCAGAGTGGTTAGTTCTGTCATCCGATGTGGCAGACTGGGATGCTTTGCTCGGCTAAAACGATGCATGTTAATGTCAGCTCTATAAGGTCTGACTGAAGAAGCCCTTTTGGCATGACAACATTTTTATCACCTCTATTATCTCTCGCCTTCTCAGCTCTGCATGTGTTCCCGCTGATGAGACGGCTCCCGCTGTGAGCTTTAGTGTGCGCGAGTGTGTGGAGCTTATTAATTGATGCATGACGATGATCAGAGATGTGAGAAGAGGATGTCAATCAGACTGAATTATTAACTTTCGCTGGTGGAGCTCGATTTCTGCGGGATTGGATTCTTCTCAGACAGATTGCAGGAATAATTAAGAGCACCGTTAATAGAGTGAGAAGCTGTGTGTATAAGGGCTGCACAATATATCGTTTCAGCATAGATATCGCAATGTGCACATCCGCAATAATTACATCGCAAGATATGCAACGTTGAGTCTGGATTATAGTTGACCAGTAGCCACAGAATTGTATTGAATTACTCTATTTATACTAAATGTATACAATTTATGTTAAAAACATAACTAAAATTTTTTGTCTTGTTTCTAAACTAAATATCTTCATTTCAAAGCGAAAAAAGATAATTTTATTTTCCTCACCAACAGATCATTTCACTTTTTTTAAGGAAAAACTAATGACTTTGACTTATTTCTTCTCAGGTTAAAAACAAAACAATATTTTCACTTGATCTAAGATTTATTTGATATTTGGACAAGAAACAAGACAAAACTAAATTTAAAAAGTTTTTATTGCATTGTGATTATTCAATTTCTATACCAGAATAGTCCTAGGCTATACCCAGAAAAGCATAAAATAGAGCTATTTAAACCATCTTGTGATTTATTTTGCTATATTTATGGCAGAAAAATAAAATATTGCAATATCAAAATTTTCCAATATCGTGCAGCCCTTGTGTGTATGAATGTGTGCCTTAAAAATGGCTATCATTTGCATTTCTACTTCCTTTTCTCACACTTTCTTGTTGATGCTAGAAGGGATGCTGTGGCCAGAAGTTAATTAGAATTATTTATATTATTATATATTATTTATAATATTTATATTATTATTTATTATTTACATTGTTTATTAAATTAGCCATTAATTGTATTTTATTATGTCTACCTCTACCCCAACACTAAACTCAACCATCACAGCAATGTAAAAACAGTAATTATACAGACTATTATTCATACTATTTATTAAATTACCCATTAATTGTATTTTATTAACGTCTAGCCCTATCCCATCTCTAAACCCAACCACCACAGTAATGTAAAAACTGTAATTATAATTATTTATTAAATTACCCATTAATTGTATTTTATTAATGCCAACCCCTACCCTAACCCTAAACCCAACCATCACATTAATGTAAAAACAGTAATTATACAGAGTATTAGTCTAAAATTATGCCATATTAATGGGAGTATTCGCAGCTGTATCCCATCTAGACTTTACCATACTTTCTCTCTGTGTTTCTGTGTTTGTTTACACTGCCATTTTATGTGTTTACATTTCCATGACTTTGTAAACAGTCTCAGCCAAGGACAGTTATGAAGCTCCTCCCACTGTTTGTTTGTTTTTGTTCATTTTTTTGTTGAATGCTTGATTGAGTTTACATCTAGAGCCTCTCTGACATCAGCGATGATGTTAAGCACAAATAAGTGCAACTGTATGTAAACGCATTGACCCTAGTGTACTTTAGGGCACGATGGGATATTTCTGATCATGGCCTGGAAGTCTCTGTGTCACCATGGCAACTGTGTGTCAGGGTGGAGGAACTCAGCGGAGATGCATTCATCATGTCAGACTCCAGCTATCTGGGTCATCTCCACATATAACTCAGTGTGACACACAAGCCATGTGAAGGGAACTTTTGACAGCACTGACTCATGTATTAGTCAATGTCTGATGTCCTTTCAGTCTGCTGTGCTTTTTTTAAACGTGTGTGTGTGTGTATGTGTGTGTGTGTATGTGTGTGTGTGTGTGTGTGTGTGTGTGTGTGTGTGTGTTTAGTTTATGTACAGTAGCGGTTACCACACACTTAAGCTTACAGTGACTATTTTTTAGGGATGCACCGATATGTCATTTTAGGCCAATACTAATGGCTCTTTAGATTTTGACGCTGATATATTATGCTATAAATATTCATATTAATTTTACACTTTGTTTCTGCATGATTTCAAACACATACAGTGAACATCAGATTTTATTTTAAAAACTTAACTTTTAAAGTTTGAACTGATCTCAGAACTTTATTAACTTTAATAAACAGCCAGAAGAAATAATAAATACTGTAATTTCTTGGCCTAACAATATCAGCCTAATTTTGCATCCCTTTTCTGTAAGAAAATATAATAAACCTACTATGTGTGTGTGTTTGTGTGTATAATATATATATATATATATATATATATATATATATATACAAAATAAATCTCCGTAGAGTAACTAATTTTAAATTAGCTTAAATGTTACTCTAAACCCTTGTTTCAGTTAGTACTGTGTATGTGGAACTATGAATATGTTACAAATGAGTTATTAAATTTATTATTTTTAGAAATGTGTTGAAAAAAATCTTCTCTCCGTTAAACAGAAATTGGGGAAAAATAAACAGGGGGGGCTAGACATTTTTCAGGGGATAAATCTTCAGGAGGGCTACAAAATCTTCAACTGAACATTACACAACTAAATTAATAAACTACCATTTTTACACTACCCCTTTTCACACTATGGCCTGTATGCTAAAATATTGTAATAAATCAAAAATAGCTGATAAATATTGGCAGCTGATGCATCTGTGCATCTCTAGACTTAAGCTCAAGGGCTCAAGACAAATTCATGATGAGTGTACATTTTTTTATCATGAACTAATACCATATGTTGCCTGCATGCAGCTGTGATTCATTTGGCCTATAGCTGTACTGTCAAACAGGCAAGGCTAAATTTGTCTTAGAATAAGTCAGATCTGCCACCTGCAAAACTAACTCTGGCACCTATTTTAGTCAATCTCCCACACACAACTGATTTATGCTATGACTTGTACGCATTCTTTGTGAAATATAAAGCATGTTTAAGAGTATAACTATGAGTTATGCAATTGCATTTTGAATTCACAGAACAGAAAGTCTACCTGACTTCATGCAATCATTTACATTAACACATTTATTTTGCACTTTTGGACCCAATCTTTACCACAGAATGTCACAAATGCCATAATGCAAATGACCATAATCAACAATATGGTCTTCTCTGTTTGCAGTGTGAGCAGCTTGATTTTGATCTTAGCAATACCTTTTTTTAAACTTATTTTTTATTACTGCATCATCATCTTGCAACACATAAGTACACATTACACAGATACACAGTACGTACTTTTGCAGCACCATTGCATTTTGCAGTACACAAATTAAGATCAATAAAAACATCAAACCCCCTGAACATATAGCAGCAGCTTCAGATGGATTCAGATTATTGTAAAACACTCACAGAACCAACCAGGCAATCTCTTTAGGGAGAGAAAGGAAAAAAAAGGGGGCAATTATAAATGTCTTTCTCATATCGCGACCAGATTTTTCATTAAAGGTTGTCATGAGTAATGTCATTTCAATGTGAGTGACATGTTTAATCTTTACTAATTTATTTGTTTTCCTTTGGCTTAGTTTGTATTTCAGAGGTCGCCACAGTGCAATGAACCGGCTGCATGATTAAGATAAAAAAAATCATGATTTGCAATTTAAAAAGCGATTTGCTATAATTTTATAAAAGATCTACAGGTTTGATGTGGTTTTTAATAGCACCCCTAAGAAAGACCAAGCAGACACAGAGTACATTACACTATGCTACTGTTTATTTAAAACCACTTTTAAAACCAATAAAGTTGTCAATTGTCATGACAAATTAAGAAAATAACAACAGTATTTAAAATTAAATTAAATTAATTATATATAAAATATTTTATATAGATATATAAAACCTTTAAATTTAAATTGTTTTACATTTTTCATATTGATTTCATGACATTCATCATACATTGACAATGCTTTCCATACATAACTTTAGATTTTACTTCACAGAACAATAATTATTGTATTAAAATATATAATTTATAAATATATTTATATATTATTTGTTGTATAATTTTACCCTTTTATACAGCAGTCAGATAAATAAATTGTTCTTTTAATTTTACCTGCTCAAAGAAAACTCTCTTTGAATGTATCAAATAAAACTCAAGGACATGCACAGAACAACACGAGCATTTATAGCAAATGAATGAATGTAAATATTATCCCGCTTGCTTTTTGAGCGTTGTCGAGGGAGTTCATAAACACCTGTGATTGTTCATTGTGTCATGAACAGAAAGGGCTGCGATTGTCTGTTAGGGTGGATCTGGCGTTATTCACTGATGAGTAACGCGGGTACAGATAAACGGCCTTGGTTACAGTCTATAGGCATAATAATGCACGGTTATCAAAGCTCATCTGTGATAGACTCAGTGAAAAAACTTGCTTTGCAGAGTAACACTCGTGTGTGGGGATCCACAAGTATCGCTGTAGCAGCCGAGAGAAAACGAAACGTTACCTCATGCAAGCAGAGAGAGAGAGAGCTTGCAGCTTTCATTTTCTCCATAGTAGTGAAATAGGGGCTTGTGTGTTCTGCTGTAATAGTTGTCTGCTTTTTAAGTAAGGTTAGTTAGTAGGATCATTTTAATTACTCGTGCTCGCCTCCCTCATCATAGTAGTAATCCATATAATCGCCGCTTTTGTGATTTGAAAATCGATTTTGGTTTAAAATAGGTTAATCATGCAAGCTTACCCACAATTCCAGCATATGTTTTTCCGCAGCGGATGCCTTTCCAGCTGCAACCCAGTACTGGGAAATGCCCATACTGTACATACTCATTCCCACACACACACACACACACACACACACACTACAGCCAATTTAGTGTATTCTATTCTCCTGTACTGCGTGTCTTTGGGCTGTGGGAAAAACCAGAACACCCTGAGGAAACCCACGCCAACACAAGGAGAACATACAAACTCCACACAGAAATGCCAACTGGGACTTGAAACAGCGACCTTCTTGCTGTGAGGTGACAGTGCTAACCACTGAGCCAGCGTGCCGCCCACAGTCTTTAAATTCAATGAATTTTATTTAATTTAAATGCAAAATATGGCTGAGAGGCATGCTAAACAAGAAGTGAATCTCTTCCAGTGCACATTTTTTAGAACATTTTATTTGTGTGTGCGTGTGATTAGAGGGGGAGAGATGAGAAAGGAGATGATGGACAGAAAGTGCACCTAAAACCATTTTGATCGCTGAAGATGTATGTGCGTGCGTCTGTTTGTGTTTCACAGTTGCTCATTTGAAGCAGAGGAACTCTGTGTTTTCAAAGCTGGACTGAGCTCAGTGCATAAACAGAGAAGATAAGTTATGGTACATCTGACAGATCAGTGTAGTGGTCAGTGTGAGCAGAAGATGATCTGTCCTTTCCTCCCTCTCTCTCTGTGTGAACTTCACTGCACGACTGTCCATTCAGAAGTGCAGCAGAAGAGTGTCCATCTGTCAGCACCTCACGGCCTGACGCTCTCTGCCAAGTGCCCTACTTTACACTGAAAGAGAAGAGAAGTGAAGGAGAGAAGAGGAAGGGTTTTGTCAGTTCATTTAGAGTCTGTGTGTGTTTACGTTTATTAATAGCCACTTTGTGCAACAGCGTGTTTGTGTAATGTATGTGTGTGTGAACTAGCTCAAGAGATTTGTATGTTTGATATGTGTAGTAGGTAGAGGTTTTAAATATGTAGATACACATGCTATAGACTGCAGTGGTGTGTCTTTTCCTCAACAGCAGAGAAAGAGAGAGAGATGGAGTGAAGCTTATAAAGGAAGGCAGTTGTGAAGAGCAGACACTCCATGTTAATCTGGCAGTGTGGAACAGGAATGCAGGGTGATGTCAAAGCAGTACTGCTCTTCAGCTACAATCCTGACTTGCATGGTATGCTTGGTAAAATCAGAAATAAGCTGCAGCTCAGAATGTGTTTCATGCTGACCTGGGTTGCATTTTCTTTGGGGAAAATGTAAGTAAGAACTAATCTTATGAGTAATATAATTGCAGTGTTAAATAATTGTGAGGAATTTTGTTCTGTTATAAAATGTAGTTTTTTTTCCTGTGATAGTAAATTATTGAAACCATGAAACCATTTTTCAGGTATTAGTAGGCAATTTACATTTATTTAGACCAATTACGTATATTTTTTGTTTGGCTATTCTTCCACTGGGCGATTAACCCTGTATGGCAGAGAAGGCCAAAGTTGGCCCATGGTAACTTTTGATTTGGTCTTCCATCCCATCTGAGAAGAGAGGGAGAAGTTTGAGGCGAATGCCTTTTACAGAGATTGGCATTTGTAATTTACAGTAACCTTTTGTTTGTTTCTTTCTTTCATTGTTGATCTGCAAAAAAACAAACTTAAATTAAATGTTTGAATTAAATGTTATCCTAAATCAGATTTTTAAAAATGTAAATACTGTCACTGGAAGATAGAGGACAATGCACAAGACATTGATGAGCAAATCAATAAAATGTTCAATATAGGATGTAAAAGATTATTATTACGATTATTAATACGATTCAATTATTTTTTCTATTTATTTTTTTATCTTAATAAATTAGCAAATTACCATGGCAACTTTAATGTAAAAGTTTGATATATTTACCTTTAGCTCACCATAAGATAAAGTTTGGGCACTCCTGCTCTATGAAACGGTGTTGCCGTCAGATAACGAACCACTTTTTTTGGGCTCGCACAACACTACTTTATTAGTTTTTTAAGTAACTAAAACATTAAAAGTCAGATAACAAGTTGGTGGCCAATGAAATTTGGGGTGGGTGTGGTTTTGACCTTTCTTCTGGGGGCAGAAGAGCCCTTTATGGGCAAGTTGAGCACACTGCTATCATAATGCAAGAGAAATTTCACTTTTTAACATGTTTAAATTTATATTTCTTTGTAAAATATACATGAAATATATATTTTTTTCCTAAACCGAAAATTCATGCCACAGAGGGTTAAAAACAATATTTATTATTATTATTATTATTATTATTTATTATTATTATTATTATTATTATTATTATTATTATTTACTATAACTAATAATGATATTTATCAAAAATATAGTTTCCCTTGTAAAAAGATAACATGTTAAGTCAATGTTCAATATAATAAGTACAATATAAGCAAAGGCGGCGCAGTGGCACAATGGATAGCGCTGTCGCCTCACAGCAAGAGGGTTGCTGCGAACTTAGGCTGGGTCAGTTGGCGTTTCTGTGTGGAGTTTGCATGTTCTGCATCAGTGTCCGCGTGGGTTTCTTCCGGGTGCTCCAGTTTCCCCCACAAGACCAAAGACAAGCGCTATAGGTGAATTGGGTAAGCTAAATTGTCTGTAGTGCATGAGTGTAAATTAGAGTGTATGGGTGTTTCCCAGTGATGGGTTGCAGCTGGAAGTGCATCCGCTAAGTAAAACATGATAAGTTGATAAGTTGACGGTTTATTCTGCTGTGGCGACCCCTGATTAATAAAGGGACTAAGCCAAAAAGATAATGAATGAATAAATATAAGCAAAACTACTCTCTGCTGCTCATTTGAGTTTGTTTTCATGACAAAAGGTTTCAAATTGACAGAAGCTCAAAAGACAAACACTTAAATTAACAGGTACTGTATGTTGGACTTGAAGTGGTGCTTTGCAGACTAATTTCTCTTGGTGTATGACAAAACAAAAGCACATGTAGTAGTCTGCATTCTAATTGTTTTTGCAGTTTTTTGATGTCATACACTGATCACTTTAAGTGGCCTTGCTTCACGTCCAGCACACCTCATGACTCTCTGATTTACTGTAAAGTCAGGTGAAAGGCTTTAATAAGAATGCTCTCAACAACACTGACCAACACTGTGCTAAATATTATGATATATGCTATCTAAATGTATGGTGCTATTGATTTACTACACTCAATTTACGTATGTATAATCCTCATAGTCAAGGAAAAAGAAACCAGTTTCATTATTGGATGTCACCCATTGCAGGAACCAAGAAGGTTAGCAGTCATTTTAAACCTATTCAATGTAAGTTTAAAAATATTCATTATAAATATTGTACCTCACATTTTATACAAGGATTTTTTTATTAATTATTTTGACAAAGTATCAGTAAAAAAATTAACTATCCAGTTTCTACAACATTATTTTAGAGGAAACAATTTACATCAACTAATATAAACATTAATGATAATATGAACAACGATATCAACTAATGTGGAATTTTTATCATGCCCAGCTCAGCTCTAAAGGCTATCCACATATTGCAATGAAAAGAAAGTCACTTCAATCAGACTCCAGTATGAACTGATCACAGTCTGACCAGCATGTGCAAAAGAACACTACCAAGACCACACACAGCACGCTGGTATACAGAAGTAAACATAGAGGCCACTTAAGTCAATGTTTATGTTTAGTTTTATATGGGGATGTGCCATGCAAACCAACAAATATGTATGCAGGCAATAATGGGGATAAAGAGGAACATGAGGAGAAAGAATGGAATGTTTTAAATTATTTATGGTATAACTGAATCGCAGCAAGTGACCAAACAGCTACTGATTTGTGCATTTTGTGGACTGAGATCTGCCATTGCACAATTATGGAAAATGAAGACCTATAGTATGATGTAAAAGTGGCATGAACGAAATGACTGTTCAGAAGACATGGGACATTGCATATGGTAGTGGACCAAATCGTAATAGAAAAGATCAGATTACATGTGGTTTGTGCTGATCAGCTTCATGTTGTCATGGAAAAAAAAAAGCTTCCTGTAGTCTAAATGCAGTGTTTGGTTATTAGAAGGTTAATAAAGCATTCAAACTAAATAGAAACCTATTGTAACATTAAAAATGTTTTGCTGACCAAATGGACTGAATATGTAGGGTTACTTTTACTTCAGATTTTGTAGAAGCATACCAAAATTGCTACATTCTTGGTTTTAATCTGCAAAGTGTGCATTTTCTAATTTAATAATCAGTCAATTTTCTCTCACAGTCTCCTCTTTAGACTATGAACACAGATTTAATATTATTTAGTATATAGTTTGACTATTAGGTGTATATTTGAACTTCCCTGAATTGTGTAAATTGTGTTATTAATATTGTTAACATTATTATTTTATCATTATTGTTATTATTTACTTTATTTAATTTTATACATTGGGTTTTATTACTTTAGATATATTATATAAAAAAACTGAAATGATTGGCAGTGAAAAAAGTTTTGCTACCTCCAAACTTTTGAAGATCAGTGTAGATGAATCAATTGCTGATACTGTATTTGCTATTAAATGGCCTATTTCAAATAAATTATAAATGCTTGACAGAATGGAAACACAAAATTTTGTTAAATAGTTGATTAAACTATATAGTTAGTACAACTAAACAGTTAATCAAACTTCAGTAAATAAAATAGTTTGACTAACTGTATTGATTCTTGCAGGGGAAGAACTATTTCCTTCTATAGGTAGGCTCTTGTTTCTATAGGACAGGCAGGCGGCCCCATACAGCAGCCGAAGCGAGTGGGGGCGTAGAAGCACAGTGCTGGGAGACGCTCGGAAAAAGTTACCTGCTAGGTCACAATTCATTTTCACCGAGAGGGGTGGAACGGATCGTGGGCGCAACGCTGTGAAAAAATGGCGCAGTTGAGTGTGAGAAATGGAGTTTGTGTCTCACTGTATGTGTGGGCATCCCAGAGAACACTGCCGACATCACTTAAATCATGATCTTGTGCTGCTTTTAACTTGGAGACCTGTGCACAGGCCCTGCTCAATAATTATTTTATTTATTTATCTTTTTCATTTTGTGAATTATTTATTGAGGCATTTACATTTACTGCTTTGTAAATCTTAAAGTACAAATACAATCAAAACTGATAAGCTTGCATTGCTAGTTTTTGTGGTGAACAATTCATCTATGCATCTATGTCATAAAGAAAAGAAAATGTTTGCCCTTATCTATCTAATCGAAAATTTAAATCTGAAAATGCACTTCCTGTTTGTTTTCAGTTATATTCTCAGATTGTGTCTCTCTTATGTATTAACCACGTCCCTCCAAATGTCAATTTGACAGCGCTATGACAACAAACAGAAATGGTGAGCAGGAGGTGTCTGTTAGGTGGTAATATCTCTCCTGAAACTATTTTCCCCATTTTTCTGAATAAAGTGCTTATTTTACAACATCCAATCAGCTCGCAGTAGAAAAAAAAAAAAACACCCCCTGTTTTCTCATGATAATTCTCTTTCTCTAACAACTGTGTTACAAAAACGGGGGGAAAAAAAACGCTTGCAGCTTTTGGTTCATGTGGGCCATTACATGAAAAATCAAATTTGATATTCTGTCATTTAAGGGGTCTTTGTACCAATAAAGAATCTTGTTTCATAGATTAAAACACCCTCCAGACCAGAATTTCGTTAATCAAGGTTTATGATAATGAGGGATCTTTGATGTCACCAGGGCAAATATATTTGCGGATGACTGCCTACAGAGCAAGTCATCAATAAATAGTTTGAATCATGGGTCTTAAACTCGATTCCTGGAGGGCTGCACCTCTGCAGAGTTTAGCTCCAACCACCTCCAACTCAGTTGGATCAGCTGTGTTTGAGTAGGGTTGGAGCAAAACTGTGCAGAGCTGTGGCCCTCCAGGAATCGAATTTGAGACCCATGATTTGAATCATCTCATAAGCCTCACCCACTGACGTTCAGTTGCTTTACAGCTTACATTCTTAAAAAAAGGCTGGGTTGTTGTAACAGTGGGTCAAATATGGACAAACCCAATTGTTGGGTAAAAAAAAAAAAATTATAATTTTAGTTTAATTAAAAAAATTGAACAATTTCAGTATTGTGTTTGTCCATATTTGACCCAATATTGGTATATGACAACTCAACATTTTTTAGAGTGCTTACACTTAATGAGTGTCAAAAGCAAATATAAACAATTATAATCAGTGGAACTTTCTATAAAACCGCAGTATAGAGTATCTGACGTTCTTTTTGCACTTTGCTGATAAACCAGGCAAACGAAAAAGTGAAATACAAGAAGTTTCTCTCGTATAAATAGCTCATTTTCACATCTGTGCAGTTCAGAAGTATCCCTGCGTCATGAACAACTGAAGTTTTTTAATGGTATTGGAGGATTATACTTTTTTTCATCTGACTACAGATTGCTTTGTAAATGAGTCACAGTGTAATGGAGAGATCGCAAAGAAACTGATGAAGCAGCAGATGTTGACCGAAGAAGCAGCCTGTCAGCTGTGTTGGATTTGACAGCAGCAGTGTTTCAAACTGCAAGTAAATGCTTTGTCTGTACAGTAAGTAGTTGTCAAACCTCTTGTGCACAGGCCGAAGATAGTGTGTCCCGGTGCAATAACAGTAGCCAATCAAAAATGTCTAATCTATGAGCTAACTGATGTAGTAAATGATTGTTCACCATTATGTCCCAACACAAATCAATTAAGTTGATTAAGTAGATTGAACATAAAACAATTAAGATGTCCCCCAAAATACTCAAGAAATGTGTTGTTTCAGCTCATTTTAAATAAGTAGTTTGAACAAGTTTTAACTGTAGTTTTGATTTTTGAGTGTATTTTTATGTTTACAGCGTGTAGGTGTGTGTGTGTGTGTGTGTGAAAGTTATTGAGACTGAGGTTAGAGTTCAGGCTGTTTGTCTGATTTTCTTGTCTCTTCACAATCATTTATTTGATTGAAGTGATTGAATATCTTGCACTTAAGAGGACATTGAATCTTAATTACTGAGCATCCATATTCTTTCCATGCGTTTCTGCAGAAAATCTTTATTATGAATTGAGTGACCAAAACTTGTGTACTAAAATTGATTATACATTTAAAAATTGCAACAACGAAAACCATGGATATAGAAAATATAGGCATTTATAGTTTATATGATTAAAATATCTATTTCATGATGAGATTTTTACTATAAAACTAATAGTTATACTGAAATGTATATTTCGTCTTAAGTTGCACAACGTTCTAAATCATTCAGCTTTGTGTAATAGAAAGGTACAATGTATAATGTGAAAATGTTCCTGTATTGATTTACTCTAATTTGAAGTAACTGTCTAATACTATTATGTTTATCTAATATTATTAGTCTATCTAATATATTATTTCAGTAGAAGGAAATGCTTTACTAGGGTTTATTGATAGCATATTTACTCTCATTAGCGGCAAAAGGCCCCATGTAGGCCAATTTGGCATCGTACAATGTTTAATGTGAAACATTGCGATAGACGATGACATCGTCGTCGTAGACAGTGGTGAAATAATTGTTTATGAATAATTATTTAATTCATAACGAATGAATTATTTGTAGCCTACCGTTTGTCAACTACTTGACCCGCATAGTCTTTGTTTTACCCATAACCAAATCATAAATAAATAAAGATAAATTACCATCTGTCACTTTTTCTGCGGTACTCTGGCATGAATAGGCAGAATGATCTGTGTCATTATAATGGCGTGGACAAACTTGGTTGGTAAAAAAGGTGCACAACCAACAAGAACCAAGCAACAGTATCTGAGGTTTTCGCTAAAATTACTAAGTACAAGCCTGATAGCGAAAGATTGAAGCAGTGTACTGATGCTGTGACACATTACCTGGTAGATTCAAAAGACTAAAGAGTCGTTAGATAGAGACAAGATTAATTAAATATCACATTTAACAACTATAATGAGACGTGATCCAGCGCTACATCCTTGATAAACTGTCTGATGTGCACTGCTCTCTGGGGTTTTGTGCTCAAGACTGCTGGAGTTCAGACACATGTGTACGCTGCAGCGCATGACAGTTTGTGTGTGTATAGTATGGAAGGAGGGCTTTTTTTTTTTAGAAATGTTAGATGAAACACCAGTGTAGATGTGGCCATTTTATGCCATTTTAAAACAAAAAGTAGTGTAAACGGGGCCTAAGTGTGTATTTTCGCAAGCGCGTTGCTGCGACGGAGCGGAGTATCTTGATGACGGCTCAGCATTGTGATGTCTATTGGCCATCGGCAATGGACGATGGCATTGTCTATTGACCCAACTCTATCATGTACTGTAAATAACATCCGTGACACACATCCTAGTTTGATGTAAAGGGTGTAGATGAGTTTAAAGCCGTCTGCACACAGTCTTTTTGTGTTGTGTGTTTGAGCACACCTGTGTTGATTTAAGCAGAATGTAAGAAGAGGCATACAGTATGCAATGCTTTTTCTGCCTGTCCAACAGGTTCCTCTGTATATGAATAAATGCCTTCTCCTGCTGATGTGTTTCAGCCTAGTGTAAATATCAGTGCCATCGAATCAAATGTCATGTTTGGAAATGCTGTAATTACAGCTGCTCTAATCATTAACAGAAATCACTAGTGTTTGGACAGTTTGATTTCAAGCCAATCAATATTCCTCTCTCTTTCTCCCCCATTACTGGTTCTCTGAACAGCTAAATCATCCGTCATAGGTAAGTATACATGTCTGTTTGAAAGCATCTGTTCTGCTGACACAGCCTGTGTGCAGTAAAAGGGGGATCTTGTATCCTGTGTGTGTTTGGTACATCAGGAGTAAAGTGCCTGCCCTCATTATTCATTTTCATTCCACTTGTTCTTTCTCCCACAGGGTTTGCACAATGTCAAATATTCAGTAGTTGACACCAATAGCAGTGACATTTCACAAATTTTTTTTTACAATGGTTCCTTGTTAATCGCAGGAGTTACGTTCTAAAAATAAACAGCAATTATGTATTTTTTGCAATTATTATAGATGTAAGGCTGTAAAACCCCTCACTACACTATTTTCTCAGACAGGAATTAACACTTTTACACTTCTCTCTCTTGTTTAAACACTTGTGTAACTTCAACCTTTCTTTAGCATGTCCAGAGGTAAAAATTTTTCTGCGAGGGTCAGCATCTTTCTCTGTCTTTTGGGTGCTACCATGGGTGCCTTTGACAGTGCAGAATGTTTCATCGACATTATAGGGTTTGTTCAGGAGTACACTTGCAAACATATAGTAGAGCACTTCAGAGTCACACTGCTAACAATCAAATATTTATGTCAATTTGGCAAGCTGAACGTATTTTGTAGTGTACAGGAGACACGGCATGGAGAAGATTGATTGACAATAGCCTACAGCCAATCAGGAAGCAGAACACAATGTGCTGTAAAAAAAAAAGCATGTCAAACTGCTCAAAGCAAAATCTGCGAAACTGCAAAACCGTGAAAGGTAAACCATGTTATGGCAGCTGACCACTGTACTACTAAATAGTCTTACATTTATTCTTAAATATGCAATATTATAAATAAATACATGGTATTGTTGTAAAACAGTTGCTCTTAAACTTTATTTAAACCTGTAAAGATATTGATATTTTTATTAATCAATTAAAGCAATTAAAAAGCAAAGACATTTATAATGGTATACAAGTGATGGCTTTCAATTAATTGCTTTTCTTCTTGAACCTTGGCTTGTACCAAAAGGACCACCACATCATCTTTTGAATTTTGTCTTTGTATATGTATTTGTTATATATTACATATATAGTATATGTATTTATTAAAAAGCTTGCCAAGACCAGCATTTTTTTAAATCAAGGTGCACTTTTAAAGGTGAAAACTGGAGTGGTACCTTTTTAAAAGGTTTTAAAAGGCTTTTAAGCTAGTGATGTGGACCTGAAAGGTAAAGAAATTTACTTTTTGAAAAAGTTACTAGCCCAGTAATAGCTTTTGTATCTTTTTTTGAGAATGTGTTAGGCTATATCACAGTGAAGTGTGAGTACTCTTTACATGCAAGCATATCAGCTAAGTACCAAACTACTGGTATTTTTGACATCACTTCTCTTCCACTGGGAATAGCAGCCATCTGCCACTGAAGCAGCCTCTGATCCTGCTCCCCATTAACACGCACACGCACACGCACACACACGCACACACACGCACACATACACACACATACGCACACATACGCACAAAATTATAATTTATATATTATTTATTTATATTTTTATTTCTCTGTGTGTGGGGTGTCCCTTTTAGAATATATTTCCAAAGTCCCTTTCAAGGAAAGTCTGTTTACTCTGTGACCATATTTGCAACACCTCCTGAGAGTTCATTGAAGACCAAGTCCTATATAAAGGAATGGGGCATCAAAATCTAACATAACCCAGCCCATTGCATTTTTTACTTAAGCTTCAATAGTTACATTTAAAACATGTTATATCAGGCTACTGCACATGAGAAAAAATTGGCACATCTTGTATGATGCCAATATCATTTACATATTCACTGGTAAGCAGAGGACACGGTTACAAAAGCTGAAAGAACAGAGACAAAACTAAAGGAAGACACAGGAAACACTACCGTATGTGATGTGGGTGTGAATGTGATGCAATATCTTTTCTTCAGTCAAAAACAATGCAGGCACTCAGTGGTCTTCAGATGACAAATAAAGCAAAGTTGAATCGGTCTAAACTGCTATTTGAACACTTAGAAGCATATACTGTATGAATATCTTTCTACAGTATATCTGCAATTGACTTCACTGGATGATTTTGGTGAACTAGGACAATACAACAAGACAACGGTTTGTACCACATAAAAATCCGCATGAAAAAAGGAAACCCAGGGGCATTGGTGTTTGCTAAAATGAAGTTAAGTATTGTTATAATTTAAAAACAGCTTATATTGAGGTAATGTTTAATATTTTCACCTGTAAAAGGTTACCACAATACTTTTATTGTTTCAAAAAAATGTGATACATATATACTGTATTAGTAACCAAATAAAATACCAACCAAAGAATACCCACCCTATCCCAATGAGCCATAAAAATATATACACATGCAAAAATAAATAAATAAATAATAATAGTAATAAAATAATGGTTGTAACATTTAAAAATATAAAAAATAAATGAAAAGGGCAATTTTAATAATAATAATTTAATAATTTATTTTCTTTATATATTGCGCTTTTTTGGACGCTCAAGGCACTTTACACATTTTTGAGGGGAATCTCCTCATCTACCACCAGTGTGCAGCATCCACCTGGATGACGCGACGGCAACCATATTGCGCCAGACTGCACAGCACACACCACCTGATTGGTGAAGAGGAGACAGAGTTCATGATGTACAGAGGCCAGTTTGCAAATTTGGCCAGGGTCGGTTAAACCCCTACTCTTTTTTTGAAGGACATCCTGGGATATTTAATGACCATAAAGAGTCAAAACCTCGGTTTAATGTCTCATCCAAAAGATGTGTTTTATAAAGTACATTAAAAAGACAATGACAGTTTAACACATATACATTCTAATGAAAGTAAAAAAATTTAAATAAGTCATAACAAACACAATGCACATATTAACACCTTTAAATATAACCTAACACACATATTAAATATTGTTAAACACTCACACAGTATGATCACATTTTTTGATGTTACTTTTGTTGTCTATTCTCATCTAAAAAACGAAGAAGTCCCAAATCTTGTAAAATATGTGCATTTTTGGTTTGGTTGAGCAAGTTAGTTTTTCCATTCCTATACAAGAAGACATTTCCTTAATTTAGAGTGGCAGAAATGGACCATCAATACTTCACCAGTAAATGGTAATCAGGCATTTCACATGCAATAGACACAGGTTTACAAACTTCTGTTCATGTTTTCAGAGATAAGGCAGGTGGAAAATGCCAAGTTACAGATTTTAGGGCAGACAGGGATTTATTTACCAATAGTTTCAGAGATTACACCTATTAATTCTTTCAAAAGGATTGCAAGTGCGCACATTGCCAAACACAATGGAATAAAGTGCCCTTATAATTCAAACATTTTATACAAATATGACCACATTGCTTTAGAAATCAAACTATTGGCTTTTGTTTTTACCAGTGCTGGCAATATTGACAAGGCAGATTTTTTTTTACTATGAGTGCTGATAGGTTAAACATTCCATGATGTGTGAATGTCAATGTATTGACGTGTCTGAGCTGTAAAATGTGAGATCTATGTATATGTCTATGGTAAAGGAGGCAGTTAGTAAGAGCTGTGCGAGTAGACCTCACTCATCTACCCTCAGGAGAGTAAATGATGCGCTAGTGAATGATGCTGGAGGCTGCCATCTTTACTGTCCTTGTCAGTATGTCTGTCTTCTAGGCGTAAATGTCATTTTGAATTCAGCTTGGAGTGAATGAGTAGACCCGGAGGAGAAGCGTGTTCAACAATTATGAGAAAAAAGAGATGGATAAAACAAACACTGTCTATTGTATTGACCTTTAAAAAATCTCATTAGCATCTCAAAGACAAAGTCTTGCCTGTTGTTTGTTATTTGTCAGATGGACTGAGTCTATTGAAGCAACCTGACAGAATCAGGAGGATCAATACTGTATCTGCCTGCAACCTTTCCTGAAGCAAGTTCAAAATCAGACCAGGATTAATATCAGCTTCACATTTGCTGCAAGCTCTTATTGGCTACCAGCAATCACAGCATGTCACAGTTAAAAACGGTCTGAGTCATTGTGATTTCTGATCTTACAACCGTTATGAAAGATGTGCACTATTATTAACAGCATGCTATTCTACATGGCAGGAGTTTCTCTATCTGCTTCTGTTTCTTTTCACATTAGACAGACAGGTGACTGAGGAGCTAAATAACACGTCTGTTTACAGGATCTTAAAGTCACAGTAAGCATTTTTCAAACAGTATGTGATGGCCATTGGTACATTGCTTTGGGCTTACTTAAGGACTTTCCATAAGGACTTTCAATAGACACAATGATTTTATGTCTTATAAACTGCGTATTCTCTCTCCTAATCTTATACTTAATCACCCTTAACAGAAAATGTGGTCACACTTTATTAGGTGGCCTTAAGTTAACTACTGTACTTGCAATAGCACATAATACATAAATGCAATACACTTGTTGTCTTCATAATGTATTGCATAAGACTTCAGGGTAGGATATGTGTAAGTCTATGGAAAGGTTTGGTGGTATGTGTAGGTTTAAAGGTGGGTTAAGTTGCAAGAGATGGTCAACAAAGTTATTATAAATTTACTGGGGTATATGCAGAAGGACTCAAAATCTGCGCATTTAAGGTCTGTTTTCTTTAAAAATCAATGATCTATAGTGCCTGATTGAGATACGATATAAAGTAAGTCTCATAATGTACAAGAAGCACCGCAATATATAACATTTTTTCCATGTGATGTCTTTAAAATATGAAAATGTATTTTACCCCAGTATTTTCAATTGGGTTTCTGCACTAGCCTGCTGATCCTGACAGACGCATGTGTGTAAACGCCTTTTCATCTCATTTTACACTTGATCAACTAAATAAATGCTGAAGTCTATTTAACTGGTTATATTTTAATTACATTACAACAATAATGCTGTAAAAGGAACCTTATGAAATTGAAAATAGTCACATTAACCGTTCACCAGAAGTTTAACGTTATGAGAAGAAACACTAGCTGTGCATATACCCTATTACAGAAATGAATTGCAGATGTAATTACATGCAGGTATTTAATCAAGCATAAGTACAATGTAAAAAAAAGTACATTGTCACAAATTATTAATTTCAGCTAAAGTACATATTAATTAAGGCCGCTTAATATATAGAGTTGGACCAAAAATATTTATAAAGAACATAATTAAAGGGAACCGTGTCCTCACTCAGAAATCATAATCCATTACTTCCTCAATCTTCACTTATTTCAAACTTGTTTCTTTCTTTCTTCTGTTCTGTTCTGACACAAAATTAGATATTCTGAAGAATGTTGGAAAAACAGCCATTGACTTCCTTTTTTTTCTATTATGGAAGTCAGTTGCTGCTTTTTTCTTGTTTTGTGTTCAGCAGATAAAATAAATTCATGAAAGTTTGTAAACAGGGGTCTCTTACTCAGTTCCTGGAAGGCCACACAGCCCTGTGGAGTTTAGTTCCAAACATGCTTCAACACACTAAAGAGGTTACCTGCAAGTTTCAAACAAGCCTGAAGGAGTCGATTGGTTGATTGGGTCAAAGCTAAACTGTGCAGTGCTGCGGCCCTCCATAAACTGAGTTTGAAAACCAGTGGTTTGAAACCTCGTAAATACTTAGAAAATGTAAATAAAAAAAATATCTACTACTTTGGGTAAACCAAATCTGTTTTCAGATAAATAATGGTTACTATTCATTCTTGTCAACTGTGTACAGTAGCTACACCCTGAACCAGACACACGCTGACATTAGACCTCCCTCCTAAAGTTGTTGGAAGAAGCAAAAAGCAGCTACGCTGCTTTAGAGGAAGTGTGTGTTTTCTTATTTACTATGGCATGTAGAGGCAGCAGAGAAAATCATAATGTCCTTTGCCAAAGAGCAGGGATTAGACATTATAGCTCAATCTGACTATTTGAAAATGTGTAGATATAATATATATTTAAATTAAAATATATGATTATATTTTATTTAAAAAAGCCTATGTAATCTGGAACAATAAGTAGACTGTAAAATAAAGTGTTCCCAAATATTAATGATGTTGGCTTAGGATGACTCTATTGATATTATTCTACTGTAATTAGAACTACCATTTCATGAAAGCAACAGATATCTTTGGTATGTTCACATTTTGATGATTATGAAAAAATACTGTATTGTTTTGGAATTCCAGATTTACTTTTTAAACTGTCAATATGATATGAGTCTTATTCTCAAGACATTATCCTGGTGCACGACACATTACATTGTGATTTGCTGCCATCTACTGGAGGATGTGTATACATGCATGTAGTGTTGAAATGTTATGCACTACTGTTTAAAAAAGATAAGATGAAGATTTCTATTGTATTTTAATTTTTGTTGCAAAAAATAAAAACAAAATACAGTTCAAACAGCAATGTTGCAAGATTATTACATTTTTAAAGGTATATAAATATCAGTCTTTGGTGTCAAATTTGTTCCAAGTATCATGCTTATTTAATTTGTTCTTATGAACATTCAAAAATAATTTTGTGCCGTGAAATGTCTTGTAACATATGACATCTGATTCAAGATTCTTGATTGTAAAGAGTTCAAATTAACAGCATCAATTTGATGTTTTATTTTTTGGGATTTACAAATTCTTAATTTGTCTATCGACAATTAAAGACATTACAAAGGTGTTAAATCAGTGTGCAAGTTCTGAAATTCATTAAGTCATTGCATTCAATGTTGCATAAACTGTCAAATCTGCTGAAATGTTTTGAGAAAGCTCAGCATCTACATCTGCAAAGGTACATTTCTCTTCCTAATAGGTAGGCCTGTCACGATATCTATTTATTGTTGTACGATATATTGCACCAAAATATATTGCGATAAACGATATTATTGTCATTTTAAGACCATTTTATGCCACTCATTATATAATGCCAGAATGACAGTATAATATCACAATGCAACTACACTCGTTCAAAAAACACACAATATTTTATTCTTAAGAATATTTAATTTAATTATAGTCATTTTAACAATTCAATAATTAGGCATTGGAATGAGAATGGAAAAACGCATATCCTAAATGAATAATAATTAGTGTTAACAAAAAAGTGCAAGGTGAAAGTAATATATCTGCTACCAGATCTATTTTTAGTTGTCAGTCATCCACATGAAAATATACTACGTATAGTAATTTATAGTAAATACTAAAGTGCTTTAATCATACTGACACCTCCAGTAGAGGTAGAGATGTTGCACAATCAGTTAAAATGTTGCTAGAATTGTTTTTATGTATGGGCGATATATATTACATCACTAATAATAATTGAATTGATGTCCATGTGTTGTGCGATAAGTCGATATGTTGATTATTGTGACAGGCCTACTAATAGGTCATTAACGGTACATATTATTACTTAAAAATGAAAATGTTTACCTCACAGTACCTTAAAGGTACAAAAGTGTACCCTAAAGATACAAATGTCCATCTGTTTGGTACAAAAGTGTACCTTTTGAAAAGCTACCACCCCAGTGACAGATTTTGTACCTTTATTTTTGAGAGTGTGGTAGTAATCATATGAAGGAGAGTTTGATATCTCTGTCTGATCATACAGGAACAGATTGATACCTGTTCTAATCTGTCATGTAGTTCTTGACACTTATTGTTAAGCCTGTAATTTCAGCTACTCACCAGCAGGTGCCTCTATTTGTCAGTGTCTTCCCCAGCCTGTGTGCTCATCAGTGTGTGTGTTTGCAAAAGGAGAACGGCTGTTAAGATAGAAAATGAAGATTGGGCTGTCAGCAGATATGACTGACAGCTGGCCTTAGGTAGTAGTTCCAGATTATTATCAGGCACCGATGTGCTCTGACACCCAGACAGAAGCAGCAACAGTTGCTATGGGAGAAGGCTAAGAGACCTATAAGAGGCTAAGAGACACACGACGACCAAAAAAAAAAAATAAAAAATACACCAACAGACGCTTGCTTGTGTTTCTTGTTTGCGTGGTGACTCACACTCCCTCTCGTTCCTCCCACAGCCGCACTCAGAGATGGAGGTCTGAATATATACTTCTTGTCTGGTTTATGAAATGCTAATCTAAAACCCATTCTGTCTGGAGCTATCAGGACTATCAGAAAAAAACACTGGGTCTAATTTGTGCCTGTTGAGAAGTTTAGCCTCAGAGACTCTGCCTGAGCTGCACCTTTACCGTATATGGCTGATGCAGACAGACACACACACACACACACACACACACACACGTGCATCTTAGTTCATCTAACGGCTCTTTGGTGCAGCATCTGCATAGAACAGATTCGGTTTGTGTGCACATGCATATCGGCAGAGTGAGTAAGTGTTTGTGTGGGTTCAGGTGTGGGGGAAGGAAGCGTACAGTGTGTGAATGTATAATGCGGCTTTTCATATTCTGTGTTTTAGTAAACGTGGCTTTACTTTCTGCTGTCAGTTGCTTTTCTCTCATAGCATCCCATGTGCATTTTTGCTTGACACTTCCCAAAAACTTTAAAAGTTCATCCTTTTCACACATTAACAAAAATATGACTGATACAGATAAAATTGTATTCAACAGCTGTTTTTCTGGAATGATGGTTTCAGATTTTTTTTAAATAATGAAATTAAAATAAGTAAATGACAAAAACTGCAAAAAAAAGTTTATTTGGAAAGTTCTTTTCTAAAAGTTTTTTCTAGTTTGTAACTACCATAACTTTGGTCTATGGTTGTTATGCAATGCGGTGAAGCTTTGAGGCTATGTGTTCTTCCACTTTGACATCTCCTGATCATTTCATTCTCTCTCTTCAGTCTTTTGAGCTCAGACAGCCACACAAAGCAACACTGACAATAATGTTTAACATTTCTTGCTTTAAACCAAACCTCTTTTTAAGTACTACTGTGTCAGGTGTCCCCTAAATGTTTTCCTGACCTCATAATTAATTTATTATATTATGCTGAAATTATGATGCAAGTGAGAAAACGAAAGCACACTCACTGTTTGCATGTGTTTCTTTTTAAAGGTGTTGTAGGTAAGTTGTTGACTCTTCTAAAGCATAAAAACACCATACTATGTTTGCAGATATTTAAGAAATATGTCAAGTGAACATTCTTGTTTATCTGAAAAACAATGCTGAAGTCAGATATTCTGCTTTGAAAATGTCTGTTATGTGCCAGAACATCTGTCTTTGTGTTGGTCCCTTTAACCCACCTTCTGCCACTTTAGCCAATTATATTTCAGCACCAAGGGTTGCCTTGTTGGGAAACCACGCATTTCATTCATTCATTCATTCATTCATTCATTCATTCATTCATTCATTC